>WOXC01003690.1:0-110000 GCA_011680675.1 Gymnobelideus leadbeateri | reverse complement strand
TGTTGTTAGAGGGAGTAGATAGTAAGGTTGAAGATTTGATCAGAAAGGGAAACAAAAGCTATCTTCAGAATGAAAGTGGCAAACTGAATTCAATATCATGCACAGATGTAGAGAAGAGAGAGAAGTGTTTTAGGTAACATTGGGGTTGAAGGGATTTGTATCCTGTAATAAGTTCCAAGCAGCATATTGGTGCTTAGCTATTCTGGGAGCATGTCCTCTGTTCTTCTGCAGAGCCCCTGCACATGTCATTACTGGTGTCTTTACAGGACATTTTGACCTTTCAACAACAGGAATTGTCTAAGTTCTTTGGGGCCAGAAATGATGCAGGTTTGTAGGTGATAAACACATGCTAGGTTGGCATTTGTTTTCTATAACAACGTGGGCTGCAAAATTGAGGGCATTTGCTGTTAGCCGTCCTTTCCTTTGGATCTAATTAAGACTATAAATTCCTGACAACCAACAGCTTATCCTCTGCATGTTCTTTAAAGCACTCTTTGTTCTATGACATTAAGATTTTATCCCACCCTGGGTTCTTGGGATGTATGCCTTAGATTGCCTGAGAAAACCTGCAGCTGAGGCTAGAAGAACTGACCAAGCTCTGCGCTCTGTTACCTGTGTTACCTTCAGCAAAGACTTGCTTTCCTACTCAGATTTTCTACTTTTCTCATAAGTAAAATAAAAGGGCTGGACTCAATAAGAGATCTTGAAGGTCCCTTCAAGTTGTAAACAAATACTATGAGCCTATAAATAATTTTTTTTTAAAAGCAATTGGGGTTAAGTAACTTGCTCAAGGTCACACGGCTAGGTTTTTGTTTGTGTGTGTTAAGTGTCTGAGGCTGGATCCGAACTCAGACTTCTTCTGACTCCAGGGCCAACGCTCTACTCACTGCGCCACCTAGCCGATCCCCTGAATTGTTTTCCCTTCAGGTATAGTTTACAAGTGACCATTGTTCTGACACTTAATAGTGTATCTCTAAGAGGTGGAATTAAAGAACACTAAATATGAAAGGGACCTTATAGATGACTTTGTACGGTGTCTCATTTTATAAAAATATAACGGATATTTCCATAACACTTCAAAGTTTTTGAGGGATTTTCCATAGATTATCTCATTCAAATCTCACAACAAGCCTGTAAAGTAGATATCACAGTAATTGCTATTCCCATTTTACAGATTTGGGGAGGTTAAATGACTTGCCCAAGACCATATAGCTAGTACAGAGATTGGATCTGAACCAAGGTCTTTCTGATTCCAAAGCACTATCCATTTTATGCTATACTGCTTCTTTTTTTTTTAAGCAATTGGGGTTAAGCAACTTGCTCAAGGTTACACGGCTAGTCATTATTTATGTGTGGGTGCTCATTTTTCTGAGGCCAGATTTGATCTCGGGTCATCCCAACTCTGAGGCCGGCACTCTTACTCACTGCGCCACCTAGCCGCCCCTTTTAGGGCAATTGGGGTTAAATAACTTGCCCAAGGTCACATGGCTAGGTTTTTGTTTGTGTGGTTTAAGTGTCTGAGGCCAGATCCAAACTCAGGTCCTTCTGACTCCAGGGCCGGCTCTCTACTCACTGGGCCACCTAGCCGCCCCTACACTGCTTCTTAGTAGAGGTATAAGACACATAAACAAATAACAGTAAAATAGAGCATTATATGACAAGTTCCAGAAAAAATCATCCTTCTTAGGCACTTTGTGGCACTTGAGATGGGCTTTGAAGAATGTTTGCAAAGATATTCTTTGGCAAGAATCAAGAAGTAGACAACTGTAGTGTATCTGGTACTGACTATGAAGTGCCAGTTAGGTTCCCATAGTGCTAGCTCCTACACAAGGCCTCTCACAAGGCCCCTCAGGGGCCCCCAAGAACCTAGTGTAAAGGTATGACTGTTGTGAAACCTCTCCCTGCACCTGCCTTGTAACCAAGATGTAATTAAAACAAAGAACTGCCCCGTTAACTTGCAGCCCCCCCCTTAGTTTACATCCCTATGTAGCAACAGTTGCCTTGCTGACCACTGTTTCAGGAAGTACTTTTTACTGTATAAAAGCTTGCTGGACAGACTGCTCAGGGCTACCTTCCCTTTTGGGAGACAGTCACTGGCTTAATTAATAAAAGCACTCCAAAAAATATTAATTGGCTATGCCGTCCTGTATCTGCATCAACTGTCCATTACAACTATGAAATAAAATGCTGGTTCATAGAATAAATTAGGTTTTCAATACATGGTAGAAAATGAGAATAGTAATCTTGTTGTTTCCCTGTGACTTCATTTGGGGTTTTATTGGCAAGGATATTAGTGTGGTTTGCCATTTCCTTCTCCAACCTATTTTACAGATGAGGAACTAAAGGCAAATAGGGTGAGGTGATTTGCTCAGGGTCACACAGCTAATAAGTGTCTGAAGCCAGATTTGAATTCACGAAGATGAATCTTCCTGATTACAAGCCCAATGCTCTGTCCACTGTACTTCCTAGCTGCCTAAATAGTAATCTAATATTTGATCAACTCAATGATCCAAGCTTTTTGGACAAGAACTCACTATTTGACAAAAACTGCTGGGAAAACTGGAAAACAGCTTGACAAAAATTAGGCTCATACCATTTACTAAGATAAGGTCAAAATGGTTATGTGATTTAGACATAAAGGGTTTTACCATATGCAAATTAGAGGAGCATGGAATAGTTTACCTGGTAGATATATGGCTAAGAGATGAATTTATGGCTACGTAAGAGATAGAGAGCACTGCAAGATATAAAATGGATAATTTTGATTACATTAAATTAAAAAGGTTTTGCATGAGCAAAGCCAGTGCAGCCAAGATTCAAAGGAAAATGAAAAACTGGAAAAAATTTATATTAAGTTACTCTGATAAATGTCTCATTTCTCAAATATATAGAGAAATGAGTCAAATTCATAAGAATATAAATTATTCCCCAATTGAGAAATTGTCAAAGGATATGAAAGACAAGGAAATAAAAGTTCTCCATAGTCATATAAAAACTCTCTAAATCACTCTTGATTAGAGAAATGCACATTAAAACAACTCTGAGGTACCACCTCACACCTATCAGATTGGTTAATATGACAGAAAAGGAAAATGACAAATGTTGGAGGGGATGTGGGAAAATGATAACACTAACGAACTTTTGGTGGAGTTATAAATTGATCCAATCATTATAGGGAGCAATTTGGAACTATGTTCAAAATACTATAAAACTGTGCACACCCTTTGACCCAGCAATAGCTCTATTAGGTCTGTATGCAAAAGAGATAATAAAAGAGGGAAAAGGACCTCTATGTACAAAAATATTTATAGTGGCTCTTTTTGTGGCAGCAAAGAATTAGAAATTGAAGGAATGGCTGAGCAAGTTGTGGTATATGATAATGATACTATTGTGCTATAAGAAATGATGAACAGGATGCTTTCAGAAAAACCTGGAAAGACTTATATGAACTGATGCAAAGTGAAGTGAGTCAAACCAGGAGAACATTATGCACAGTAATAGCAATATTGTATTATAATCAACTGAAAATGACTTAGCTACTCTCAGTAATATGGTTATCTAAGACAGTTCCAAGGGACTAATGATGAAAAATGCTGTGCACCTCCAGAGAAAGATCTGATGGAATCTGAATGCAGATTAAAGTTTACTTTTTAAAACTTTATTTTTCTTGGGATTTTTTTGGTCTGTGTTTTCTTTCACAACATGACTAATATGGAAATATGTTTTACTGCACATATGTAACCTATGTCAAATTGCTTGCCTTATTAATGAAGAGAAGGGAGGGGAGAATATTTGAAACTAAAATTTTTTTAAAAGAATTAAAATTTTAGAATTAAATTTTAGAATTTAAAAGAATGTTAATTTTTTTTGCCTTTTGGAGCGCAATTGGGGTTAAGTAACTTGCCCAAGGTCACACAGCTAGGTTTTTATTTGCGTGTGCGTTAATTGTCTGAGGCCGGATCCAAACTCAGGTCCTTCTGACTCCAGGGCCGACGTTCTACTCACTGTGCCACCTAGCTGCCCCAGAATGTTAAATTTTTTGACGTGTAATTGGAAAAATAAATTTAAAAAAGAGAACTGCACGATAACATCCCCAGGGAGACACACAGATACACAGATGAACACCCTCATTGATATCAACATGTAATATTTCTACTGCATACATAGGATACTACCATGAATGTTACCAAAGGCTTTATATCATAACTATTCACTTTTGGAACAAACTCTGTTTGCCTTTTGACTTGTGTTTTATAGTCTCCAGAGACAGAAAACTTATAGAGACAAAACTGGCATGTCTATTTGTTGAGAAATCAAGTGAAGGAGGCCTCCTTCCTCATTATGCCCTCATTGGGAAAATTCGATTTTCTGGCATGGAGAATTAGCATGCTTTACAGCTTTTCTATCTTCTTCATTGGAATTTCAGAGTTTATTTGAGATAATGTCAGCACAGTTGGAGAAAAAGACAATGGCAGAACTGTGCAGGGCTAAGCCTTGCCTTATATGGAAAAGATGACTCAACTATCTTCCAGAGCCTGCTATAGAACACAAGCTACAATGAAGCCCAGAGAAACAGATACAGTGGAAAGAGGAACTGGTCATATAGTCGGAGAACCTGGGTTCTGACTGTGTGTCTCTGGGTAAGTCATTTCACTTCTCAGGTCTTCAGTTTCTTCATCTGTAAAATGATGGGTTTAGACTAATTGACCTTTGAGATCCCTTCTGTCTCTAAATCTAGAATCTTATGAATATTATCTAGCAATTGATTTAGGTGAACTGCAAAGAGTTTTCACTTCTCCTTCCTGAACTGAGAAATGTTTTAAGAATCTTTACCTTCCTTCATATTCTAGGGAGGATTGATGGGTGATTTTCAAGCATGGAAGCGCAGGTAGAAGAAAGGGAAGTAAAGATAGGGAAAGGTAATGACTGTCTTATTAGGGAGTAGCCATCTATTTAACTTCAAGTATATTAAAACTTCAGTCACTCATATGTTGTCTGCTTAAATTCATTGGGCACAAAGAAGAGAGAGAAATTCAATAAGGGAATTATTCCAATGGATAGAGGTAGAGCCAAGATAATTATAACAATTATGATTTTTAATATTTTTATACCTTAGACTAGAACTTGAGATAATTGAAGCAGGGATAGTGAGTGGTGACCTTGGAGTCATTGTATTCAAGTGGGAAAAGATGTTCTTGCCCCAAAAGTGAGGAATAGTAGTATCTGGCCACTATTTAGGTAAAGAGCTGAGACTTTTATTAGCTTCTGATGGCCAGAGGGTCCATTGCAGCAGAAAGGTTTAGAGTTCCATTCAGCTCAGACAGAGAGAGAACAGTTCAATTCAAGTGTTACCTGGTAGCTGAGTCTGATATTATATTCTGAGTTACTTCACATTTTTTGACTGGATATCAAGTTATGTGATCACTGTCTCCTTGTATGGTATGCTTCTTGGCTATTTATGATAGTATGCCATATATGTACTGTTGCTATATGTGTGTGTTATATTTCACACGTTATATGTGTATTTGATTGCTGTGTACAATGCATTGGGTATGTGATGTGTCATGTTAGTTGTATGCTCTAATGTACACAATCCCATTGTGAATGTCATATATTAGGTACCTGCATTTGTATTGTGCTTTGTAATTGGGATATGGTTGTGGATGATCACGTGTGGTTATTTAATGCCAAGTTATGATATTCAAGGCAAAGAGGAAGAAGGAGGGCCTTGTGAACAGAGACATACAGGAGAGGATCTGCTTTGCTCCTCCCCAAGCCCACTCTAACACAAGCTCTCAAACCATGCCAATGTGTCCTTCGGAATCCCTGCTTTACTTTTTGACAAACTTTACATTCTTGAAATTTTTTTCGAATAATTTTCACTTTAATTTTCATAAACACAATAAAGCAATTTTCTCTAACAATTTCCACTTTAATTGAAATGTACATGATGAATTCCTTCAAGGGTCTGTCCTGGACCCTCTTCTCTTCTCCTATTTTATGTCACTTGGTGATCTCATCAGCTCTTATGGATTCAGTTATCAGTTTTATGTTCATGATTCTCAGATCTCCTTATCAGGACCTAGCTTCTCTCCTAACCTCCATATTGTCATTGCTAGCTGCCCATTGGACATCTCAAATTGTATGTCCCATGAACACCTTAAAGTCAACATATCCAAAATTGTACTCATTATCTTTTCCCTCAACCCTTTCCCCTTCCAAACTTTCATATTCCTCCTAGTCACCTAGGCTTTCCATATCCATGTCATCTTTGACTCCTTACTCTCTTACCACCCCTATCCAAATACTGTTAATGTTGACCTTTGTAACATCTCTCACATGTGCCCCCTCCTCTCCTCAGATACTGTCACCACCCTTGTGCAAGTCTTCATCAGCTCATGCCTAGAGTATTTCGATAACCTGATGGTTGGTTACCTTCCCTCAAGTCTCTCCCCAGTCCAAACCATCCTCCATTCAGCTGTCAAGTTAATCTTCCTAAAATTCAGTTCTCATAATGTCACATCTCCTCTGCCTTCGAAAATCATTACTGACTCCCTATTGCCTTAAGGAGCAAATATAAATCCCTTTGTTTGGCATTCAAAGCCCCTTACTACCTGGCCCCCTTACCAGTCTTCTTATACCTTATTCCCCACTCAGTGTACTCTGCAATATGGTGTATTGGCTTTTTTCAAATTTCAGTTAAAATCCCCACTTCTACAAGAAACGTTTCCTGTTCCCTAGGAAATCTAATGCTTTGCTATTATCTCTAACCTATCCTGAATATCTCTTGTTTGTGCATAGCTGTTTTCGTGCTGTCTCCTCTATTAGACTGTGAGCTTCTAGAGATCAAAGAATGCCTTTTACATTTCTTTGTATCCCCAGCCCTTAGGAAAATGGCTGGCACATAGTAGGCACTTAATAAATGTTGATTGAGTGTTTCTGCCCTGCAGACACAGTGTCTTTGGCAACCTTCTCCCTTGGAAGTCATTTGTTCTCTCACTTTGCATGACTCACAGTGGCTTTGACATACTCCTTGTTCCTCTCGCAGCTTCCAGACTGTCTATCATCATCCCTGGATAATCTTTCTTCCTTGATATTTAAAATCTGTTTTTCCTAACTTCTCTTCATGCTTGTTGCTTACTAGCTTCCAGATCCATCTCCAAGCTTTCTCAATGACTAACTAGCTTATGGTCTTTTTCTCCACCCTATTTCCTGCCATCAGCTTTGGGGACTTCAATCTCCAGTAGTTTATAGTCCACAAAATAAGAATGTCTAACCCTGCTTTAAGCAAACTCACAGTAAGAAAATTCATATTTGGGAAAGCATTTAGAGATGATTAGTCACTCTCTAAAATTATTCACCATCAGATTCCTTTAACAAGAGGAACAATGGGATTTATAACAATTCTGTTCACATTTAGCTTTTCAGAAACATATCTCTTTCACAAAGTACAAAGCTCTCTATACAAGCAACCTTTGACTAATGTACATAAAACATTTCAGATCATGGGATTTGGAAACTGGAAGGGACATCAAGTACTTTTTCCCCAGTACACCATATGCACTATCCTTTATAAAGGTTATTTTTCATTCTGAAGTACTTAGTACACATTTTCCTTCTCATTTAAAATATAGAGAGAAGAAAGGATTGTCCACCAAGAAATGTAGTGAGGGGAATTTCTTTGATTTTCATTAAATCTTCCTGTGGATATCAAATGTCATATTTTAATGGCCAGTGATATAGGTAAGGAATAGTAAAGAGAGAAGCCATATCTTTCAAAGATAGTGTTTAAAAAAAGGAAAGAGAGAAAAGCTGACTGACTGCTTAGGTGGAGACTCACAGAGTCTCCTTGGCAGGGTCACTGAGTGCCCAAGGTCTGTTTCAAAACTTCACAGGTTCAGAAACTCAATTTTATCACTTCACCCAGGGGTGAAAAAGCTCTAGAAAACTAATACATTGGAAACAATTCACAAGAAACTGGTTTGTAAGCCAGAATGCCAATGCATTCATTTACAATGGGAGATATTCCTGGTCAAGAACCAGTGCCAGTGATCTATGTGCACAAGGCACTTCTTCCTAGGGGGTAAATCCACTAACCATACCAAATTGCAAACATCAGGTTCTTTGTTGAAGTTGAAATAAAAGTCAAGGGAAGTGAATATTTCTATCAAGCTAGGGTAGCTTAATTCATTGACCATCTCCATTCTAAGGATCTTTCTTTTCTGAGAAGCAAGGTAGGTTGTCTAAAATCTAGGGGTCTTCTCCCTTAGAGAGTGGTAGAGGAACATTGGCTATTGGTACAGTAAAAAGGAGCACTGTTACAGTAAAAAAAAAAAAGACTGGCAGATGGCCTGGGCTTCAGTTATGCATCGATTACTTATTACTTGGGTGACTCTAAACAAGTCATTGGACTAGACCAACTCTTAGGACTAGATGATTTCTAAAGTCCCTTCCGGCTCTAAATCCTATGATCCAGCATTTGTATTCTTTGTTTTTTTTCCTAGACTCCATGCAGCCAAGCATCCTTTGTTTATGATGATATTATAAACGGATAAATTACAATTTTGACTTATTTGAGAATTATAGGAATTATAATTGTAAAGAACATTAGACATCATCTTTTTAAATCTCTTCATTGTTACCAAGAAGGAAACTAAAACTCCAAGAGGGGAAGTGAATTACTTAACATATAGGTATGGGGACTAAACCTATGACTTCATTGGTATATTAACTCCCAGAAAAGGAAAAGCACTCTATCAATGCATGTTGTACCTTCTCTGCAAATTCCAGTCTTATAGAGTGGTCGAGAGCACTGAGAATTTGAATGACTTATCCATGATCACACAGCCAGGATGGGTCAGAGGTGAGACATCAGTCATATTATTCTTTGTTGTTTTTTTTTCAGGGGGAAGGCAAGACAGTCGGGGTTAAGTGACTTGCCCAAGGTCACACAGCTAGTAAATATCAAGTGTCTAAGGCCGAATTTGAACTCAGGTCCTCCTGACTTCAAGGCTGGTGCTCTAGTCACTATGTCACCTAGCTGCCTCTATCCTTGGTTTTGAGGACAGTTGTCTAGATAATATTCTTTGGTGTCTCTTTTTATATCCACTCAAATTATATCCTTTTCTTTCTTAAATTTAATTTTTTATTCTGAACTTAACAAACACGAAAAAAGAAGTGAGCATTATTGTATACAGAGTAGAAGATAAAAAGAGAATTGTGTTTGAAATCATTCATCTCAATTCTATACTTCTTATTTTTTTTTAACAAGTATATGATGAATCCAATACTTTACTTTCAAATTTGTCTTGCTTGTCTGTGCTTCCTTATGAATTTCCTTCTGTTCTCCACTGTGTATTTCTTAAAACATCCCAATAGCTCTTTTCTGTCTATCTGTCTGACCCTCTTTTCCTCTTCCTCCCTCCCTCCTCCCACCCCTCTTCTGCATCACCATAAATTTTAATTTCTCTTCAAGGATCAGGAAGTTTGTTTTGCTTGCAATTATTACCTACCAATATTATTCTCCCTTTTATCCCTCCCTCTCCTTGTCTTCACCTATATCAATGTTGAAGTTGATGCATTTTCTTTTCTTTTCTTTTTTAAACATTTGTTTTTAAAACCTTGAGTTCTAGATTTTTTTCCTTCCTCCCTCCTCACCCACCCCCACTGGGGAGACAAGCAATTCAATATAGGTTGTACATGTGCAGTTACCCAAATCATTTCCATAGTTGTCATATTGTGAAAGACCAACTATATTTCCCTCCACCCTATCCAAGCCCCCACTTATTCCATTTTCTCCTTTGACCCTATCCCTTTTCAAAAATGTTTGCTTCTAACTGCCCTCTCCCCCAATCTGTCCTCCCTTCTATCATCCCCTGCCCCTATCCCCTACCCCTCTATTTTCCTGAAGGGTAATATACCCAATTGAGTGTGTATGTTATTCCCTCCTTAAGCTGAATTCATTTAGAATAAGGTTGTTCCATTCCCTTTCACCTTCCTGTTCTTCCCCTCCATTGTAACAATTTTCTCTTGCCTCTTTTATATGAGATAATTTACCCTAATCTACCTCCTCCTTTCTCCTTCACCTAATAAATTTCTCTCTCACCTCTTAATTTTATTTTTTAGATATCATCCCTTCATATTCAACTCATCCTGTGCCCTCTGTTTATGTATTCATGAACATACATATGCCTACAATAATATATATATTCATATATACATACACCCTCCTATACATACATATATGTGTATGTATACATATGTATACATATGTATATATATATATATATATATATATATATATATATATATATATATATATATATATATATATATATACACACACACACATATATTCCCTTCAACTATCCTCATACTGAGAATGGTCTTATGAGTTACAATTATCATTTTTCCATGTAGGAATGCAAATAGTTCAACTTTAATAAGTTCCTTATGATTTTTTTTCCTGTTTACCTTCTCATGCTTATCTTGCTCCTTGTATTGAAAAATCAAATTTTCTGTTTAGCTCTGTTTTTTTCATCAAGAATACTTGAAAACCTTCTATTTCATTGAATGACCATGTTTCCTCCTAAAGCATTATACTCAGTTTTGCTGGGTAGATGATTCTTGGTTTTAGTCCTGGGTCCTTTGACCTCTGGAATATCATATTCCAAGCCCTTTAATCCCTTAATGTAGAAGCTGCTAGGTCTTGTGTTATCCTGATTGTGTTTCCACAATACTCAAATTGCTTCTTCCTGACTGCTTACAGTATTTTCTCCTTGACATGGGAACTCTGGAATTTGGCTATAATATTCCTAGGAGTTTTCTTTTGGGGAACTATTTCAAGAGGTGATAGGTGAATTCTTTCAGTTTCTATTTTGCCCTCTGGTTCCAGAATTTCAGGACAATTTTGCTTGATAATTTCTTGCAAGATGGTGTCTAGGCTCTTTTTTTGGTCATGGCTTTCAGGTTGTCCAATAATTTTAAAATTATCTCTCCTGGATCTATTTTCCAGGCCATTGGTTTTCCAATGAAATATTTCACATTGCCTCCTATTTTTTTCATTTGTTTGGATCTGTTTTATAGTATCTTGATTTCTCACAAAGTCATTAGCTTCCAGTTGCTCCAGTCTAATTTTGAAGGAGTTATTCTCTTCAGTGAGTTTTTGAAATTCCTTTTCCATCTGGCAAATTCAGCTTTTTAAGGCATTCTTCTCCTCACTGGCTTTTTGAGCCTCTTTTGCCATTTGAGTTAGTCTATTTTTTAAGGTGTTATTTTCTTCAGTGTATTTTTGGGTCTCCTTTAGCAGGCTGTAGACTTGCTTTTCATGATTTTCTTGCATCATTCTCATTTTTCTTCCCAATTTTTCCTATACTTCTCTTACTTGATTTTCAAAATCCTTCTTGAGCTCCTCTGTGGCCTGTAACCAATTCATATTTTTCTTGGATGCTTTTGATGCAGGAGTTCTGACTTTTCTGTCTTCCTCCCACTCCATGCCTTGATTCTTCTTGTCCCCCAAAAAAGAATCTATGGTTTGATTATGTTTCCTGGGCTTGCTCATTTTTCCAGTCAATTACTTGACTTTTGAGCACTTTGCCCCAGTAGAACTCTGCTTCCAGAATGGAGAGAGCTATGTCCCAAATTGCTGGGATTTTCACAGCTGCTGGAGCTCTTAGTTGGGTGCCCTCTCTACAGATGTAACTAGCTCTGTCTCACTGCTCACATGCCCCAGGACTATCACCCAAGACCATGATCCAGATCCAAGCAGGTTAAAGCAAGAGTGATTACCCTCTGTATAGTCACTTGTTCCCCCTACAATCTGCAAGCCAGGAGCTCCTGAGACAGCTTGGCAATGGCAGCTGTGCTGCCATGCCTCCACTGCTTCATGCCCTGGGGGCAGGGGCTGGACTGTGCTCTTGTTCCCCCTGTTCCCACAAAGTTCCACACTGACCTTTTACTTTCTTTTTGGCATTTATAGGTTGATAATTTTGGAAACTGCCACAGCTGCTGATGATTCTCTCTCCTGAAGTCTGCTCTGGGCCCACCACTGGTCTGGGCCACCCTGGGGTTGGGAACCATGTGGCTCAGCTCCCAGCCTGGTGTGATAGATCCTTCCTCTCAGCCTGCTGGGCTTCTTTCAGTTGGAGCTTTGTTTCTCTTTGTCTATTTGTGGGTTCTGTGGCTCTAAAGTTTGTTTAGAGTTATTTTTACATGTATCAGAAACAATTGGAGGGGAGCCTGCACCAAGTTTGTATTTCTACTACACCATCTTGGCTCCACCCCCAAGTTGATGCATTTTCTATGCCAAATGTTGTATGTTTTCAATCCTCCTTTGTCTAGTTCAGATAAGAGTAAAGTTTTTGTGAATCTCCCTCCTCCCACTCCTTCCCCTATGTTTGTATACTCTTCTCTAATTATGAGAAAGGAAAATTTCATTCTCCTCTTTCCCCCTCCCACACTATCATATTCCTTTTACCTTCCCTTTTTTCCTCTTTTTAAAACCCTGCAAACAGAACCAATGCTATTCTATTGAGTCCCAACCAGCTAGGGCCAAGTGGAGCATTACTAGTACCTCTGGATGTAGGGGAACAGAGGGCCTTTCTGGTAAAGACTAGAGCACAGACCAGCAGAGCAGTGACCATGCCTCTCCCAGGATAATACCACCTTGGAAGCAACAAAAAACTTGCTGGCCCCCAGAACTAGTTCTGAAAACAGCAACACAAAAAAACCCTAAAGCTTGGCATAATGCCTCCTTACCCACAGGTAAGCAGAGCCCAACTTTAACATAAAGTTCAAAGTGAAGAAACAGGCTGGGGAACTGAGCAAACAACAACAGCAACAAAAGAATTTGACCATAAAAAGCTACGGCAGTGGCAGGGAATACCAAGATATAAACTTAGAAGAGAACAATGTAAAAACAGATACAAGTAAAATCTGAAAGAAAAATGCTCATTGGACCCAAGATCAGCAAGAATTCCTAGAATAGTTAAAGAAAGGGATAAGAGTGGTAGATGAAAAATTGGGAAAATAACTGAGAGTGATGCAAGACAAATTATGAAAAGAGAATGAAAAGTTTGGCAAAAGAGGCATGAAAAATATTGAAGAAGATATCACCTTAAAAACAGAATTGGCCTTATGGCAAAAGAGGCACAAAAATTCACTGAAGAAAAAAACTCTTTTAAAACAGAATAGATCAAATGGAAAAGGAAGTACAAAAATTCATTGAAAAAATAATTCCTTAGAAGTTAGAATTGGGTAAGTGGAAGCTAATGACTCTATGAGACTTTAAGAAACAATGAAACAAAATTAAAAAAAATGAAAAAATAAAAGAAAATGTGATTTAGCTCATCAGAAGAACAACTGACCTGGAAAATAGATCCAGGAGAGTTAATTGAAGAATTATTGGACTACCTGAAAGCCATGATTTAAAAAAGAGCCTAGATATCATATTTCAAGAAATAATCAAGGAAGAGGCAGCTAGGTGGCACAGTGGAATGAGCACAAACCCTGGAGTCAGGAGGATCTGAGTTCAAATTCAGACTCAGACATGACACTTTATAGCTGTGTGACCCTGGGCAAGTCATTTAACCTCAATTGCCTTGCAAAACAAGAAAGAAATATTCAAGGAAAATTGGCCCAATATCTTTGATCAAGAGGGTAAAATATAAATTAAAAAATCTACCAATAACTTCCTAAAAGAGATCCCCAAATGAAAACTCCCCAGAATATTATAACCAATTTTCACAGCTCCCAGGTTAAGGAGAAAATATTGCAAGCAGCCAGAAAGAAACAATTCATATATCACAATCAGAATCACACAAGAATTAGCAGCTTCCATGCTAAAGAAAGAAAGGACTTGGAATATGATATTCCAAAGGGCAAAGGATCTAGGATTACAACAAAGAATAGACTACCCAGCAAAACTAAGTATAATCCTTCAGGGGAAAATGGATATTTAATGAAATAGGGGACTTTCAAGCATTACTGATGAAAAGACCAAAGATGAAACGAAAATTTGAGATTCAAACAGAAGACTCAATAGAAGCATAAAACGGTTAACATGAAAGAGTAATCATAAGGGACTCAATGGAGTTCAACTGCTTAAATTCCTATATGGGAAGATAATACATGTAACTCCTAAGAACTTTATCATTATTGGGCAGTTAGGAGTCTGCATAGACAAACAGAATAGGTGTGAGTTGATTATGTTGGGATGATCTCTGAAAAAATGTAAGGGTGAAAAAGAGGGATGCACTAGGAGAAGGGGGAAAGGAAAGGTAGAATGTGGCAAATTTTCTCATGTAAAGGAGGCATGTAAGAATGCTTTTATAGTGGAGGGGAAAATGGGGGGCAGATAATGCTTAAACCTCACTCTCATCAACATTGGTTCTAAGAGGGAAGAATACACACACACACACACACACACACACACTTACTTGGGCATAGAAATCTATCTTACCTAATAGAGAAGTAGGAGGGGAAGGGGATAGGAGATATAGTGGGGTGATAAGGGGGAAGTCAGATTGGGGGAGGCAGTGATCAGAAGCAAGACACACTTTTGAGGAGAGACAGGATGAAACTAGAGAAAGAGAAGGATAGAGGAAAATGGGATACAGGGAAATGCACAGTTAGTGATCATAACTGTGAATGTGAATGGTATAAGCTAACCCACAGAACAGAAGCAAATAGCAGAATGGATTGGAAACCAGAATCCAATAAGATTTTGTATATAAAAGACACACTTGGGACAGAAAAACACACAGAGTTGAAATGAAAGACAGGAGCAGAGTCTATTATGCTTTAGCTGAAGTGAAGGGGGGGTGGCATTCATGATCTCAGACAAAGCAAAAGCAAAATTAGATCTAATTCAAAGAAACAATCAGGGAAATTCCGTTTTGCTAAAATGTATCATAGACAATGAAGTAATATAAAAAATTAACACAAATTTCTTAGATAAAATGCTCATTTCTCAGATATATAGGGAACTGAGTCAAATGTATAAAAGTAAGAGCCATTCCCCAATTGATAAATAGTAAAAGGATATGAAAAGGCAGTTTTCAGATGAAGAAATAAAAGCTATCTATTGATATATGAAAAATGCTCTAAATCACTATTGATTAGAAAAAGGCAAATTAAAACAACTCTGAGGTACCACCTCACACCTATCAAAAATGACAAATTCTGGAGGGGATGAGGGAAAATAGGTACACTAATGAACTGCTGGTAGAGTAGTGACCTGGTCCAACCATTTTGGAGAACAATCTATAACTATGACCAAAGGGCTATAAATCTGTTCATACTCTCTGATCTAGCAACACCACTGCTAGGTCTATGTCCTAAAGAGATCAAAAAAGGGAAAATGACCTATCTGTGCAAAAATATTTATAGTAGCTTTTTTGTGGTGTCAAAGAATTGGAAATTGAGAGGATGCTCATAGATTGACTGAATAAGTTGTGGCACATAATTGTGAGAGTACTATGGGGCTATAAGAAATGACAAAGTAGGTGGTTTCAGAAAAATATGTCAAGAACTATATGAACTGATAAAAATGAAGTGAGAAGAACTGGGAAATCATTATACACAGTAACAGCAATGTTGTAGTGATGATCAACTATGAAAGACTTGGTTACTCTGATCAATAGTGATCTAAAGAATTTCAAAAGACGCATGGTGAAAAGGGCAGCTAGGTGTAGCAGTGGGCTTGGAATCAGGAAGACTCATCTTCATGAATTCAAATCTGGCCTCAGGCACTTACTAGCACTTACCCCAGTTCCTCATCTATAAAATGATATGGAGAAGGAAATGACAAATTACTCCAGTATCTCTTCTAAGAAAACTCCAAATGGGGTCATGAAGAATGAGACATGATTGAAAAATGATTTAACAAGTTTCAATATAATGAAGAAATGCTATCTACCTCCTGAGAGAGAAGTGGTGAACTCTGAATGCCAATTTACTTATTTTATACTTTTATACTTTTCTTGCTTTCTTTATTGTTTTGCTTTTTTTCAGTATGGTTAATATGAAAGTGTGTTTTGCATGATTTCACATGTATAATTGATATAATATTGTTTGTTTCTCAGTAGGTGGGGAGGGGTAGAAAAGGAGAGAATTTTGAGATGAAAACTTAGAAAGAAAAGAATATTTAAAATAATAAATATATTTAAAAAAACCCAACCACGAGGGAAGGTTCCTGGGGGGTGTGGAGGGAGGAGAGAATGGAGCATGAGGTTCTTTTGTTTGCCCTTGCTTTCTACTATTGGGTTCACAGTCCAATGTTCTCCAAGCTGGAGGTGTAGTCGCAGGTAAATTAAGTCCTATCTTGGGTGCCCAGGTTTATATCTTAAGGAAAAGGGCCACGAAGGATCCCTGGTTGAGTTAGGGTGAACAAGCCCAATTCTTTGGTAAGTTGCCAGGAAAGATCATACTAGCAGAAGAAGTAATGCCTCAATCACACCTTAATAATGCACAGAGTACAAGAGACAGACATCCCAGGAAAGAGATGGGGGAAGGAGAGGAATACATACAGTTATTTATATAACTGCACAATGGATTTGGGAGTACTTGGGCAGCATGAACCTGTAGCAAGTGGAGAAGTCTTCTAGGGGCAGGGTTTAGGAATCCCATTCTTATAGAGTTTTAGTAGGGTTGCTTTTTTTTTAAGCAATTGGGGTTAAGTAACTTGCTCAAGGTTACACAGCTAGTCATTATTTATGTGTGGGTGCTCATTTTCTGAGGCTGGATTCGATCTCGGGTCATCCCAACTCCAAGGCCAGCACTCTTACTCACTGCGCCATCTAGCTGCCCCTTTAGGGCAATTGGGGTTAAGTAACTTGCCCAAGGTCACACGGCTAGGCTTTTTTGTTTGTGTGGGTTAAGTGTCTGAGGCTGGATCTGAACTCAGGTCCTTCTGACTCCAGGGCCGGCGCTCTATTCACTGCGCCACCTAGCCGCCTCAGGGTTGCTTTTTAAAATCTGTACTACCTTGAGGTTAATTCATCAGTATATTAGTATCATATCAAAGTTATAAGTGTCACCTTAGAGTTCTCTTATTAGCCTAACCTTTTTCTGGATTTTACTGAGCATGTCCAGAGCTAATTTGCCACTCACAGACTGAGAGACCCTTACTGGGGCCAACTGGCTTCTCCCAATTTAGCATGTAGTCTCTGGATGTGATCTTAATTAATTTAGGAGGCAGTTTTTTGCAGTGGCTTCTATGTACCCCTTTATACTCTTAATTCTTATTTACTCTTTATTGTTACCTTACGTTGGTTACTTATAAAAGTGAGACTGGTGACTTTGCAAAGCCCTTCTTCACATAAATACAATTTTCTTGCAAATCATGGCATCACCTTCCTGATGTCGTGGTCTTCTTTGATAATGAAGGACAAATAACAATATCCCTACTTACTGTAATAACTCATGGGGTCATGGAGACCATTACAAGATACAATTTCAATGCCACCCATCCATTCTCTGTTTTTCTTATTTAAATCCTTCAATACCCTTTGAAGAAATTAAGGTTTTAAAGGGACATTTGTTTATTTTCTCACTATTAGAATGCTAGCCCTATGTCACCATATGGCTCCTTCCTTTTGCTCAGTAGTTGGATTCTTCTAGGTTTCTGTTGACTCTTATATTTGAATTTCCTGTTCAACTCTGGTCTTTTTATTTGGAATGCTAGAAAGTTATTTACTCTGTTAAAGATCCATTTTACTCCATTTAGGATTATATTCAGCTTTGTGGGATAAGTTATTCTTGGTTGTTAGGTCTGTGTCATTTTGCTTTGCAGAAAGTTGTATTCCCAAATCTCCTCTCATTTAAGCTCCCAGTGATTTTGTGATATTGACTATGGTTCTTTGGAACTTGAAATCTTTCTGGATGCTTGCATTGGGTTTTTTTTTTTTTTTGATGTGGTAGCTCTAGACTTTGCCTGTGACCATGATGTTTCTAGGATACTTCCTTTTGGGGTCTCTTTCAGAAGGATAATCTGTGGATTCTTTATTTACTTTGCCCTCTAGTTCTAATAAAAATTGGCTATTTTAATTTGTAATTTCTTGATATGTAGTGTCCAAGATTCATTTTAAATTATGGCTTTCAGTGAGTCTGATAATTCTGAAATTATATCTCCTTGACTTGTGTTTTACTTTGTTTTTTTTTTTTTTTGCCTTTTGGAGGGCAATTGGGGTTAAGTAACTTGCCCAAGGTCACATGGCTAGGTTTTTGTTTGTGTGTGCGTTAAGTGTTTGAGGCCAGATCTGAACTCAGGTCCTCCTGACTCCAGGGCCGGCACTCTACTCACTGCGCCACCTAGCCACCCCTTTAGTTGTTTTTGAAAGCTGATATCTTATGTTTTCTTCTGTTTTTACCTTTTGGCTTTGTCTTTTTGATTTCTTGTTGTCTTATAGAGTCACTGATGTCTCTTTTTCTATTCTAAGTCTCAGGGAATTCATTAGTTGGGTAAGGTTTACTTTCTTTTAAAGCTATTTATTCTCCTTCCAGTTCTTTCTCAAGATCTTTTATTTAATTTTTTTATCTCTTCAATTCTCCCAGGAATCTAGATATTCATGTGGAATGATGGAAAATCCTTGTGGAAAATCCATTTTTCCTTTGAGTCTCTGATTACAGTTGTTTTTAGGTTGCATTTTCAGGTAACCTTGGATCTGTTATAGTTCTAGTGGATTGTGTCCTCTGTTTACTCATTTCTACAATCATAGTTTCTAAACTGGGGCTTTGTTCCAAGGCCAGTCTACACCCTTGCTATGCTTTTAGGTGGCATTGGTAGGCTCTGCTTGGTCTCAGCCTGGGTCACATGGGTTCCTATGCTGACCTCCAGCTCCTGGGGTTAGCCTCCCTTGTATCTTTAAGGTTTAGGGCCCTTTATGATGTCTCAGGACACAATTATAAGTATGTTGTAAATCCCCTCGACCTGGAGTGTCCTGGTATGAGCACTGTCTCAATTGGCCTGTTTATTACCACTCCCACTTGCTTTTAAGGTCCATTCAGTGCATTTTCAATCAACCATTGGCTTTTTCATGAGAGTCCTCTGTTCTTGTTGCCTTTGGATACAGAACCTTTCAGGCTATAGGTTTCTTTGGCAGGTCTCTGTTCATACTAGAAGACTACCATCTTGTTTGCTTGCCATGGCACTGGTTTTCTGGCAGGGCCCCTTTCCTATTGCCAGGGGGCTTCTGGCTGACTTTTGGCACAGTTTTAGGGTAGAAGAAGTCATTTCTAATAGGTTCTCATTGAATTTCTGTGATCATTTCAATGATCATTAAGGTATGATTTTTAGGTTTTTGCTGGAGTAGGTATATGGGATCTGAGCTATCTTCTTCCTTTTAAGCATCCCTCTTGACCAGACTCTTCTCAAATTATCTTATTCAAGAGGAACTGAATAGATAAAAGAGGGAGAAAAGATAGCATAGAATTATATTAAGAAGATAATTTCATGTAAGGAAATCCAGTAACCAGAGGGTAGAAACACAGTGGAGAGTATTTGGATGGGGATCAATGAAAAGAGAAATAGAAGTGATGTTTGTCATCAGAGTATACTTGAGACCACATAGATAGGAAGAGAAAAGAGATGCACAGTATAGGAAATAGATCACATGCCTGGCATAGAGAGTTTTAGTAATGATTGAGAACTTTGTGCATCTGGATTTCTGCTCTCTCTCTCTCTCTCTCTCTCTCTCTCTCTCTCTCTCTCTCTCACCATATATAGACCAGATAATTATTTCATGGCTAGAGTGATTATTTCAACCTGCAAAAGATAGAGAATGCATAAAAACTTCTATTCTGGATTATATTTTCACCAATAAAAAAGAAATTAGTACAAAGTATAGGAACCTTCAGGGGAAGGAGGAATGACTATTCCATCTTAAAGTGTATGATAGAGAAAAACATATTGCTATGAAAATAGAATGATTGCTTTCTCAAATTGGAGAGAGAAGATTCCAAGTTGTTCAGAGAAGAAAAATATAGACTCACAGACTAAAAACTTTATAGTGCCTGGTGTATAACAAACACTTAATAAACACCCATTAGCTGACTACAGAGAAAGTTAATCTAGGAAGAATTAAGGTCTCAAGAATTAAATTCTAAAGGCATAAAGGGAAATTATTCTGATGAGGAGGAAAAAGGAAAGTTATCTAATGCAACCAATATGGATGCACAGGAAACTCATTGACCAACTTAGATTTATAAAAGGCATGTAGAGAAGATGGAAGAAAGGATAAGTAATGAAGGGTGACTAATGCATCATGTCACAGTCCTGAAAAAAAATGCCAGAAATGGTAAAGTTAGAACAAGCTGAGAATGACAGGTGAAACTAAAGACTACAAAAGAGGTTTGGATTTTTGTCATTGTTGTAATATTGAGCAAAGGAGAAGAACTCAAAGAAGGGACAAGTTGTAGCTCAGGGTAAATGGGATATTGATAGCAGATGAAAGAGAGAAGGCAGAGATGTTCACCTTTTATTTTGCTTCTATCTTCTCTGCCAAGGAGAAAGCTATTTGGCCTTGAAAAGACAGAACAAAAATGGCTAATAGGCAGTTGAGACTGAAAATATGTAGGGAGAGATCAAAAGAATACTTTTGATTCCCTTGATTTCTTCAAGTTCCTAGATAAACTACATCCCAGGGTACTGAATTGATTCAGTACCTTGATTGTGAGCCAGTAATCTTTGAAAAATCATGGAGAATGGGGCAGGTTCAACAGAATTGGAGAATGGCAAACAAATTTTCAGAAAAATGAATTAGCATAGTATAGCAAACTATAGGCCAATGAATTCAACTTAGATTCTGGGCAAAATCTTCAAATGTATCATCAAAGAGGTGATTGGTAAACATCTAGACCAGTTAGAAAAGGAAACAAGGGTCACAAAGAGTCAACATTACTTCATCAAGAACAGGTCATGCCAGACTAACTTCATTTCCTTTTTTGACAGGGTTACAAAATTGGTAGATCTGGCAAATGATATTGATATATTTTACCTAGATTTTAGTAAAATGGTGATTCTCCAGGATATACTAACATTTTAAAGTGACTACTGTTACATTTTATGAATCAAAACTGTTATCAGAATTTTCACCTGAACTCTGTAAATATATTTAATCTTATTGTGGAATTTTGTCTTTGTTTTGGAATTCTGTATAATGCTAGATATTACTTTTGTCAGAGAAATTTACAAAGTCATGGGAAATACTCCTCTCTTTGGATTTCTTTCAGCAAGGAAACTTAGAGTGAGAATAATTTACTTAATAAATTTGTTTCTGGGAGGCTTATGCTTTTTGTTTTAGACAGAGTACTAATCTTTTCTTTCATAATTTCAATCTTGAGACTAAAATTAAGTATGAAACAAAGAATGTATGTTTCATTAAGGAAAGGCTTGCATTCTCTTTCCCTTTACTTTATTACAAAATGTCCCTCCCACGCTTTCATTATTGTCTTTAGCAGCAAGCAGGCATAAATCTGTAATGAGCTCAAGTTCACCCATGTGATAATATATTTAGTGTATCATACTTTGGATGTTTAATTGAGTTTCATTTTTGCTCTAGTATTGTGTAGTTAACTATTATGAGCTACAAAATAATGTATTCATCTTATCTTCCTCATCTCCTAACACAATTTGAAGTATTTCAAAATTAAAAAAAATTTTTCATTTGAATTTTTTTTCCTTTTTTAATTGGTATACCAGCAAACTTTTTTTGTGGTTCATGGTAGTACAGAGAGGTGCTCTCAAAAACTATGGGTGAAAAGGTTTGCGTGAAGGACGGAGGGGAAATGGCAAAATAGGACTGACTGCAATGTTTAATTTAATAGTGATGGCTTGGATGTTAAAGTCTCACTTCTTTAAGCTGTCTGTACTTTTTTTCTCTTGTTCTGAGTCTTTTACATGTTGAAGAGACATGACCTCACTCTTGGGCTTTCTCCCAAGGGTGACAGTAACCAGACATAGCAAACAGATTCCCAGGGGGTAGAGAGGAGTTTACTTCCTTTGTTCAACAACAGCTTTGTAACAGTGGGGCATAACTGACCACTTCCAAAGGAAGAGTAGTTCAGGAGAAAACCATTTCGATAAACCTTAGTAATGAAGTTAGAAAGACATTACATAGCAATTATGGTAGGAATGAAACCAAGGGATGGTGCACTATTTTAAATTACTTGCTCTTTGGGAACCTAGAGCGGGCTAAGGATGACTGCCTAAGGCAAGTGTTTCTATAACACTTCATTTTTCAGGGTTCTCAGTGGGCTTCCAGGGTTCCCGGAGACTAAAGCCTGTGCACACAAACCACAAGAAAATGCAAACCATTTGTACTGAAAAGCAATGCATGTATTTGATAGCAGTTTATGCCAAATAATTAACAAAGTCTATGTGGATATAATTCGACTATTTCTAAACAATGCCCCATCAAGAAACTATAGTTTGAGGGATTCAAAAGAATGATAAAATTCCACTCCATTCCATTCAATAAACAAATTAAGTACATACTACGTGTAAGACTGGACCTTAGAGATTATATAGTTGAGTTCCCTCATTTCATAAATTAGGAAATTGAGACCCAGAAATAGAAAGTGATTTGGGTAAGGTTGCCTAGATAAGCCCCCAAAAGTATCTGTTTTCTTCTAAGTATAAGTGTGTGTGTGCATGTGTGTATGTGTGTGTACATGCATGTGTGTATGTGTGTGTGTACTTAAAATATCCTTGCAGTATAGAAGTCTATGAATACACAAATGTATATATTCTATTTCATGATATTTATGACTATCATAGTGCCAGAAAGGAGAGAGATGTTGATAGAGTACCTTTTAATTAATTAATTAATTAATTTAATTTAATTTCTGGTTTACAGCATTCATTTCCACCAGATTTTGAGTTATAATTTTTCCCCATTTTTCCCCTACCCACCACCCCAGAATAGCAGTCCCACAAGATATCACCTCATCCAATCTGTTCTCTCCTGTATCTTCTCCCATACCCCCTTCTTCCCCTAGGGGTGAGAAGGAGCCATGGCAGAGCCGCCATTTTACAGCTTCAGTTGCAGCTTCAGCTCCTGGCCTGCAGACTGTAGGGGGATCTGGCAATCAGTCTGGGGGGTAATCACTCTTGTTTTAACCTCCCTGGATCTGGTTTGTGGTCTGGGATAGAGGTCTTGGGGTGTGTGTCCAGCTTGCCAGAGCGTGTGGAGGCTTCACAGAGGCTACCCAACTAATACCTCTGGCAGTTGAGAAGACCCCCAACGTTTGGGACGGAAGCTCCCCTGGCTGGTGGCCGAGTTCTACTGTGGCAACAAGCCCAAAAGTCAAGTAATTAAGTGGCAACATGCCTAGGCAAAGGAAACAAAATAAAGAGAAAAATGCAACATTAAACTCCCATTTTGGGGGCAAAGAGGATCGAAGCAGGGAACAGGAGAAGGACTGTGAGGTAAGAACTCCTGCACCAAAAGTCCCAAATGAAAATACAAGCTCATTGCAGGCCATAGAGGACCTTAAGAAGCAGATGAGAGAAATGGGGGGAAAATTGGGAAGAGAAATGAGAAAGATGCAAGAAAAGTATGAAATGACAGTCAACAGCCTGACTGAGGAAAATAACACCTTAAAAATAGACTAACTCAAATGGCAAAAAGAGGCTCAGAAAGGCAATGAGGAGAAGAATGCCTTAAAAAGCCTAATTTGCCAGATGGAAAAAGAATCTCAAAAGCTCACTGAGGAGATTCATTCCTTCATAATTAGACTGGAGCAAATGGAAGCTAGTGACTTTATGAGAAATCAAGATGCTATTAAACAGATCCAAGCAATTGAAAAAATAGAAGGTAATGTGAAATATCTCATGGGAAAAACCACTGACCTGGAAAATAGATCCAGGAGAGATAATTTAAAATTATTGGACTACCTGAAAGCCATGATCAAAGAAAGAACCTAGAAATTATCCTTCAAGAAATTCTCAAGGAAAATTGCCCTGATTTGTTAGACCCAGAGGGGGAAATAGAGGTTGAAAGAATCCACCAATCACCTCCTGAAAAAGATCCCAAAAAGAAAACTCCTAGGAATATAGCCAGGTTCCAGAATTCCCAGATCAAGGAGAAAATACTCCAAGCAGCCAGGAAGAAACAATTTCAATATTGTGGAAACACAATCAGAATAGCCCAGGACCTGGCAGCTTCTACATTGAGGGATCAAAGGGCATGGAATATGATATTCTGGAGGGCAAAGGACCTGGGATTAAAACCAAGAATCACCTACCCAGCAAAACTGAGTATCTTGTTTCAGGGGAAAATATGGTCATTCAGTGGAATAGAGGACTTTCAAGTATTCTTGAGGAAAAAACCAGAGTTGAATAGAAAATTTGACATTCAGACACAAGAAGCAAGAGATACTTGAGAAGGTAAACAGGGAAAAGAAATCAAAAGGAACTTATCAAAGTTGAACTATTTACATTCCTACATGGAAAAACAATAACTGTGACTGATGAAACCTTTCTCAGTATGAAAATAGTTGAAGAAGGGTATATGGGCATATGAATACATATGTGAATGTGTGTATATATGTTTACAGGTATACATGGATAGAGGGCACAGGTTGAATTTGGTGGGAAGAGATGCTACTTAAGGGGTGAAGTTAAGTGGTGAGAGAGGAATGTGGCAAGAGGTGATGGGGAGAGACGGTGGGGGGGGTAAACTATCTCATGTAGAAGAGGCAAGGGGAAGTAGTTGCAGGGGAGGGGAAGAACAGGAAGGCAAAAAGGCAAAACTATATTCTCATTGAATTTGGCTCAGGGAGAAAATGACACACATACTAAATGGGATAACTCACCTTGCAGAAGAGTAGGGGGGTGGTGGATGAGAGGGGGGATGATGGAGGGGAGGGCATTCTGGAGGGAGGGGAGGTTGGAGGCACCCACTTTTGAAGACGGGCAGGATCAAAGTAGGGAATGGACCAGGTGGGGGGTGGGATGGGTGGGAGGGAAACATAGTCAGTCTTTTACAATATATCTATTATGGTAATGTTTTTGCATAGCTATACATGTATAACACATGCTGAATTTCTTATTTCCCAGTGGGAATGGCTGACAAGGGAGGAAGGAGATGGATCTGGGATTTGAAGTTTTAAAATTAAATGTTTCAAATATAAAAAATCTCTAATATTCAATCTTTCTTTAGCCTGGGTTGAGTGAGGGAAGAACTGTTGAGAACCCCTAAGGGACTAGAAAGGTGGTACCAGCTTTCTTTTTTCTATACTCAGGCCTGACAAGTGGCCTTTCATGAATGATGCTGCTGTTCCTTCTGTACCTTTTTTATTTCTTCTTTCCTGTCCTTAAGTAAATGAATATCAGAAATGGAAAAGATTAGGCTGTGATTTTGTGAGTTTTATTGTTGTTCTTTATCCAACAACATCACAAGGGGAATATCTTGACTTGCTAAAAAGTCTAGTTGCAGAGTATAGGAAAGAACCAGCATTGATAAGCAACCTACTTGAACTAACCTACAGTGAAACCAATTGGGAATGATTTGTACATTAGCTATGCCATACTCAGAAGTGAACTTGGCAATGGAAATGTTTTATAGTCACCCCTTGCAGTTGAGTCTGTTCTCCCTGGTCAAAGAGGAAGTTTACCTCAGTTTTGCATGTATTTATACTACTGTTCTTACTATATCTTCTCAGTAAATATCCTTTTATTCTCTTTATAAAAACTAACAGGTATTTTTTTCTTATCAATATACTAAAAATGTATCTGCTGCTTAAATGATACCTAGAAAATATTAAGTGGAACTGGCAAATTATAGTGGGGCAGCAGTCATTGTAAGTTGTTACTGAGCAAAAACACCAGAATGGAGAATCAAGATGACAGCATTAGAAAAATTATCCCAACACCCCCATCCCCATCCCCCATTATAAAGATATGGCTGGTGTTGTGCTGTTGTTGTTAAGCCATTTTCAATTGTATCTGACTTTATGACCCCGTTTGTGGTTTTCTTGGCAACAATAATAGGGTGGTTTTCCCTTTCCTTCTCCAACTCATTTTAAAGATGAGGAAACTGAGGGTTAAGTGACCTGCCCAGGGTCACACAGCTAGTAAATGTCTCAGGCCAATTTTGAACTCAGTTATTCCTGACATCAGGCCTTGCACTCCTTCCACTGAACCACCTGCTAGTCATGAATATATCAGTAAACAGAGCTTCCTAATGATCAAAGTAGTCCAAAAATAGGATGAGTCACCTCATTGGGCAGTGAGGTCCCCATCACCAAAGGTGCTCAGACATAGGTTGGATGACCACTTGCCAAGGATGTTATATTAGGAATTCATGAATCTGGTAGAACTAAATGTTCTCACAAATTCCTTCCACTTTATGTCTCCCCTGGGTCTTCTCTACTCCATAAAAAGATAGTTGTTGGTAGCCAATATTTTGCCAATTACTTTTTATTATCTGAGTGATGGAAGATTAGCAATTTCCTTTTCAACAGGACAGAAAGTAGTTTCTGTGCCTTCTAAAGACTTCTCTTACCTTTACAGCTCCTACTGCTTTCCTTGACATCCCTAGATGAAAAACAGTATAAGGAAAATGAACATTTTATCCAATATTTTCCAATTCACTTTATGTCTTCCAAAGAAAGAGTATTACTGGATTTGGTTTTAAATATGTAAAATTGCATTTTTTTCATGGAATGAATAATGAATAAATAAGAATTTTTTTAAAGTGCTTACTATGTGCCAAGCACTGGGAATACAAATAAAAAAGGAAGACCTTCCCTGTTCTCCAGGAACTTTTATTCTAATGGAGGCAACAATGTACATATTTGAATGTCAGATTTTCTATTCAACTCTGTTTTTTTCATCAAGAATGCTCGAGGGGCGGCTA
Source organism: Gymnobelideus leadbeateri (assembly GCA_011680675.1). Taxonomy (NCBI): domain Eukaryota; kingdom Metazoa; phylum Chordata; class Mammalia; order Diprotodontia; family Petauridae; genus Gymnobelideus; species Gymnobelideus leadbeateri. Next base: position 83,142 of record WOXC01003690.1, on the reverse strand, counting down.
GGTGGTGCAGTGAATAGAGCGCCAGCCCTGGAATCAGAAGGACCTGAGTTCGGAGCCGGCCTCCAACACTTAATCCATACAAACAAAAACCTAGCTGTGTAACCTTGGGCAAGTTACTTAACCCCAGTTGCCCTAAAGGGGCAGCTAGGTGGCACAGTAAGAGCGTCGGCCTCGGAGTTGGGATGACCCGAGATCAGATCCGGCCTCAGAAAATGAGCACCCACGCATAAATAATAATGACTAGCTGTGTAACCTTGAGCAAGTTACTTAACCCCAATTGCTTTAAAAAAAAAAAAAAGAATGCTCGAAAGTCCTATATTTCTTTGAATGACCATATTTTCCCCTGAAACATGATACTCAGTTTTGCTGGGTAGGTGATTCTTAGTTTTAATCCTAGCTCCTTTGACCTCCAGAATGTCGTATTCCAGGCCCTTTGATCCCTTAATGTAGAAGCTGCCAAATCCTGTACTATGCTGATTGTGTTTCCATAATATTCAAATTGATTTTTTCTTGGCTGCTTGTAATATTTTCTCCTTGATCTGGCAACTCTGGAACCTGGCTATAATATTACTAGGAGTTTTTTGGGGGATATTTTTCGAGAAGTGATTGGTGGATTCTTTCAACCTCTATTTTGCCCTCTGGTTCTAAGACATCAGGGCAATTTTCCTGGAGAATTTCTTGAAGGATGATTTCTAGGTTCTTTTCTTGATCATGGCTCTCAGGTAGTCCAATAATTTTTAAATTGTCTCTCCTGGATCTATTGTCCAGGTCAGTGGTTTTCCCAATGTGATATTTCACATTGCCTTCTATTTTTTCACTTGTCTTGATCCATTTAATAGTGTCTTGATTTCTTATAAAGTAATTTAGCCTCCATTTGCTCCAATCTAATTCTGAAGGAATGAATCTCCTCAGTGAGCTTTTGATATTCTTTTTCCATCTGGAAAATTTGGTTTTTTAAGGCATTCTTCTCCTCATTGGCTTTTTAGGGATCTGTTGCCATTAGAATTAATCTATTTTTAAGGTGTTATTTTCTTCACTCAGGTTGTTGACTCTCTTTTCATGATTTTCTTGCATCATTCTCATTTGTCTTCCCAATTTTTCCTCCACTTCTCTTATTTGGTTTTCAAAATCCTTCTTGAGCTCCTCTATGGCCTGTAACCAATTTATATTTTTGGAAGCTTTTGTTATAGGAGTTCTGACTTTGTTGTCTTTCTCCCTTCCCAGTCTTCGATCCTTTTTGTCCCCCCAAAATGATCTAAAGTCAGATTGTTGTGCTTGCTTTACTTCCTTTGCTTGCTAATTTGGCCACTTAATTACTTGACTTTTGAGCTTTTTGCCACAGTAGAACTCTGCTTCCAGAGAGGAGAGCTTTGTCCCAAATTTCACAGCTGCCAGAGCTATTAGGAGGGTGCCATCTCTGCAGCTCCCACAAAGTCTGTCTCACTGGTCACACACTTGGGGACCACCACCTAAGACTTCGATACAGATCCAGGCAGGTTAAAGCAATAGTGATTCCCCTCTGAATGTTTGCTTGGCCCCTCTATGATCTGTTGGCTGGGAGCTCTGAAGCAGCCACATGGAGGTGGCTGCAGGGACGCAGCACCATCAGTAACTTCTAGCTCCATGGGCAGGGGCCTCACCTGCTTTTCTGTACCCCCACCTAGTTATAACAGAGTTTTACACTGACCTTTCACTTTTTCTTTGGCATTTATGGGTTAATAATTCTGGAAACCACCATACCTCCTGGTGATCTACTCTCCCGAGGTCTGTTCCAGCTACTGGTTGGGGCTACCCTGGGGCTAAAACCAGGAGCTCACACAGGGCTGTCCTTTGCTCCCAGAGCACTATGATGGACTGTCCCTGCCAGTGTGCCAGACTGCCTTCAGTGGGAGATTTGTTTCTCTCTGTCCCTTTGTGGGTTCTGTAGCTCTAAAGTTCATTTAGAGTCATATTTCATAGGGATTTGAGGTGGTTATGGGGGGAGCCCCCAGAGTTTTCCTGCTTCTATGCTGCCATCTTACCTCTGCCCCTATAGTTCTTCTTTTAAAAACTTATGTTCATATCCTTTAGGGAATGGTTATTGATTATATATTTCACTTAATTCATTCTCTCTCTCTCTCTTCCCCCCTCCATCTATCTATCTGTCTATCTATCTATCTATCTATCTATCTATCTATCTATCTATCTATCTATGCATGTATAAACATATGTGTATGTGTATATCTATGATGTTAAACTTTTATTAGAGATAGTATATTTGAAGTTTTTCTCCTCATTTGACACTTTCTCTTCTTATCCTAGTTGCCTACATTGTGTTCATACTTTTTAGTTTTATGTACCTAAAATTGTCTATTTTATTTTTTATGATTATCTCTATTTCTTTTTTAAGAATTCTATTAATTAATTAACAAGCAGTTATTACATACCTACTAAATGACAAGCACTGTGATAGGTAATAAGGATACAAATACACACACGTGTGCATGCACACACACACACACACACACACAAAATGGAATGGCAAAAATCCTAAACTAACTCTGAAAGCTTATATTCTTTTGGAAGAGGCATATACACATAAAGATGCAAAATATATTTAAAGTAAATATAAGATAATAGTGATAACTGTAATGTTATTTTTTGCCATTTTCATCTTTTTATGATGAGAACTTATGTATTTGTGTTGCATATCTGTTGTGTACTTATTGTGATATATGGCACATAATCCTGGTCTAAACCTGGTTTGTTTGTTTTTGCCAAATTGCTTGCTAATTATACCCCAGTAGCTCTTATTAAATAGTGAGTTCTTCCCCAAAATAGTCTTCATTTTTATGTTTATAAAATACTGATACTGAGTTGGATTGTTTCTGTCTGTTCCAATAATCTGCTTTTCTACATTTTCTTAAAACAGTACCAAATAATTTTTTTTTGCTTTTTGGAGGGCAATTGGAGTTAAGTAACTTGCCCAAGGTCACATGCCTAGGTTTTTGTTTGTGTGTGTTAAGTGTCAGAGGCCAGAACTGAAGTCCTTCTGACTCCAGGGCCAATGCTCTACTCACTGCACCACCTAGCCGCCCCCAGTACCAAATAATTTTGATACTGCTTTATAACATAGTTAAAATTTTAAAAGTGCTTTCCCCCCCTTGATTCTTACTCATTTTTGTTATTTTCCTTGAAATTCTAAACCTAAAATTGAATTTTGCTGTTCTGTATGTAGTAATTCCTTGGTAGTTTTATTGGTATAGCACTAACCTGTAAATTAATTTTGATACAAGTTTATTATATTAGTGCAGCCTAACCATGAGCAGTGAAAATCCCACTAATTATTTAGACCTTCTTTGGCTTCTAATTGTGTTTCTGTAAGTCTTAAGTGTGTCTTGGTAGAATGAATCCCAGATATTTTATGTAGTTATTTTGAATAGGACTTCTCTTTCTTTCATTTCCTCCTGGGATTTGTTATTATTCTATAGAAATGCTGATTATTTTGTAGATTTATTGCGTATCTTGCTACTTTACTGAAATTACTAATAATCTCTGTTGACTTCCTTGCTGATTTTATGGTAAACCACCACATCATCTGTAAGTAGGATAATTCTGCCTCCTATTTGCTAACATTTATGCCTTTATTTTTCTTGTCTTATGGTACCACCAGCATTTCAAAAACCATGTTAAATAATAGTGTGGAGGGAAGGAATCTTACTAACTAATCTGTATTTATCCTTGCATGGTGGCTATATTTGTGGGAAGGAGTGAACTAGGTTCTTAAGAAAACGTTTTATTTTTATGGTCTCTACCATGTTATCTGAGAGCAGAAGTTGCTGCTCTCTGGGGACCCAGCCTGCCAATTCAAGCAGTGGTTGGGGAATGCTGCTATTCTTCTTATTGTTCTTCCAGCATGGTTTTCATTTTTGATTTATTGAAATATAGCTCTGAAAATACAAGCTTTTAAAGAGCCCAATGTGTTTTAAAGGAGCTACTTGATTCCACCTTAAAACCCAAATCCCTCTGGCTTTCATTGAATGACCAAGAATAGCTCCAACCAAACCTCTGTGGCTCATTGTTTAAGATTTTGATGGCTTGGAATGAGTGTAAATAGCAACTGTTTTCTGTTCTAACCAGAAACTCAGAGGGTTTTACTTTCCCAGACTGATATCTTATGTGATGGTAAATTGAGCCATATTTTATCTCAGCTCTTGCCCAGACCTCAGACAAATTGAGACTTGGGAAAGACCTTAATTTAGAAAGGCAAATGTTGAGGGCTGCTAAGTGGCACAGTGAATAGAGCACTGGCCCTGGAGTCAGGAGGACCTGCGTTCAAATTCAGCCTCAGACACAACACAAAAACTAGCTATGTGACCTTGGGCAAGTCACTTAACCCCAATTGCCCTCCAAAAAGCAAAAAATAAAAATTTTTTAAAAAGAGAGGCAAAAGTCACCCACCGAATCCTGGTCCATTGCCATTGCCATCTTGACTTTTGTCTTGCTACTGGACTTTGATGACTCTGGAGGAGAGAGTGAGGTTGAGAACTTTATGCAGCTCTTTCTGACTCATATCCAAATTATGGGTGAGTCAAGACATCACCCTTGTGATTTCATTGGTCCTCTTTGAGAATGAAGGATGAATAACAACAACACCAGGAAACCTCCTAGTGCTTCTTTGTGGCAAATAATATTAGCTTGTGGTTTAAGTATATACTTTTTAGGGTTTTAGCATAAATGAGGGCTATATTTTGTGGAAGGATTTTTCTACTTCTGTTTACATAATCATATAGTTTGGGGTGTTGTTAGAAAGACAGAAAAAGTATTTCTTAAACACTTACTATAAGACAGGCACAGTCCTAAGCACAGAAGATACAAATAAAAGCAACAAAACAGTCCCTAGGGAGCTAGACAAGGGCAATGAGGATAGCATGGCTAGAGATGTATTGGAAATATGTTAGAGACCTGTAATCAAGAAAGATAAAACCAAAGCTACCTTATCAAAGTCCAGGGTGATTCCAGGGTTTTCTTTCTTTTTTTTGGAGGACAATTGGGGTTAAGTAACTTGCCCAAAGTCACACGGCTAGGTTTTTGTTTGTGTGTGCATTAAGTGTCTGAGGCCAGATCCAAACTCAGGTCCTTCTGACTCCAGGGCTGGCACTCTACTCACTGCGCAACCTAGCCACCCCCCAGGGGGTTTTTAAAAAGGTGTTTTTTTTTAGTAGAGAGTGTCAAGAGGAAGGCCTGAGATGGGATAGCTGGAGATATCTTGGAAATTTTCTTAATATGGTTATTTGTATAAATTGTTTTTTGTGAAACAATTTTTCTAGTGTGAACCACCCTTGAATCATCGGTATAAATGGCCATAGTAAAAAAAATGATATATTATTGTAGTCTTTTTGCTAGGATTTTATTTAGAGGTTTTTTTGCATCAATATTAATAATTAATGGTGGCTTATAGTTCTCTCCATTTTATCCCTCCCTAGTTTAGTGTTAGAACCATACTGATCTCTCTCTTTTTTTAAACAAATGCTTTATTAACTTCTGGTTTACATCATTCATTTCTGCCAGATTTTGAGTTACAATTTTCCCCCATTTTTTCCCTACCCACCACCCCAGAGTAGCGGTCCCACTAGATATCCCCTCATCCAATCTGCTCTCTCCCATATCTTCTCCCATACCCCATTCGACCTTGCCATTAGAGCAAGGTGAATCTCTGAGCCCCAATGCCTGGACATCTTATGAAACATTTAATTTTAAAACGTTGATTTTCAGATCCATTCCCTTCCTCCCTTGTCACCCACTCCCTCTGAGAAGATAAGCAATTCAGTATGTGTTGTACATGTATAGCTATGCAAAACATTACCATAGTAGATGTATTGTAAAATACTGCTTATATTTCCCTCTTGTCCATCCCACCCCCCACCTGGTCCATTCCCTACTTTGATCCTGTCCCTCTTTGATAGTGGGTACTTCCAACCTCCCCTCCCCAGAGAATGCCCTCCCCTCCACCATCCGTCCTCTCATCCCCCTTTCCCCTACTCTCCTGCAGGGTGAGATATCCCATTTAGTATATATGTGATTCTCTCCTTGAGCCAACTTCAATGAGTATATGCTTTTGCCTTTTTGCCTTCCTGTTCTTCCCCTCCCCTGCAACTACTTCCCCTTTCCTCTTCTACATGAGATAGTTTACCCTACCCTGTCTCTCCCCATCTCCTCTTGCCACTTTCCTCTCTCACCTCTTAACTTCACCCCTTAAGAATCATCCCTTCCCATCAAATTCAACCTGTGCACTCTATCCATGTATACCTGTAAACATATATATACCATTCTTCAATTATTTTCATAATGAGAAAGGTTTCATCAGACACAGTTATTGTTTTTCCATATAGGAATGTAAATAGTTCAACTTTGATAAGTTCCTTTTGATTTCTTTTCCTTGATTACCTTCTCAGGCATCTCTTGCTTCTTGCATCTGGATATCAAATTTTCTATTCAACTCTGGTTTTTTTCCTCAAGAGTGCTTGAAAGTCCTCTATTCCACTGAATGACCATATTTTCCCCTGAAACAAGATACTCAGTTTTGCTGGGTAGGTGATTCTTGGCTTCAATCCCAGCTCTTTTGCCCTCTGGAATATCATATTCCATGCCCTTTGATCCCTCAGTGTAGAAGCTGCCAGGTCCTGTGCTATTCTGATTGTGTTTCCACAATATTGAAATTGTTTCTTCCTGGCTGCTTGGAGTATTTTCTCCTTGATCTGGGAGTTCTGGAACCTGGCTATAACATTCCTAGGAGTTTTCTTTTTGGGATCTTTTTCAGGAGGTCATCAGTGGATTCTTTCAACCTCTATTTCCCCAACTGGGTCTAAAACATCGGGGCAATTTTCCTTGAGAATTCCTTTAAGGATGATTTGTAGGTTCTTTTTTTGATCATGGCTTTCAGGTAGTCCAATAATTTTTAAATTCTCTCTCCTGGATCTATTTTCCAGGTCAGTGGTTTTTCCCATGAGATATTTCACATTGCCTTCTATTCTTTCATTTGTTTGGATCTGTTTAACAGCATCTTGATTTGTCTTAAAGTCACCAGTTTCCATTTGCTCCAGTCTAATTCTGAAGGAGTGATTCTCCTCAGTGAGCTTTTGAGATTCTTTTTCCATCTGGCAAATTAGTCTTTTTAAGGCATTCTTCTCCTCATTGCCTTTCTGAGCCTCTTTTGCCATTTGAGTTAGTCTATTTTTTAAGGTGTTATTTTCCTCAGTCAGGCTGTTGACTGTCATTTCATACTTTTCTTGCATCTTTATCATTTCTCTTCCCGATTTTCCCCCCACTTCTCTTATCTGCTTCTTAAGGTCCTCTGTGGCCTGTAGCCAGCTTGTATTTTCATTTGGGGCTTTTGGTGCGGGAGTTCTGACTTCCCAGTCCTCCTCCATGCTTTGATCCTCTTTGCCCCTAAAATAGGAGTCCAATGTTGAATTTTTCTGTATATTTTGTTTCTTTTGCCTAGGCATGTTGCCACTTAATTACTTGATTTTTGGGCTTGTTGCCACAGTAAGACTCTGGCACCAGAAAGAAGAGCTTCCGCCCAAACGTGGGGTCTTCACAACTTCTGCAGGTTGGGTGGTCTCTGCAAAGCCTCCACCCGCTCTGGCAAATTGGATACACACCCCAAACTTCCCCCCCAGACCACAATCCAGTTCCAGGCAGTTTAAAGCAAGAGCAATTAACCCCCAGACTGATTGCTGAGTCTCCCTACAGTTCGCAGACCAGGAGCTAGAGTCGCCACTGACACTGCAAAATGGCTTCTGTGCCCCATTTCCTCAGCAGCTTTTCGCCCCCAGGGGAGGAAGCCGACACGTTCCCCAAATACTGGTCCCAAAGTCCATAGGGAACTAACCTCTCACTTTGTCCTAGGCATATCTCTGCTGATAATTCTGGAATCGCCACAGCTGCTGGTGTTCTAGGGTCCCTCCAGCCAGCTGCTGGCCCAGCCACCGTGGGGCTAAAACCCGGCTCAAGCAGGACTGGGCTCAGCTCCCAGAGCGCTGAGCTCTCGGTTCCCAGTGCGCTTTGCTCTCGGTTCCCAGTGCACTGTGCTGCCTGCTCTCAGAGCACTGCGCTGGCCGCTCCCTGCAGGGCTGCTGGGCTGTCCTCAGCAGGAGGTTAGCTTCTCTGTGTCATTCTGTAGGTGCTGGGGCTCCAGAAGTTGTTCAGAGTCCCCGTTTACATTATTTGGAAGTTGTGTGGGGCAGAGCACCTTGGAAGTGCTGTTTCTACCCATACTGATCTCTTGAAAGTCTTTTAATAGTATTTTCTTTTTAAGTTATTAAAAATAATTTTTGTAGTATAGGTATTAATTGGTCTTTAAACATTTGATGGACTTAACTTGTAATTCATCTAGACAAGGGTTTTTCTCCTTTGGTAGTTTCTTTATGGTTTCTTCAATTTCATTTTTATGAGATTATATTGTTTAAAGTTTCTTTTTCGGTTAATTCGGGTATTTTATATTTTTGTAGGTAATCATCCATTTCCTTTAAATTCTCATTTTTTCTTGTATATGTTGAACCCCAATTTTAAAACAGAGTCTGTTCTAAGAAAGAGACAAACAAAATTAGTGTGTGTAACCGTGTTTTAATTTCTTTCACACTGCCTTGACATACAATGCATGGGAGTTATAGTCCAGAACCACCCCCCACCAAAGGGCCAGTCCAGAACTGGCTTGACTTGGGATTTGCGGGTATGGGGTTATATGCCATTCAAAGAGTAGGTGTTCCCAAGGGGTACCAATTTACTTTGATTGGTCAACACACTGGGAGGTGGGCTATATTAAAATGAGGTCTTGAATAAGTGAGACTTAGGTCAGTTAATCTTGGTACAATATTTTTTCAACAGGGTCTTATATCACCCACCATCATTTGCCTCCTGGTGAGGAAATATCTGTTCTATCAAACCAGCCCCCCATCATACCAGACCACTCTCAGTCATGGTCTATCTAGGCAGAAGAATCTATATTTGCCTAAACTTGAGGAGATTAAATCAATTCAGGCCTGGATTGGAGTTGGACCAGGATAAGAAGATTCAAAATAATCTCATCATTATTCACGTCCTTCTAAAGGATAGACTGAATTTAGAAGGGGAGGGGGCTTGAGGGCTGTTCTGAGTCCCCAAGACACTGATTACTAAGGTTTAAAGTAATTTTTCATGCATATAATTATATATAGCATAATGTGAAATTCTTTTTATTTCCTCTTATGAATTTACCTTTTTTTAAATTTTCCCCTCTTTATCAGATCAGATAGAAGCTTATTAATATTGTTAGTCTTCTAAAAAGCAGCTCTTCATTTTGTTTGTAATTTCTATAGGTTTTTTAAAAGTTTTATTTCTCTTCAAATTTTTAAGAACTTTTCTTTGGGTCTTATTTTTGGGTTTATTTGTTGATTCTATAGTTTCTTAAATCGCGTCTCAGTATATTATTTGTCTTTTTTCCTGTTTTTTTAATGTTTTCAGAATTATTTTTTTCTCAAAGAACTATTTTAGCTAAATCCCAAAATTTTTGGCATTTTGTTTCATTGCTATCATTCTCTTTGAAATAATTGTCAATTGCTTTTGCAGTTTATTCTTTGATTCACTCATTGTTTAGGATATCATATAATATCATTTTTAGATGCTATTTAGATCTGTAGAAACTTAAGAGGTATGCACGCAACTAGGTGGCACAGTGGATAAAGTATGGGCCTTGAGGTCAGGAAGACCTGAGTTCAAATCAGACCTCTGAGCAGACACTTGACACTTACTAGCTTTGTGGCTCTGGGCAAGTCATTTAACTCCAATTACCTCACCAAAACAAAACAAAACAAAACAAAAAAAACCAAACAAACAAAAAACCCAACAACAAAAGAGAAGAGGTAGGAAGCAAGACTATAATGTTTCTTTCATGGAAGAGTGGAACAGTCATCCCATAGAAGGGAAAAGGAAAGAATAGGGCACTTAGGGGCGGCTAGGTGGCGCAGTGAGTAGAGCGTCAGCCCTGGAGTCAGAAGGACCTGAGTTCGGTTCTGGCCTCAGACACTTAATGCACACACAAACAAAAAAAACCTAGCCGTGTGACCTTGGGCAAGTTACTTAACCCCAATTGCCCTCCAAAAAGCAAAAAAAAAAAAAAAAAAGAATAGGGCACTTAGATGAATTTCTCCCACTTCAAAATTTTGCTATGGCCTAGAACAGATGCTAATTTCTTGTGTGACCTTTGACAAGTTGATTTTCATTTCTAGCTATTGTTGATCACAGTCTCCTCTGCCGCTTTTGCCGTGTGCAGTCTGAAAGACACAATCTAGCATTTAGCTACATAACGTCTAGTTCTCACTGATTGGTTTGTGTGTATTAATTTCGTCTCTACAACTGAATTTCTCCTGAAGTGCAGGTACTGTATATTGGATTCAATTAGAGTTTCTTAATTTTTTTTTGTGTCATTGCCCTTTGGCAGTCTAATGAAGCCTGCAGATGCCTTCTCAGAATGTTTTTAAATGCAAACAATAAAATATGTGAGATTACCAAGGAAACCAATTATACTGAAATCAAGATGCAGTTTTTTCCCTCTAACTTCATAGACCTAGGTTCATGGATCTCAGGTTAACCCTTGAACTAGGTGAACTCTAAGACCCCTTCCAACTCTAATGTGCTATGAATATATGATTCTTACTTTTCTATTCCCAACTCACCTCTCCCAGGCCTCCCATGGTGCCTAGTACAGGGCTAAGTGAAACATAATCATAATCACCACTACTTTACATTTGATTAGCAGTTTACAAAAGACTTTTCCATAGAGTCTTACACTTAACCCTCACAACAATCCTGTAAAGTAGGTAGAGCAAATATTGATATTTCCATTTGAATGATGAGGAAATGGAGTCTCAGGTCAAACCACATGGCTTGTAAATGACAGAGCCTAGATTAGATCCCAAGCCTCTTGATTCCATGTCCAGTGCTCTTTTCATTATACCCCACTTCCTTTCCATATCATATGTAGTGAGAGCTAGATGTAGTTCTTATGTAATATGGTTCATTTGTGGATTTTCACTGTTTAGCACCAAAACCAATCTTATAGTCCTTTTGGGCATCATCTCTGCTCCTGGGCAGTGTTCTACTACCACCCCTAGGGCAGTTTTTCATTCACCCTAACAATGAAGTTCAAACAAAACCAAAGAAGGCTTTTTGGGGGAATATATCTGAGTAAGAGGCAGCTAGGTGGCTCAGTGGATAAGAGTACTGAACCTGGAGTCAGGAAGACCTGAATTCAAATCTGGCCTCAGACACTCACTATCTGTATGACCATGGGCAAGTCTCTTAACCTCTGTTTGCCTTAATTCACTGGAGAAGGAAATGGCAAACTACTGCAATATCTTTTCAAGAAAATCCCTCTGACAGCATTATTGTTCTATGGTCCACAGGGTCATGAAGGGTCAGATATGACTGAATGACTTAATAATAACAACAAATATCTAAGTAAGTTCCTTAGTCTGATTTGCTTTGTGGTTAAATGGTATAGCTTCATGTCTAGCACTAGCACAAAGAAAATGTCGATGACAAATTTCCAAGAAGCATCTAGCCATATTCCAAAGTTAGTGCATCACCTTGGCAGGTTGCCTTTATGAACTCTGGGCCCCTCATACTATGATCTCATTAGATCTAATAAAGCGAGGTAAGATGGACCAAGTCTGGTCAATACATTTTCTGCTATTTCTAAGGAAAACTGAAGTTACTCTAAAAATGGTACTCACGAAATAATTAGAGGCAGGTAGTGGGGAACAAATACCTAGCATGGTGTCAGCATTCACAGTTGTATATGGCAGGTAATATCCTTCTAGTAAAGGACAAAGGGCACAAAATCACAGATTTTAGAGTTGGAAGAAATCTCAGTGAACATCTGGTCTGACCTGTGCCTCAAAGAGTCTTCACCCCACAAATGGTCATCCAGCCTCTGCTGGAAAAACCTCTAAGGAGAGTAACCTATCACCTCTCAGCGCATAGCCATTCTACTTTTGGAAAGTTCTAATTGTTAGGATTTTTTTTGACAGACAAACCAAATCTGTTTCTTTGCAACTCTCTTGTTCCTAGTTCTTCCCTTTAGTGCTAAACAAAATAAGTATAACTCTTCCCCCACACGGCAGTCCTCCATATATTTAGACCTAGCTCTCATGTACCCCCTGAGTCTTCTCTTCTCTGGGCTATACATACCAAGCTCCTTTAACTGATCCTTATCTGTTCAAGGCCCTTGGCACCATCCTGGCAGCCCTCTTCTGGACACTCTCCAGCTTATCAGTGTCCTTTCTTAACTGTGGTTCCCAAAATTTAATACTCCAGATAAGGGCCCTATCCCTGGAAGCTATCCCCTTCTTATGCATCCCAAGAGCACATTAGCTCTGCTTGGCTACATATCACACTGCTAATTCATAGTGAGCTTGCAGGCCACTAACACCCATAGGTCTTTTTCAGAACAACTGCTGCTTTTCTATGGCCCCCCTCATCTTATATTTGTGGGGGTGACTTTTTAATGTCCAGATGGAAAAATTTGCATCTATCTTTACTGAATTTCCTCTTACTAGGTTCAGCCCAATGTTCTAATACTTGCTGAAGTACCTTTAAACCCTGATTCTGTCATCCAGTGTGTTATCTTTCTCTCCAAACTTTGTGTTATTAAAGAGCCTACAGAACTGTCTCCATTGTCTTGTGTTCCCACATAATTCTTCTCATGAATAATCTTTCATAGCCCAAGTTCATAGGTATATATCTATGGAGTTAGAACTGGAATGGACCTATGAGGCCATCTAGTTCAAGCAACTGAGGCCCAGAGAAATGGGGAAGAAAGTAGCAGAACCAATGCTTAAACCTAGGACCTTGGACTCCAAACCTAGCATTCTATTTTTTGGGGGGGAGGCAATAAAGGTTAAGTGACTTGCCCAAAGTCACATGGCTAGTAAGTGTCTGAGGGCAGATTTGAACTCAGGTTCTCCTGACTCCAGGGCCAGTGCTCTATTCACTGCAGTACCACCCAGCTGCCTCCCAAACCAAGCATTCTTGCCAATCTTGCCCTAATTCCTCTGTGTCCCTAGTTTTCCACTGATCCTGAAGTCCAAGTTTAGAAACTACCTATGCCTAGAGGACTTAGGGATAAAATTTTAGGCCCAAACAGTACTGTTACAATTGAATAGTTAGCCATGTTATGCCTAAGAATTAGAAGGCCTGAATTGGAGTATGACCTTCAACACATACTAGCTGTGTGTCTTTGAAAAAAGCTGTAGAGCCCCAGTTTCTTCACATGCAATAGTGATCATATATATGCTACTACCTTACAGGGTAGCTGATAGAGGATAATGCTTTCTGTACCTTCAAACCATATGGAAATGTGAATTTTATCATTACTAATAACTAAAGAATGAAAAGTATGCCAGATTTTTTAATTTCTTTTTTTTTTAAACAAATGCTTTATTAACTTCTGTTTTACATCATTCATTTCCGCCAGATTTTGAGTTACAATCATTTTCCCCCCATTATTCCCTACCCAACCTCCCAGAACAGTAATCCCACAAGATATCGCTTCCTCCAATCTGCTCTCTCCCATACCTTCTCCCATACCCCCATTGACTTTTCCATTAGAGGAAGGTGAGTCTTTGTATCCCAATGCCTGCACATCTTATCTCCCTATTACAAGCAAAAGAGTATTAATAATAGTATTTATATATATTTGAAACATTTAATGTTAAGACCTCAAATTTCAGATCCATTTCCTTCCTCCCTTGTCACCCATTCCCTCTTGGGAGATAAGTAATTCAGTATATGTTGTACATGTCTAGCTATGCAAAACATTATCATAGTAGATATATTGTACAAGGCTGCTTATAATTCCTCCCACTCATCCCACCCCCCACCTGGTCCATTCCCTACATGATCCTGTCCCTCTTCTATAGTGGGTACTTCCAACCTCCCCTCACCCCAAGGATGCCCTCCCATCCATCATCCCTCCTCTCATCCCCCTTCCCCCTATCCTGCTGCAGGTTGAGATATCCCATTTAGTATGTATGTCATTTTCTCCCTGAACCAAATTCAATGTGAATGTGGTTTTGCCTTTTTAGCCTTCCTTATTCTCCCCCTCCTTTGCAACCACTTCCCCTTGCTTCTTCTACATGGGATAGTTTACCCTACCCTGTCTCTCCCCATCTCCTCTTGCCACTTTCCTCTCTCACCTCATAATTTCATCCCTTGAGTATTCTCCCTTCCCAACAAATTCAACCTATGCCCTCTATCCATATATAACTGTAACCATATACATACACATTCACATATGTATTCATATGATCACACACCCTTCTTCCATTATTTTCATAGTGAGAAAGATATCATCAGTCACAGTTATTGCTTTTCCATATAGGAATGTAAATAGTTCAACTTTGATAAGTTCCTTTTGATTTCTTTTCCCTGATTACTTTCTCAGGCATCTCTTGCTTCTTGTGTCTGGATGTCAAATTTTCTATTCAATTCTGGTTTTTTCCTCAAGAATGCTTGAAAGTCCTCTATTCCACTGAATGACCATATTTTCCCCTGAAACAAAATACTCAGTTTTGCTGGGTAGGTGACCCTTGGGTTCATTCCCAGTTCTTTTGCCCTCTGGAATATCATATTCCATGCCCTTCTATCCCTCAGTGTAGAAGCTGCCAGGTCCTGGGCTATTCTGATTGTGTTTCCACAATATTGAAATTGTTTCTTCCTGGCTGCTTGTAGTATTTTCTCCTTGATCTGGGGATTCTGGAACCTGGCTATAATATTCCTGGGAGTTTTCTTTTTGGGATCTTTTTCAGGAGGTGATCGGTGGATTCTTTCAACCACTATTTTGCCCTCTGGATCTAAAACATCAGGGCAATTTTCCTTGAGAATTTCTTGAAGGGTGATTTCTAGGTTCTTTCTTTGATCATGGCTTTCAGGGAGTCCAATAATTTTTAAATTGTCTCTCCTGGATCTATTTTCCAGGTCAGTGGTTTTTCCCATGAGATATTTCACATTGCCTTCTAATCTTTCATTTGTTTGGATCTGCTTAACAGCATCTTGATTTCTCATAAAGTCATTAGCTTCCATTTGCTCCAGTCTAACTCTGAAGGAATGAATCTCCTCAGTGAACTTTTGAGATTCTTTTTCCATCTGGCAAATTCGACTTTTTAAGGCATTCTTCTCCTCATTGCCCTTTTGGGCCTCCTTTGCCATTTGAGTTAGTCTATTTTTTAAGGTGTTGTTTTCCTCAGTCAGGCTGTTGACCCTCATTTCATACTTTTCCTGCATCCTTCTCATTTCTCTTTCCAATTTTTCCTCCACTTCTCTTATTTGATTTTTAAAGTCCTTCTTAAGGTCCTCTATGGCCTGCAACCTGCTCATGTTTTCCCCTGGGGCTTTTGGAGCAGGACTTCTGACCTCACAGTCCTTTTCCTGCTCTATGCCCCCAAAATAGGAGTCTAGGGTTGCATTTTTCTGTTTCCTTTGCCTTGGCATGTTGCCACTTAATTGCTTGACTTTTGGGCTTGTTGCCACACTATGGCTTTAAGGCCAGATAGAGGAATTTTCGTCCCGAACGTGTGGGGGGCAACTTCCGTTTCTGGCAAGCTGTGAACCCACCCACGACTTCCACCCTAGATCACAATCCAGATCCAGGGAGGTTAAAGCAAGAGCGATTACCCCCCAAGACTGATCGCTGGATCTCCCTACAAATTTGCAGGCTGGGAGCGGGAGCTGCCTCTGAAAACTACAAAATGGCGTTTGTCCTCAGCGTCTTCTAGCCCCCAGGGGAGGGAGCCGACGCATTCCCTAATACCAGTCCCAAAGTCCATAGGACACTAACCTCTTACTTTGTCCCAGGCAAGTCTATGTTGATAATTCTGGAGTCTCCACAGCTCCTGGTGTTCTGGGGTTCCTCCAGCTGGCTGCTGGCCCTGCTGCCCTGGGGCTAAAACCTTGGCTCATGTGGACCTGGGCTCGGCTCGGCTCGGCTCGGCTCCTGCGCTCTACGCGCTGCACGCTGCCAGGTCCCAGACCACTGCGCTGGTCCTTCCTGCAGGGCTGCTGGGCTGTCCTCAGCGGGAGGTTAGCTTCTCTGTGTCGTTCTGTGGGTGCTGGGGCTCCAGAAGTTGTTCAGAGTCCCCTTTTACATCGTTTGGGGGGAATGTGGGGGCAGAGTGGCTTGGATGAGCTGTTTCTACTCCGCCATCTTGGCTCTGCCCCGGACTATACTGTAGACATATTTTCTAAAAGCGATTGAAGAAATGAAGGATAACTCTGGGCTTGATCAGACAGAAATATCCTAGTGAAGAGGGAAGGGTGATAAGGAGTGGGGGAGGGTAAGTGGTTCTGCCAGGGATACCTCTCCTGGCATCCAGTCTGGAAGGAATTCACCAGGCTCAAGCAAACTTTGAAGCCAAAATTGTAAAGTTTATTGTTACGCTGTAGAGAACAGCGGGCTAGATTCTTATGGAACCTGCCTTAATGTTTTCTAAGATCTGTAAAAATATGTTGCACATAACTTTGATGCAATGGTCATTCACTGATTCAAGAAATAATGAGGGGCAGCTAGGTGGCACAGTGAATAGAGCACCGGCCCTGGAGTCAGGAGGACCTGAGTTCAAATCCAGCCTCAGACACTTAACACAAAAACTAGCTGTGTGACCTTGGGCAAGTCACTTAACCCCAAATTGCCCTCCAAAAAGCCAAAAAAAAAGAAAGAAATAATGAGAGCCTATTATGTGAGGCATTGTGTTCAAGTGTCAATTTATAGCATCAGAGAATTTCGAAATGGAAGGGAATTTGGAGGTCATCCAATTCAACCCCTTATTTTCTCAGTGAGAGAACTCAAACCAAGAGAAGTCTGTCGACTTGACCAAGGTCATAAAAGTAGTAAGAGCCTAGATTTGAATCCAGGTCTTCTGATTCCAAATCCCTCCCTCTTCATAAACTTAAGCATCTACTGCATATAAAAGTACTATGCTAGATTTGGGGGAAACTTCAAAATTTCTTGTTGTTATTCAGTTGTTTCAGTCATGTCTGACCCTTTATGACCCCCATTTGGGTTCTTTTTTTGACAAAGATACTGGAGGGGCTCACCAGGTCCTTTTCTAGTGCATCCATTTTATCAAGCAATCAGAGATTAAGTGATTTGCCTGGGGTCACACAGCTAGGATGTGTCTGAGTCTGGATTTGAACTCAGGTCTTCCTGACTCTAGAGCCAGTGCTCTATCTACTGAGCCACTGGCTATCTCCTCAAAGTTCCTATAAGGTCATAAATTGAAAGCTAAGAGGGACCTTCAAGGTCATTTAGTCTCCCTCATTTAATAAAAGAGTAGCCTGAAGCCCAGAAAAGTTAAGTGATTTGTTCAAAGTAATAAATGTAGTGTCAAAATCTGGGTTTAAACTCAGTTCCTCTGGCCCCAGTAATATTTTGATTGCATAATAATGATCTTTGCCCTCACGGAGTTCACAGTCTAGTAGAAGGGACTGTGTCGCTTATGCAAGAAACTTTGATATGAAGTAATATATACTAAGTGCATCAGGGAGGTAATAGAAAAGTACTATGTGAGGTCCAAGTTGGAGCTAGGAGGAAAGTGATTAATGACTGGGGTGGGGGTTGAGGTGGAGATCCAGGAAGGCTTCCTGGATATGATAAAGCTGGCCTTTAAAGGATGAATTTTGGAAAGGGATTAGGGAGCAGTGGAGATTAGGGGCCACTCCAATCAAAACCAAGTAGCTTGTGTAGCCCTGGCTAGAGTGTGCTTGCTGGAGCCAATTCCAAAGAGCTTGGAGATTGTCAGATTTTCACCTTTTCAGGTGGGAGTATTTACACCTGGGAATTCAGCAAATGCTATAAATCGGGCCTTGATTTATTGTTCTGTTCATTGTCTGGACTAAGAAAATGATGAGAAGATATTGATAATGCATATAAAACTTAAAAGTGTGTCACGATTTGTGTATATATCTTTATATGTATATGTATCTATATATGTATATGTGTGTGTATAAGTGGGTGTATGTGTATGTGTGTAGGTATGTATGCATTTGGAGATCCAGTTGTTAAACATTTATAGCACGTTTCTGGTCTGATGCCCTTATTCCATCTCATCCACCTTCTGATGCTGTGTGTCCCTTCCTAGTTTTCCCACCTTTAACATCCTCACCGAATGACCAGTTTCTTCCGACTGCCCCTTGGCTGGCCAAAGCACTCTTCCTGGCCAGCCTTGAGCCCAGCATAGCCCAGTGGAAAGAGCACAATATGGTGAAATCATGAGAAGACCTGGCTTCACATCTCCCCTCCAACCATTGATCTTGTGCCTGCTTGAACTAGCCACACCCTCCTTGCCCCTGTTTCTCTGTCTTTCCATTGGAGATACAAGCAGTTCCAGTTTACAAACATCTTTCTGCGTGGGCCCTCCCAGCCTGGACTTCAGCCTCCTGGCCCTGTGGTCAGGGAGAACAAAGAAAGTCACAGGGGTGAGTAATGCTTTCAAACTAGTAGCACTTTAAAGTTTGGGCACTTTAGGATTAAAAGCATTTCTCTGGCATTATGATTTCACTTTGTAGCTTTCACTCTTCATTGTTCCCTGGAACTTTTTAAATGATGGTTTCTTTTACAAATCCTGGCTGCTGAATTTGTGTAGAATCTTAGAATGTCCTAGCTGAAGGAGCTTATGGAGACTCTAGAGATTCAGTCCAACTCTCTCATTTTATAAATGGGGAAACTGAGGCCTAGAGAAAGGAAGTAACTTGTCTAAGATCATTACATCCAGTTTAATGACAGCTGCTTTTCAGTCAGAAGAATTAGAATCAGATTTCAGCTCTGCTGCTATGTGACCTACATCTCTCCACCCTGTTCCACTCCAGTAATGAGACGCCCCAAAAGCCTAATTAGAAGGTTATTTCAATTAGAGTATCTGCCACATAGTAGATGCTTACTCAAGTCAATAAACATTTATTAAATGCTTACTGTGTGCCATGCTTGTTGAATTGAAGTATCAAGAAGGCAATTATAAAGAGAGAAATGGATGGCCGTTCATCTGGGCTGTGGTAGAGTTGATAAACTATCTGTACCCCCACTATATATATGTAGCACAGTGCATTGCACAAAAGGGCAGCTAGGTGGCGCAGTGGATAGAGCACCAGGCCTGGAGTCAGGAAGATTCAGCTTCCTGAGGTCAACTTTGACCTCAGATACTTACTTGCAGAGTGACCCTGGACAAGTCACTTAACTCAGCCTCAGTTTTCTCATCTGTAAAATGAGCTGGAGAAGGAAATGGCAAAGCACTTCAGTATCTTTGCCAAGAAAATCCCAAATGGGGTCACACAAAAGTCAGACATGACTGAAAAACAACTGAACAACAAGTATTACATGTAGTAGGGGCCTAGGAAATATTTGCTAAATTTACTTTCTGTTGAACTGACCAAATTGGTATGTATGGCTACTGGAGAAAAACTCTCCTAGGGATAGGAATAGAGACAAATGAACAGTTTCTCTCTTGGTTCACCTTTTTTTTTTCAATAAGCCAAGCAGGCCTCTGGTTCTTTTAAGTCATGCTTCTCTCTCCACATCCCCAACACCTTTACACAGATAAACTCTTAGTTTGCTTTGATTATGCTTCAGAGAGCCGACCTTGCTGGCTTGAGGAGGCCCTCCTGTAGACAATAATTTGTCCACTTGGAGATCACAAGCATTCCTGAAAAGAGAATGACCCTTGTTTGCCCTCTGCCTGTTTAACTTTTTCCTACAAGGCCACGAATCTTGGCATTAGAAGGTAGCTCAGAGGATATCTGGTCCAATCCAAACCTGAACACCAATCCACTCTATGACATCCCTGCCTTTTGGTGAAGCTCTCCAGTGAGGGTGGAGTCCATTATTTCCCTAATTGTGAAGAAAGTTACTTCCAGCCTCAGTCTAAACTGAATAAGGTTAGTCTCTTTTATAGATGCCAACCCTTCAGGTACTTGAAGGAAACTGAAGCCCCCCCCACCCCGAGTTTCCCCTTTTCCAGGCCAAACATCCTCATTTCTTTTCTTTTGCTTTTTTGCTTTTTTTTGGAGGGCAATTGGGGTTAAGTGACTTGACCAAGGTGACATGGCTAGTTTTTGTCTGAGGCTGGATTTGAACTCAGGTCCTCCTGACTCCAGGGCTGGTGCTCTATTCATTGCACCACCTAGCCGCCTAAAACATCCTCATTTCTTTCTGTTGATCTTGACGGGATAAGATTTCAAGGCCTTTCATCATCCTGTTTGCCCTACTTGAAATACTGTAGCTTATCAATATCCTGCCTAGAATGTGGTGCCATGAACTAAGTGCTGTACTGCACTCTCCCTCTCTCTCTCTCTCTCTCTCTCTCTCTCTCTCTCTCTCTCTCTCTCTCTCTCATAGAATCATGTATCTGGAAGGGACTTGGAGATAAACCAATATAACTTCATTATATAGATGGGTATCTCAAATGGGAAAAGATTTGTCCAAGGTCACACTGCAAGTTGATGACAGAGCCAGAACCTGAACTCAGAGTTCCTGATTCTCAATCTAGGACTCTCTCCATTTTACCTCACTGCCTGTTGTGCTAACTCTGTATACCATTATTCCCTTGAACCCTGAGAGAAAAAGAAGAATGTCCCTGTAACTAGAGAAATGGCCTGTCTACTGATGGTATTTTATGGGTCCAACAGAAGTTCCCCTACCCCAGCAAATAGCTTCCATCCACTCCCTTGATGCTGAAACTTATTTTAACAGAGGAGGAAGATTTTTATTCCTCAACCAGAAATCAAATTTAAACTGAAAATTTCCCTGGGGTAGGGAACAGAGTAACTGACATTCCCACTAAGGGGTAATGGTCTGTCACCAGCTCCTTTCCTGAGGGCAGGTTTGGATCCTGGCAATGGAAGGAGAGTACCAAGGCAAGTCATTGCCAAAAGGGATTGGGGGGGCAGGGGAAAGGAAGGGAGAACCACCCAAAGAAGAAAAAGATACAGAAAGAAAAAAGTTAGGGGCAGGAGACAAACCTTGCCTGGGGGAGATAATTTTGCCTAGGGCTAGCCATTCTTGGAGATCAGAAGACCTCCCCACTACCTCCCCTCCACCCCACATGGCTAGCACAGCCAAGAGTTGCTAACCTAGCATTCAGTACTGAGAAAACTGGCTCCTGCTCTCCAGCCTAAGTGTGATTGATCTGTACCAGAATGCTTTTTAAAATTAATTGACAATGTACCAGTATACTAATTTATTAATTCCTTTACAGAGAACTTGTATCCCCTAGCCAGTCAGCCTTACTCCACTCCCACCCCTCTTCCCTCTAGTACTGAGATGCCTAGGAAACCAAATTAGAAGCAGAATGTTATTTATTGAGTACAGAATTATAGGGAGAGAAAATTGGATGACCTTGAGGAATCCTTCATCTAGAAGGCTATGATAGAGTTGACCTCACTAGTGAGTATATAGCACAACCCCTTGCACATAGTAGGCACTTAGACAAAATTTGAATTTAATTGTTGCTCATTTGAAGTGACTTTAATATTTGTATCTACTGTTCTGGGAATAAACCTGGAAAAATGGTTATTTCCTTTCTCAATTCACTTTGTTCAATTATCTAAAAATAAAGTTTTTTTAATTTGAAGTTCTTCTTTCACCTGTATTCCCAATACCTTTATAAGGCCAAACTCCTAGTTGGCACATTTCAGAGAGCTCCTAACTGAGTTGAGGAAGCCTCCATATATCTATCGATATCTATATCTATATATCTATATCTGTATCTATATCTATATCTATATCTATATCTATATCTATATCTATATCTATATCTATATCTATATCTATATCTATATCTATATCTATATCTACATCTATCTATCTCTCCCATTTGGAGATATGATGTTACTGACAAGAGGGTGTCCATTCCTTGATCTCTGTTTCTCTTACTTTTCTTTGTAAGGTCCTTTAATCACAAGGTTCCTTTCAGAAAGGTTCTATTTCTCCTTTCATATATGTATTGAAGAACTAAAAATGGTCAGAGCTGGAAGGGATTTCCCATTTCATTTAGGCCAGTCCTTTCATATGATAGATGCGTGTGTTTCTATTTCAATTGACCTTCCCCACCTAGATGGGCTTCTACCTCCTGAAATAGCTTATTTCCACTGAAAAATTCTGCTATTAGCATTTCCAGAATGGATATGCCTTTAGAAAGAGAACCATTAAAGTCTTTCCCTCCAAGATAAAGCATTGGTGTTGTCATTCTATTTCCAAAGGCTTCTTCACTGATTCACAAATACTTATTAAGTATTTGCTTTTGGCCAGGGACTGAGGAAGTTCCCATGTTTAGATAAGCCCCTCTCCTGCCCTTGTGGAGTTCACAGGACAGTAAGGAATAAGATTCCATAACATACTAAACTATTCAGTGTTATATAATAAGTACCTGAGAGACATAGAAAACAAAGTGTTGTGTGAGGTCTGAGGGGGGGAGGTCATTGGGAGGATCAGAGACTACTGTTGTTCTCTCCATGATTTGTAGATACACGGAATAGCTCCACACTCAGTAGATCTAGCTATAGGATTTATTGATAGCATACAAACTGATCTGATGACCAAAGAATATGGAGAATGTATATGCATCTCACCTCCACCTTGACATTGATTATAGTTATGAGGAATGGAACAGCATATGTAATAGTCTCCACTAATTAATCCAGTCATTGTTTCCTGAAAGCAGATGCTGCTAGATGGCCTGAGAAGGTTCTAGTTGGTGGGGTTTTATACTGAAATAGACCAAGGGAACTGGAGCCCAATGAAAATACATAAATCCAGTGTGAGTCACCTCAGGCACCTTTGAACACGTCAAATAGGCCACATAAGGATAAACACATGGGGTTGGTAGAATTTCTTTGGTTTTGGAGACTGCACTTAATAGACTCATCAGTCACTCTAGCTGTTTCTGTCTACATCCACTCCTCCCCCATCCCCGAAAGGGGCCCAGTCTAGCCAGACTGCATCAGAAGGCTTCATGGATGAGGTGGCATTTGAGTTGGGCTTTAAATGTTCAGTAGGAATTCTACAAAAAAGAAGGGGAAGGAAGACATGAACATTTCAGGCATAGGAAACAGTATAAGCAACAACATGGAGGCTGGAAAAGTGGCTATGCCCAGAAAACATGGAATTGGCCAGTCTGACTGGAAAATAAGGGGACTTATTTCCTGAGATCCTCTGACTTTGTGATGGGAGTAATATGAGCTAAGGATGGAAGGACACAGCGATGACAAGTTTTAGAAGACTCTGAAAGTCAGGCAAAGGAGGTTTTGAACATTGCTCTGTAAACACAGGAACAAATGAAGATCTTTGAGCAGAGCAGAAATGTAGCCAAATCTCCATATAAAGAAGCTTAGTCTAGCAGCAGTATGAAGGATAGATTGGAGGGGGCAAGAATAGAGGCAAGAAGGTTGATTTGGAGGCTACTCTACCAGTCCAGGAAGGCAGTCAAGATAGAAAGAATTAGGGCTGGGCTGCTTCTTGGCAGTAGAAATGTCAAGAAGGGAACTAATGCTCAGCACACCCTTTTCTCCCATAAACCCCAGAAGGAAAATTGTGGGAGTATTACTGTCTCCCTTTAACTCTCAATAGAGGGTCAAAGAGGTTAAGTGGACGACCCCCCAACTGGTGAAGTTTGAATGTGAGGTTATGTACAGCCCTTGTCTTCTGGCTCCAAGGCCAGTGTTGTTTCCTCTACACTAGCTGCTTCCCAGAACTGTTCATATGCACACATTTTACCTTCATCTAAATAAGAATTCCTTTGGCTTGGAATTTCTGCACTTTAAGTAGTGTCTTGGTAGATCCTTGAAGTCCAGTGTTGACTGCCAACACACACACACACACACACACACACACACACACACACACACGCATGGCAGGCCCACACACATATCTGTAGTATGAGCACTGGAATCCACTTATTCTATAGCTGTAGCTCAGCTTTTTTCTCATTTTAACTACAAATGGTTTGGCAATAAGCCCTGCTAAGTTTTTAAACTGTTCTTAATCATAAATGTAATAGCAACCAAAACAATCAAATAAATATACAGAATAAGGAAAGATCTTATATGAAATCCTTACCCTTTTATACTACAGAACCAAAAGAATTATCAATAATAAAGAAAATGCTTTTCTTCTGTGTCCCACAGTCTCAGAAACTGTCTCAAACAATATAGCTCCCTTCTAAGCCTGACCAAAGTTCCAATACCTTTGGTCTTGTTTTCCTTCCTTCCTCCTTCCCTCCCTTCCTTCCCTCGTTCCCTTGTTCCCTCGTTCCCTCGTTCCCTCCTTCCCTCCCTCCCTCCCTTCCTTCCTTCCTCCCTCCCTCCCTCCCTTCCTTTCTCCCTCCCTTCCTCCCTCCCTTCCTTCCTTCCTTCTTTATATATAGATGTAATCACTATATCCAGTTTGGGTTCTGTTAATTTTATCACCTTTTTATCACCTCAAATACGTATATCTCGAGTTCCTTACACACTTTTATTCATCATTTTTGTGGCACAATAATATTCCATTACTTTATTATGCAATAACTTATTTAGTAATTTCCATTTATTGAACATAATAGTCATTTACTATATTTTTCAATTACAAACAGAACAATTCTTAATATTTTTGTCCAGATAAGTATTTTTCCCTTTTAACATGTTTTTTGGGATTGAGTCCTAGCAATGGAATCACTAGAGTGAAAGGTATCATCTGTTTTGTTACTTTTATTGTACATTGGCATATTGCTCTTCAAATTATTTGCAGCAGTCTATAGGCAAATAAGCAATTTATTGGAGGGTTTATTTTCCCACACCCCTGCCCACAATGAATTTTTTCATTTAAAAAAAAATTTGTTTTGGGGGCGGAGCCAAGATGGCAGAGTAGAAACAGGACTTCTGAACAGCTCTGGTTCCCCACTTCCCCAATCCATGTAAAAGGAAACTCTGAACAAACTCTGGAGCTACAGAACCCACAAAATGACACAGAGAAGCTAACCTCCTGCTGAAGACAGGCCGGTGACCTGGCAGGGAGCAGTCAACACAGAGCTCTGGGAGCCAACCCCAGGCCTGTGTGAGCCAGAGGTTTTAGCCCCAGGGTAGGCCTGACCAGCAGCTGGCTGGAGGGACTCCAGAACACCAGTAACTGTGGCCATTTCCAGAATTATCAACACATAGATGCCAAGGACAAAGTGAGAGGTCAGTGCACTATGGACTTTGGGACCAGTAGGGGGGAAAGTGTCGGCTTTTGCCCTTAGGGTGAGAAGTCACTGAGATGCTTAGGTGCAGCCTGTGCCACATTGCAGCTTCAGCTCCTGGCCTGCAGACTGTAGGGGGACCCAGCGACCAGTCTGGGGGGTAATCGCTCTTGTTTTAACCTTCTTGGATCTGGATTGCGGTCTGGGGTGGAGGTCCTGGGCTGTGTGATCAGCTTGCCAGAGCGTGTGGAGGCTTCAGAGAGGGCACCCAACTAATACCTCCAGCAGCTGAGGAAACCCCAGCATTTGGGATGGAAGCTCCCCTGTCTGGTGGCAGAGTCCTACTGTGGCAACAAGCCGAGAAGTCAAGTAATTGAGTGGCAACATGCCCAGGCAAAGGAAACGAAATAAACAGAAAAATTCAACATGAGACTCCTGTTTTGGGGGCAAAGAGGATCGGGGCATGGAACAGGAGGAAGACAGTGGGGTAGGAACTCCTGCACTAAAAGCTTCAAATAAAAATGCAAGCTCATTGCAGGCCATAGAGGACCTTAAGAAGCAGATAAGAGAAATGGAGGAAAAATTGGGAAATTGGGAAAATGATACAAGAAAACTATGAAAGGAAAGTCAACAGCCTGATTGAGGAAAATAATGCCCTGAAAAATAGACTAACTCAAATGGCAAAAGAGTCTGAAAAAGGCAATGGGGAGAGGAATGCCTTAAAAAGCCGAATTTGCAGATAGAAAAAGAATCTCAAAAGCTTACTAAGGAGCATCTTTCCTTTGGATTTAGAATGGAGCAAAGGGAAGTTAGTGACTATGAGAAATCAAGAGGCTGCTAAACAGATCCAAACAAATAAAAGAATAGAGGGCAAGGTGAAATATATCATGGGAAAAACCACTGACCTGGAAAATAGATCCAGGAGGGATAATTTAAAAATTATTGGACTACCAGAAAGCGATGATCAAAGAAAGAATCTAGAAATCGTCCTCCAAGAAATTCTCAAGGAAAACTGCCCTGATGTTTTAGAACCAGAGGGCAAAATAAAGGTTGAAAGAATCCACCAATCACCTCCTGAAAAAGATCCCCAAAAGAAACTCCTAGGAATATTATAGCCAAGTTCCAAAATTCTCAGATCAAGGAGAGAATATTACAAGCATCAAGGAAAAAACAATTTGAATATTGTGGAAACACAATTAGGATAACACAGGCAGCTTCTACACCGAGGAATTGAAGAGCTTGGAATATGATATTCTGGAGGGCAAAGGAGATGGGATTAAAACCAAGAATCACCTACCCAGCAAAACTGAGTATCATGTTTCAGGGGAAAATATGGTCATTCAGTAGAATAGAGGACTTTCAAGCATTCTTGATGAAAAAACCAGAGTTGAATAGAAAATTTGCCATTCAGATACAAGAAGCAAGAAAAGCTTGAGAAGGTAAACAGGGAAAAGAAATAATAAGGAACTTATCAAAGTTGAACTATTTATATTCCTACATGGAAAAATCGATAATTGTAAATTATGAAACTTTTCTCAGTATGAAAATAGTTGAAGAAGATTATATGGGCATATGAATACATATGTGAATGTGTGTATATATGTGTACAGGTATACATAGATAGAGGGCATAGGACCATTTTGATAGAAAGGGATGATGCTTAAAGGGTGAAATTGAAAGGTGAGAGAGGAATATGTCGGGAAGAGATGGGGAGAGACAGAATGGAGTAAACTATCTCATATAGAAGAGGCAAGGGAAAATGGTTACAATGGCAGGGAAGAACAGGAAGGGAAAAAGCAAAACCTTATTATCATTGAATATGGCTCAGGGAGAGAATGACATACATACTAAATAGGATATCTCACCCTATAGGAGAGTAGGGGGAAAGGGGATGAGAGGGGGGTGATGGAAGGGCAGGCAGGCTGGGGGGGAGGGAAGTTGGAGGCACCCACTTTTGAAAGGGGACACAATCAAAGTAGAGAGTGGAACGAGTGGGAAGTGGGATAGGAGGGAGGGAAATATAGTCAGTCTTTTACAATATATCTACTATGGTAATGTTTTTCATAGCTACACATGTACAACATATATTGAATTGCTTATCTCCCCAGTAAGGGTGGGTGACAAGGGAGGAAGGAAATGAATCTGGAATTTAAAGTTTTAAATTCAAATGTTTAAAAAATATAAATACAATTATTAATACTATTTTACATATAATTGGGAAATAAGATATACAAGCATTGTGGCATAGAGATCCACCATGCCCTACTGGAAAAGTCGAAGGGGGTATGGGAGAAGATATGGGAGAGAGCAGATTGGAGGAGGGGATATCAAGTGGGACTGCTATTTTGGGGTGGTGGGTAGGGGGAAAACAGGGGAAAATATTTTAACTCAAAATTTGGCAGAAATGAATGATGTAAACCAGAAGTTAATAAAGCATTTGGAAAAAAAAAGAGAATCTGAAAATCATAGATGTTTATCAATTCACCTAATCTAGGGCATATAATTTAATTTGTTATGTTTTGATTAGCAATATTTTAAAAGTAATTTATCCCTATCTCTGATCCTCCTATTGAGCATATTGAAAATAAATAAAATAAAAACAAATCTTCAATCTAAAAAATATTGTTTTGCCCTTCTAGTTTGTGTGTATGTGTGTGGAGGGGGTAGGGTGATACTTTAATGTTATCTTGATTTGCATTTCTCTGATCATCTGAATTTGAATAACTTTTAAAGTTATTACTTGCATTTCTTCCTTTTAAAAATTGTCTGCTTATATCTTTTGACTATTTCTCCATTGGGGAATTTATATATTAATCATATATATTTATGTATATTATGTGTATTTATACATGTGTATAAATATGAATATGTGTATTTGGTTTTTTTTTAAGTTGATAATCTTTAATGAATTTGAGTTCATGCCTTTTGATATTTTTTTTGCGCTTTTTGGAGGGCAATTGGGGTTAAATAACTTGCCCAAGGTCACACGGCTAGGTTTTTGTTTGTGTTTGAGTTAAGCGTTTGAGGCTGGATCCGAACTCAGGTCCTTCTGACTCCAGGGCTGGCGCTCTACTCACTGCACCACCTAGCCGCCCCAAATATGTGTATTTGTATGTGTATATATATCAGCTCCTTGTATATTTTGTGTGTCCAACTTTTATTTGGCATAATTCCTACAAACATGTTACCCAATCTTTTTTTTTTCTGTCGGTTTTAGAGATAGTGCTTTTTGTTATACAAAACCTTTGTCGTTATATAATCTGGGTAATCAGATACTCCAGTTTTGTCTGTAATGATTTTTTAAGCATTTACTTGATTGATAAAAATGACCCTCCTCTCTATTACTGTAAACAACTCTTGTTTTCTTTCAGTTTTTTTCACTAATCCAGTTATAGTTTGTTGTCATATATAGTGTGAGGTGTGGCTCTAAGCCCATATTTTTGATGCCATATAGCTGTATAGCTTTCCTAGCAATTAAGTTATTTTTCAAATTTTGATTCCATTTCTCAGTCTTTCCCCCCCCCCCCCCACTGTTCTCAGTGGGAGGTTAGCTTCTCTGTGTCATTTTGTGGTTCTGTATCTCCAGAGTTTGTTCAGAGTCCCCTTTTACATAAATTTGGAAGTGGTGGGAGCAGGAGCTGCACGGAAGAGCTGTTTCTACTCTGCCATCTTGACTCCGCTCCCTTCCTCAGTGTTTTTAAGAGTGAATTCATAAAATTTAAGTGCTCAGATGTATCTGTGGTCTCAATGATGTGGATATTAGAACTCATCTATCTACCCATCACAAGGAGATCTTGTCTATGTCTTAGCAAAAGTTTTCAATCC
This sequence comes from Gymnobelideus leadbeateri, assembly GCA_011680675.1. Taxonomy (NCBI): domain Eukaryota; kingdom Metazoa; phylum Chordata; class Mammalia; order Diprotodontia; family Petauridae; genus Gymnobelideus; species Gymnobelideus leadbeateri. The sequence goes on along the minus strand of WOXC01003690.1, from coordinate 54,097 downwards.
TACAAAGGCTTCCTTCCATTTTTTTTTGACACTGGAGGGTACCAGCGGGGCATGTTGGGTGATCACTTGTCATCCCTTGCTCTTTCCATGTGATCAGTCCATCTTCTCTTTCCGTCATACAATTTCTTGATGACATTCTTTATTGCTGTTCTACTTTGGACTTTCCTATTGGTTATGTGTTACAGGTTGCTAACAATCACCGTGTTTCTCCATTATACTCTGTCACTTTTAAATCATTGGAGGCAATAACGTTCCATGTCTCATCATTATATAGCAAAATCTGTTTATCAAACACTCATATTTTATATACATTCATGGCTGCCCTCTTCTGTTCTACTGTCTTATTTTTCTATCCTTTCCCCACTTCTAGACAATTTTTATAATTATTGCTTTACAGAACATTTTGAGATCTGTTAGTGATAGTCCCTCTTTGCCAATTTTCTTTTTTGTAGTTCTTAATACTCTTATCCATCTATTTCGTATAAATTTTGTTATAATTTTATCAATATCTACGAAATAGTCTACAGACATTACACTAAACCTGCAAGTTAGTTTAAGTGTTGACATTTTTACTAAGTTTTCTCAAACTGCAAACCAGATATCCAACCACTTATTCAGTTCTACCTTACTTCTGTCCAAGTAATTTTGAAGTTGCCTTTGTAGAGGTCTCTTGTATATCTGGAAAAGTTAATGTCCAAACATTCAATAAATTTTATCACTGTATTTGTCTTTCTATCAGTTTTATCTTGATTCTTGGTGAGAGTATATAGAAATTCAGATGAATTTGGTAGGTTTATCTTGTATCCCTCTACTTTATTAAAGCCATTTGTTACCTCCAATAATTCTGTTGTTGGAGACTGTCTTGGGTTTTCTAGGTGTGCAATCATGTCGACTACAAATAGATATATTTTAACTTTTTCATTGCTGATGTCTATTCCTTTAACTTCTTTTTCATGCTTCATTGTTATTGTTATGCTTTCTAAAACTATGTTAAATAGGGGAGGGGAACGTGGACAACCTGTCATAAATGGCAATGCTTTGGGTGTTTATTTTATATATAAAAATAGCTCATGTTTTTTCAAATATAATTTATTATATTATAGAAATATCCTTCTATTCCTACATTTTTATATTTTTAGTTTTTTCATTTTTATATTTTAAACAAAAGTGAATACTGAATTTTATGGTATCTATTTTCCCTTGTTAATAAGCCTTATCATATTTATTGTTTCCTGGTGCTATACTACTCTTGCAATTTAATTTATAAATCCTACTTGGTCATGATGTATATTTTTGGATATACTGCTATATTCTATTTATGAATATTTTATTTAGTATTTCATTAATGATGATAATAGAGACAGCATGGCATAATGGCATATACAAGTGATGGACTTAGAGACAGTAAGACTCAAGTTCAAGTCCTGACTATGACCCTTAGTAGCTGTGTGACCACAAATATGTCATTTAACCTTTTTGAGCTTCAGGGAAATCTCTAAGACGTATCTCTTGAGTTATAGTTGGGTTCTGATCTTCTGGACAGGGAACCCTTGGCATATCTTGATTTACTCATTAAGGATATTGGTCTATAGTTTTCTTTCTCAGCTTTGTCTGTTTTCAGCTTAAAGATCAGCAACATATTTATCTCATAGAAGGAGTCTTCCTTTATTTTAAACAGTGTATAAAGAATAGAATTTGCTTGTTCTTTAAAAGTTTGGGAGATTTTCATTTGTGATCCTTCTGTACCTTTGCAGGATAGGACAAGAATAACCTTTTTTGCTTTCCCCTTATGAGATCGCTTTTTTAAGTTAGTCCCTGTTTGCTTTCTCAGTATGGGTACTTTATATTGCTAGAGATAATCACGGGTTTCTCTTATATGTTCCAGTTTGTTAGCTTAGCGCTATGTGCAGTAGTTTCTGATGATTTTCTTAATTTCTTTTTCTCTTGCTGTGATTTGTCCTTTCTAATTTCTAATTCTGGTGACCTGGCTTTGCTCTCGACTTTTTAAACCAGATTCATTCATTTTAAATCTTATTAGTTTTTTAAAATAAAGCTCTTGAATTTATCATTTAAATTTGCTTCCTTATTTCCATTTATATCGATCTCTACTTTATCCTTGATTATTGTTTTTCTCTTTTTTGTTAGTTTATTGCTTTCAAAAGTTTTAGGTATAAATATAACAAAATACATAAATATTTTTAAAAGAGGAAAAAATGTAGGTATGGATCCAATTAGTTAATTCTCTATATTTGTTGTTGATATAGACATTCACTACTGTGTAATTTGTTTCTGAGTACTACTTTAATTGCATCCTATGTATTTTGATATATAATATCTATACTGTCATTATCTTTCCTGTAATACGTTACTGTTTTTCTACTTTCCTCTTTTATGGAGCCATTATTTAGTAAGTTACTTTTCATCTCCATGACAGCCCACATCATTTATTCATTGCATTATTATATGTTACTAGTTGTATCATGATCTGTAAATGTACCATATGGGATCTCTGCTTTGAATTTTTCTTTATTTTTTTTGTAGCCGGCATGTGATCAACTTTTGTGTAAATTCCATGAATGTTTTTAAAAGGATTTGTGCATTGCTTTTCCCATTAAATGTTCTCCATATGTCTTTGTAGTTTATTTAATATTGTTTGGTTCTGTAATTTCTTATTTATCTTTTTCTAGAACATAGTGATAAAGGGGTGTCAACATCTCTCACTGTTATTGTTTTTTTAATCTATTTCTCCTTGCAAGGCTGTGAGGTTTTCCTTTATGAATTTTGCTTCAGATTTATGAGGTGCATATATATTTAAGAATGATATATTTCTATTTTCCTAGAGTCTTTTCGAGTAGAATAATGTTCTTGTTTATCTTTTTTAATATTCTCTTGTTTGAATTCAACTTTATCTGATATCGTTAGTGCCACTCCTAGGCTTTGTGATGTAGCAGTTTCATGTTAGTTTTAGACTAGTCTTTCATTTTGAATCTACTTAGAATGTTCTGGATTAAATGTGATTCCTCTAAGAAGCATGTTCTTACATTCTGTTTTTTAATAAATTCTGCGACTCTTACACCCTTTAATGGGGAGTTTAGCCCATATGTAGTTAATATTATAACTGTTAGTTTGAATTTCCTTCGGTTATTCTTTCAGAAAGGAACACATATTTCCTTTTCTTATTGTCATGCCTACCATAAATCTGAATTCTATAAAACATATAGAAAATTTTTATGTTTTATGTTAGTGATGATATTGGTTACTTTAATCTGGAATCACCTCTCTCCAATCAAATATAGGCTCCATTTGTTGATATTAGCCTGCCATTTTCTTTCTTGGCTTGAGATTTTCTGTGCCCTCCCCCTTCCACCCCCAGCCTCTGGTTTCTTTGAAATATCCTAATATAACTTTTTAATTTTGCTGATACAGAGTTCTGAGGGTTCTCATGTTTTATTAGTACCTATTTTATCTGAATTGTTTTAAAGTCATATTTTGGCTTGAAGGTTTGTTAGTTGTTCAAAGATTTCCTTGATGTAGGTATGTATCTCTGTAACTTTTCAAAGTCTGTTTACTTCTCAAATAGCTATATCATCTTCATATGGTATACTCAATTTTTCTGGGTAGATAATTTTGAACTCATGACCTATGATTTTAGTTTTCTAAATATTGTGTTTCAGTTTCTGAGATTCTTCCATGTCTTCTTTAAAAAGTCAACTATGATATTAGTTACTGTTCCTTGATAAGTGATTTCTGCATTTCTTTTGACAGCTTGTGGTATTTTTCTTATCATTATATATTGGGATTTAACTATGATGTGTCTAGTTATGTTAAATGCTAGATTCTTCCCTGTCTAAATCCTATGAATTCTTTTTTTTTCTATGAATTCTTTTGAATCTGTATTTTGCAGGTGAGGTTTTTTTAGGGGGGAGTGTCAATTCTGGAAAATGTTCTTTGATGAATTCTGAAATATGTTAGCTTTTTTTTAAGGTTCTCTATGATGTCACTAATCCTGAGATTGCCACTTCATTATTTATCCTCTAGACCTTTCACTGAAGTCTTCATATTTTCCAATAATTTGGACAATTCATTGATATTTTTTGAGCTTGTATTTCCAACTGCTCTGCATTGTGTGCCATTCTATCTTCTGCTTTAGAAAATCTAGCACTAGGCGCCTCTGTGAATTTTTATTTTCAGATTTTCTATTGTATTCTTTATATTGCAACTTTCTTCATTTCCTCTCATTATTTCCCTCATTTTAAAATTCTTTCTTTGCTGCAAGAATTATGTGATTTTCTGCCTTTCTTGAACTCTTATTTTATTTTATTGTTGTTATGTTCTTAGCACTGATTCTTTGAACATGTTTATTCATGTGATGACTTTTCTCAGAGGTTCTTTTTCCATCCTTATTGATTCCAGTACTTTGACTGATTCAGTTGCTCTATAGTATTTAAAAATTTTATAAGCACATTTCTTTACTATACTCATTTTTAGTTGTGTTTTAAAAATTTTATATGCATCTATACATGCATACATATGCACCGATATATTTGCATATATATATATATATATATATATATATATATATACACACTTACATATATATCCATTTCTCTTTTCTTTGGCATGTCTATATATTGTTTTTGTGTGTGGGGGGGGAATGTTTTTGTGTGAGGAGGGGAGTGTTTTTGTGTGAGGAGCTTGAATCCCTTTAAGCTTCTTATTCTGACATATTGGATCAGTCTGAATAAGGGGTTTTTCTGCTGCTTCTAATCTTCTTTTAAAGTCACTCTAGCCCATTAATTTAAAGAAGTTTCCTATAGTTTCCCAATTATAAAATGTTGTGATGTGAGAATTGAGGGTCAGTGAAGTAAGGTTACTTATCTGAAGTCATACAGATAATTCATGAAAGAGGGAAGATGTAAACCCAGCTTTCCTGACTCACAATTCAGTAGTTTCCACTCTACCTCTCTAACTTGATATGTTTCAGATTTTTTTTTATTCTAGTCTCTCCCTAATGTTTGGGTGGTGGCATGATGGTGGGAACAAGGGAAAAAAAACACCACCTTATTCCTAAAATTGAGGAAATGATGTTAAAATTGATCCATATGTGGAGTTTCTTGATTTGAGCTAGAAGACATCTTAGCAGGCACAGCCAGGATAATGAGGTAATGGGGTTAGAACTAGAAGAGTCCAACAAGGTCTGGTTTAACCCCAAACAAACCAAACCCTGGGAGGTTTTGCCGGAGATGCTGTAGGAGCAGTGCCCAGATTTTAAGCCTCTGCCTTTCCCTCCAAATCCAACACTCTTCATTATGTTACTTCTCAACCATCTAGTCCAACTCTTAATTCTTCTGAGGAGGAAATAGAGACCTAGAGAGGGGAAGGGAGGAGCCCAGAGGTAATGAGGGGCTGAAAAGGCCCCACTCATTTGAATGTTTTTATTCAAAGGGAAGACATCACTTTCGCATTAAGCTTTGTTCTCAAAATATATTATATATACACATTTCCCTCTCAGTTTCAGACTTTATACACTTAGTATAGCAACAGCTGAACTGATATTCTGCAGAACTCAACTATAGTCTAGATGCTGTCTAACATACCAACTAAAGGAACCACACACACAAAAAGATTGTTCTTCAAGTGAACTGGTTGTCAACCCATTTCTCAAGTATATTTAGCATACGAAAAACCCTTTATTTTTCCTTTCCCATAACTGACATCTAAGAAAGTGCAATAATTCTGCCTGACTACTACAAAACTTCCATGACTAAATCTGGACAGGATCTGGATGGAGTTCCCCTGTATGGGCTCAAGCACCGGGATATATCTATAACTTGAGCTTGGACAAGATGACAAGTGAATGATAAGCACAGTTCCACAATTACTATGGGACTAGACCCAAGGCCTTTTGAGAAGCTTCAAAGTCGAGTGGAAAGATCCCTGGACTAGGAGTCAGAAGTACATTTCTGCTACTAACTTTGCTGTATTCTCTTGGTTAAGTGGTTTCCCTGCTCTGGGTCTTTAGAGGTAATGATACTTAAGGCTGCTTCTAGTTCAAACATTGGGTGACACTCCCAACCCAGTATTCTTTCAACTACTTTTGTTGCATGAACTTAAATTTGCTTGGAGAAGTAAATATAATTTCTTTCTGAAGTTTGCTGATTTGAGGAATTGTTACCAGAAGGGATATGAGGGATATGTGAAAAAGAAACAGGAACTATGCATAAATGCTGGGGGTGTGAACTTAATTAACTAATGTGTTCATGCATAATCCTTAATTGGAATATTGTCACCTGTCTAGAATATATAGCCAAATGTACCACTATTTATAGTTCCAATCCTGGAAATACAAAGATGCAATGATAACTTGGCCAAGCACATCGGTGTTGGACTTTGATGATCTCATCCTTCAGCAGACCATAAAAGCTTTCAGAGCAAAGGAATGGAAAAGGCTGAGTTTGGCTTGGGGGTGGGGAGGAGGAGAGTTAATATGCATTTTTCTTGCTGGTGGATACTCCTGCTATAAATCAGTATGTAATGCAGTAATAATAATAAAAAACTCACATCTTTACAGCACTTTAGTTCCCAAAGCCCTTTTCTCACAAACCTACTTTGAGGTAGATAGTCTAATTCTTAGTACCTACATTTTGTAGATAAAGAAAGTAAAAGTCCAAGGATGAGAAATGACTTGCTCAAGGACACATGCCTGGTAAATGCAAACCCAAGTATCCTGAATCCGACACCCTACAGGTTTGGTTCAAAGAAGGGCCATAAAAGGCACGTAGTCATTTAGTTTTTGTGATTATAGGCCTGATGGAGCCCAATGATATTTAATTACCTCTAGAACTGGATTTTAGGAGTGGTGGACAGTGTGCTGGCCTTAGCAGCATGGCAGGGATGTTTTCCCCTTTTTTCCATGATCTTTTAGGTTAAAGGATGAATAGACTGGTGACTGGATACTCTTTGATGGTGCTGCTCTTGCCAGACATCATTAATCACTGATCTCAGTGAGGTCACATGAAGTCACAGAAGCAAAGAGCCTCAGAGTTGGTGGGGACTTCAGAGGTCATCTACTGCAAAATGACTAAGAATTCCTTTTACAATATATCTGACAAGTGGTTCTTCAGCCTTTGCTTGAAGGCCTTCAGGGAGGAGGAACCCACCACACACACACACACACACACACACACACACACACACACACACAATGAAAACAATACTTTTCTTTTTAGAGTTAAAAACATATTCACATATTTATTGGTTTTGACATGACCCCTATAAAATAGTTGAGGTGGGTTTAGTAGCCTAATTTCACTAGTGATTTCACTAGTACAGGAACTCCCAGGGAGTAACAATGCAGAGGTAAATGTTCCCCAACTTCTAATCTTGGAGAGTTGCCTGGGTATCAATGAGGTATTTCTAAGATTAACTTACTTGTCCAGGATTACTGGAAAAACTAATACCCAGAAATGATATATATTTAGTTTGACATGGGTATAGTTACAATGAAAACTAAAGTTACTGCATTGCTGGTTATTTGTGGTCTACAATGCTAAACCTACCTCTGCATGTGTGTTGGTAACATGCATGGTAGTTGGAGACACTCAGTTGGGATTGTGTGCTTGAAAGAAGGACCAGAGACTGGAGCCCCAGGCAGTATGGCAAGATCAGATATTTTGGTCAGGCTTGCAGAACCTTACTTTCTACTATATTTGGCTCAGATAACCTAATACTTCTGCAAGTGGGGAAGTGGTTGACAGGAAAGTTTTCACTAAGTTTATGGTATCTTGGCTATGGAAGTTCAAAGATCTTATTTTCCATCTTCAATGACATTAGTGTGTCTGGGACCCTAAGTCTTTGACCTCGGGGGATGGTGGACTGTTAGAAGTCAATGTGCATGTATCTGTTTCCCAGGAGTTTTATGTGGTCCATGTCTGGGTCTTATACTGCTTGGGAGCCAGGAAACAGAGTATAGCTAAGAGGGGATCTGTGTAGTAATGCTATGTCCTGCAGGTTAGCATCAGATACTTTATCAATGAGTTTAATTTCTCACAACTAGAAAGTTAGGGAACAAACCCTAACAATGTGTAAACCTCAGGCCAGTCTAGTATTTCAAGTTTGGTATTCAAATGAAATGAGATCCTTATAAACAAATCCACTAAACTATAGCATGGAAGGGATAGATAGACCACAGTAACATAGCACCGATTCATTTGAGCACAGCTTCCCTGTCACTGTGCTGGCCACTTTGGAGCACTAGAAACTGGGATTCTTCCCTCCTTTTTACTGGTTTTGGTCCTTGGGTCACCAGGAAGCTACATCAACATTTTGAGTCTTAGTCCCCTGGGCTAATTAAGTCTTGAAGACAATCTCTATGCCTTTTAAGGAACACCTAGCCTTGCCTGCATGGGCTAGGACTGTAGGAAAAGCTGGTCTAGGGTATATGTCAGTTCAAAGAAGATATTGTTTATAATTCATTTTATCTGAAAAAGACCTGAGAGAATTGGTGGCCTTCAAGCATAGTATGGGTTGGTAGTGTGATAGGGAGGTCAAGAGAACTAATGCAGTCTTGGGCTACATTAAAAGAGTTGAGTCACAAGGCAACTAGGTGGCACAGTAGGTAGAGCATCAAAGGATCTGAGTTCAAATGTGGCCTCAGATACTTACTAGCTGTGTGACCCTGGGCAAGTCACTTAATCCCGATTACCTCCAAAAAATGTCAAGTCACGGAATGATAGGACCGATGTATTCTCTCCTGGTCATATTATCCTTGAGGTGTTGTGTTCAGTTCTTAGCAGTGTAGTTTAGAAGAGACATTGATAGACTGGATGGTCTATCAAGGGAATGTCACCAGGATGATGAGGATTCTTAAATTCATGTTGTATATGAATTAGTTAGAAAAAATGGGTATATTTTTCGGAAGGGTTTGGGGGAGATGATTGATAGTTATCTTTTAGTGTTGGAAGGGTTGTCATTAAGATTTAGTTTTGATCCCAGAGAGCAAGAACAATGGGTGAAAGTTGCAAAGAAACTCATTTAAACTTTAGATAAAGGAGAAACTTCCTAACAGTTTAGCCTCAAAATGAATGGGCATCCTCAGGAGGAAGTGGTTTCTTATTTACAGAGAGTCCTTAAGCAAAGGAAAAATGAGGTGGTACTGGGCCTGGAGTCAAGAAGATTTCTCTTCCTGAGTTCAAATCTGGCTTCAGACTCTTACTACCTGTGTGACCCTAGGCAAGTCATCTCGTCCTTTTTGCTCAGTTTCCTCATCTGTAAAATGAGCTGGAGAAGGGAATGGCAAACCACTCCAGTGTCTTTTCCAGGAAAACCCCAAATGGGGTTGTGAAGAGTCAGACAAAATTGAAATGACTAAAGAGCAAAAGCTGGATAATTTAATAGATAAATTTAGAGGTGATTCCTGTATATACCTACATATCGGTACATGTTGTATCCCCCAATAGAATATAAGCTTCTTGAAAGGAGAATTTGTCTCATTTTTTTGGTCTTTGTATCTCAGGGTTAACACAGTTCCTGGCCCATAGTAGGATTAATAAATGCTTGTTGATTGATTGATTCTTGTCCAGGTATGAGTTGAACTAGATGACTTCTGAAGTCCTTTCCAATTCTGATTTTTCTATGACAAATCCTATTACAGAAAAGACCATTATAAAGGAAAATTCCATATAAACCCAAAGTTATAATCATATACTTAAATAATTACATTAAATTTTCTTGTCTAGCACATGTTTTCTCTGGTTCTCATCCATATAACAATACCTGACTTCAGATAGCTTGCTCTACAGGTAGGAAGAAGAGAGGAAAGCAAATCTGAACTGTGGCTGAGCTCTTTGTAATTCTACTATTCAACCACCAAGAAACAATGAACCTTCATCCCTTTTGTGTCTCCCACTTTAAATATCCTAGCCATTCCCTCCAGGAAACCTGAACTCCTAAGCTGCTCATCAAAGCACCCCAACCCAACAGAAAGATAGGAAGAAAGGAGGGGGTGTGGTATGTGCTCAACACTGTCTATTTTCTACTAGTGGGGTCCAAAGACTTCTCACTTACTAATTCTACAAAGGACACCTACACATTTGTTCTATTTTCTCACCTGTTGCCAACAGATAAGGGATGGTGCTTGGTAAAAATATATTCGTTATAAGAAAATTCCACTACAACAAAAAAAACCTTAGCTGACAAATATGCCACTTAAGAATGACTGTGAAGATAAAAATGGGACCCAAATGTGACAGCTCTTTGAGATGGCTGCTAGTGATGCAAGGTGTTATTATTTTCAGGTTGTGAGTTTGAAAATAAGGGTTGCTTTGTCTCAGGGCATATACTGCCTCCACATTCTTCTAAGGCATAGGATGAGTCCTGCAAACCATTTGGTCAGACAGGAGTTGTGAGGTAATTTTCTTCTAAGCTTTTACTGCTACTGTCAGGAATCTCGACGTGTTTCTCCAGAGAAATGAAAGAATCTTTCTAGAATTAAAGGAATCTTATGGGACCAGCTTTGAGATTTTAACAGTAAATTCACAGCTAGTAAGAGATGACCAGGAGATCAAAGCCCTGTTTTTCCTTGAGGAGAGGGACAGCACAGGTAAACAGCCCAAATTCCCAAGTGTGTCCCCTGATTCTACCTCCTTCCTTCCCTACTAGCCCCCAAAGAGTATTTTGGTGCTGTCTTGGGAAGTAACAATCAAGAAACTCAGAATATTTGAGTTGGAGTTGGAGCCCTTGGAGATCAAATACTTTTACAGAGGCAGAAAACTGAAGCCCAGACAGTAGAGGCCTTTACTCCAAGTTCCATGGTTAACTCTTAACAGAGCTTGAGTCCAAGTCCAGAAGGTCAAACGGTAGTCTATCCTCAATGTATAATATCCCCTAATGATTTGGTGGTATCCAGTAAAGCTACCATTTGCAGTGATGGTCATGGGAGGTCCTTATCCCATACCCCTAACCCCTAGGGCTGAGTTTTTAAAATTGATTTTACACAGACACTTGTAGAGTTAGAAATATTCATTTGCTGCCTCAGCTTCCTTCTCTTTAAGCAAGGGGTAAGACTAGATTATCTCAAAGTTCTCTTCTAGCTCTGACATTCTGTACTATATGCTCAGACAGTCTATGTTCTGAAGTCCCTTCCAGTTCTGACATGCTTAGCTCCAGTGATATGTCCCAATCTTGTTTCTATTCAGTTGTCTTGACATTAATTCCAGTTTTACCAAGCACTTTCCTCACAACAAACCTGTGAGGTAGGCATTGCCAGTATTATTAACCTCATTTTATACAAGGGGAAATGAACACTGACTTGCTCATGCCCACGCAGCTCTGAAGGGTCAGAACCAAGATTCAAACTAAAGCCTCTTCTGTGTTCAAGGTCAGGCCTCTTGCCAAGACACCATGCCAACAACCCTCTGAGGAAGGCAGGGAAAAGAATATCCTAACTTGAAAGTAGGGTGATGATGATGCTATGCAGCATTTATTTAAGATTTACGTACTTTATAAGTTTACATACTTTATTATTATTATTATTATTATTTGCTTTTTTGGAGAGTAATTGGGGTTAAGTAACTTGCCCAAGGTTACACAGCTAGGTTTTTGTTTGTTTGTGTTAAGTGTCTGAGGCCGGATCCGAACTCAGGTCCTTCTGACTCCAGGGCTGGTGCTCTACTCACTGCGCCACCTAGCTGCCCCAACATACTTTAATTTTATCCACATGATAATGACATGAGGTAGATAGGTAGTTGAATTGATTCTTGAAGATTCTTCTAGGTAGAGGTGAGGAGAGAGTACATTCTAGGCACAGAAATAAGATAGGCAAAGGTATGGAGGTGGAAGATGAAATCCCAAGTTCAGGAAATGGCTAATAGATCACTGTGACTTGAGCATAGAGTGCATGAATGGGAATAATTTGAAATATAGGCTGGAGTCACATTGTGAAGGACTTTAACCACCAGTCAGGGTAGAGGGTTTCTAATTTATCCTGGAGAAAATAGAGGGTCACTAAAGAAGCTTGAACAAGAGAATGACATGGTATAATTTGTATTTTAAGAAGATTTGGGGGGTTATCTGTGGGGAGGATATATTAGAGAGGGCATTGACTGGAAGCAAGGGGACCGACACATGAACAGTGATGTGGCCTGTATTATGCTGATGGTCAAATTGTGGAGAAAAGGAAAGTTATGCAAGATGTTGAGGAAGTCAAATAGACAAGACTTGGAAATTGACTGGCTATGGGACCACTCTGCAATCTGAAGGATCTCAGCAGAGACAAGGAGGTTTGAAGGAGGAGTGGGTTTGGGGAGGAGGATAATGAATTATTTTGTACATGTTGAGTTTGAGATTCCTATGAAATATGCAGGTGGAAAAGACCAGCAGGTGGTTGGTAATGGACATTGGAATTCAGGAGAAATATCAAGGCTGGATATGTGGGGTTTTTACTCATCTGCATATAGATAATCATTAAACCTGTCAGAACTACTAAAGTCAAGAGAGAGAGAAAGGGCCAGGCCAGAATTTTGTGGAGCTCCTTATATATGTATATGTATATGTATATGTATATGTATATGTATATGTATATGTATATGTATATGTATATGTATATGTATATGTATATGTATATGTGTGTATGTATATGTTTTTGTGATGGGAAAAGGGATAATGATTCCAGGAAGGAGGACACTGAGAAGGAATGGTCAAACAGGTTGGAAGAGAACAAGCAGAAAACAATGTCATGAAAATAGATGAAGGAGAGACTATACAGGTTGCGGGGGGTAGATGGGAATTAAGTTTCAAAAGCTTCAGAGAAGGAAAATTTTTTTGAGGATTGAGAAAAGCCCATTTCATTTAGCAATAAAGAAATCATTGGTCTATGTGACTCTGGGCAAGTCACTTAACCCTGATAGCCTCCCCCGCCCCTCCCCCCCCAAAAAAAAACAAAAGAGAGAGAGAAAGAAAAGAAAGAAAGGAAATCCTTGGTAACCTTAGAGAGTACAATTTCAGTTGACTGATAGAAGCCAGGCTTCAAGAGATTGAGGGGAGATAAAGAAGCTCAAGCATGCACACATAGACACACAAACACATACATACACATTCACACACTCATATACACTCATACATTTATAATGTGGGTAAATCCTCAGCTATCCAGAAAACTCAGCTACCTGAAACCATGAATGCATGTTTTTTTTTTTTTCCAAAAGAGTTAAGGTTTTGCAGTAGTTATATAGAAAATTAGGCAGCCTGGGTGATTTTGCCTCAACGTTGCCATTGCAGACACAAAATTGCATACACTAAAATTGGCTCTGGATGTCTGGCAAAAGCCTTCCATTAATGCCTTTTTGGGCATAGTGAAGTTCCAAAGCACTTCAGCAATGAGATACCCAGCACTGGGTTGGCTAAAGACACTATTTAGCAAAGGAATAAGAACTGAGATCACCCTGCCCAAGTGCAGTGGATACTAAAATGGTCCTAGAAGCACCATTTCCTTCAGAAACAGCCCTGGTGCTTTGTAGATTGGAAAATGGGACCTCATCCTGTCAATATGTGATCCTTCTTTAAAAAGTGAACTCTGGGTTTTCCCCCAAACCTTCTAATCCCCCTGTCCCCCACACCCTCCATCTCACAAATAACAGCATAATATATATTTTTTTCAGGTTACAATATGCTGGGCCAATATGGCACCTGTGGCTAATTATATGAGAATGAACAAAACTTCATTAGGGACATGGCTCTCAATTTGGAATCTGTCTACAAATTCAACAATAGAATTGATTGACTTTGAGAAATTAAAGCCTGGGGATGCTGGTGGGGGGGGGTAAGAAGAGGTTATAAAGGAAAGGGGGCACTGATAGAGTGGACTACTGCACTTCTAAAACTGAGTTTTATCTCTTTATTTCTCACAAGTGTTGAGTGTTGTATCTAATATTCATTTTGAGATTCAAATTAGGGTCATTGAGTCATTCTGTATTATCAAGACCGAAGTGCCCAGCGTTCTGGGCGATGCCAACTGAATGATGAGATTTCTATCTTCCCTTTCATTTGAGTGACAGTCAGCAGATTTGCTGCGAAGCCCAGACAAGCAGTCACCAAGTTCTAGTTGTGCTGTTTTCCCCAGGACCCAAAGCTGATTGGAAGGAGAAAGCTGCAGACAGACAGACAGTTCTGAGCCTGGCCTCCCCTCTGGGAGGGGTTCTCCAATGTGATCTGTCTGGGGTGTGAGTGGCAAGGGGGTTGGACAGACTCTTGTAGTAAGGGTATACATACTGCACCATTTCCTGATTCAGTGCGCTCCAGTCTGTTGCAGGCTGCGTGCAGTGGGGGGAGGGGCTAGAGCTGATCAGTGTGTAATTTTATACATTACTGAATCAGTGCAGGAGGAACCTAGAGGGACACGGCACCGTCTCCTCTTTGGGCTGCATTGTCAGATCTCTCCAGCCCTCACCTCCGAGCCATGCTCTGAGGAAGGAAGACGCTCTCTCCTTCTCTCATCTTGGTAGGAGTGAGAAAGTCATCTCACGATGGCTACAGTCATGGAACCTATTAGCAAGTGGCTGCCTAAGCAAGTGGTGGATTGGCTGAAAGGTACGACCGTTTTCTCCACATATTGTATATGTGCGTGTGTGTTTGTGTTTGTGTGTTTGTGTGTTTGTGTGTGTGTGTGTGTGTGTGTGTGTGTGTGTTTTGCTGCCTGTGTGCGATGTGCTGCTGGGCTTCCATGGGGTGGGTGGCTTGTTTTGGGGCACTAGTTAGTTCACTTAGAACTGACACCAACCCCATATGCTGTTTCAGCTGGTGTTTCCTCCCCAACCTGAGTGATTGAACCGAGGCTTCTCGGAGCTGGCTGAGGGAGAAAGCATGCTTCTGGGAGCCATTGGGGAAAGGACTGAGGGGGCATGGGAAGCTTTGGGGTACAGACGAAGGCATGCCTCTCCAATGTGTCTGTCTGAACACTTCCCTCTATGCTACACGCACATCCCTGTCTATCCCCCGTCTGCTTGGCTTCTAGTCCCTCTAGACGAGCTTGGCAGCCCCTTCAATCAGGTGATGCGATGCAGCGGTCATGCATGTCTGCAGGACTTGTGCCGAGTTTTAGGGCAGGATCCTGAGAGTGCTTGAGGGACTCGCTGCCCGCAATCGGGGCATCTGACTCATGGGAAATACCATGGGAATGCTCAATTCCCTGGCCTTTCTCTCTGTGTCTCTGTCTCCCTCTCCCTGTGTCTCTGAGTCTCTCCGTCCCTCTTCCTCCTTCGCCCCAGGGTTTGCGTGGCTCCCTTTTGAAAACGCGTACATTTCAGTAGCGATCTTTAGTACCGTGGACAGTGCAGTCTTTACCATATAAGGGGTGCGTATACAGAGCCAAGGGGCAGTCAGTCTGAGCTCAGAGAACATCTCCATCGGGAAACTCCTTAAGACAACTTAACAGGCGCAGTGACTTAGCTATACCTTGTAGTTTCCAACACGTAGGCAGGAAAAGAGAAAGTATTCCCTTTTCCCTGGAAGCACCTTACCTACCAAGTGGTTAGAAAAGGGTGAAAGTCGCTATTAGACTCCAGCAGAATCACAAGGCAGTATTTTCAAATGGGGGAAATAAGAACCTTGAGAGAAATCTACTTTCTTGGCATGTTTAAAAATTGTTTCTATTGAAGCGCGCTGTATATCCCGTCTCTTTTCTGCTATAGAAAGCTGGAGGAGTGGGGAGGGAGAAGAGCGGGTGAGAAGAATCTGTTTTGAGGAGAAGGCCCCAAGTGGAAAATTTTACATGCGTGTTAGCCTGAGATGTGTCAAAAGCCACCTGCCCTCTGAGGCAGTTTGAAACCTCTGCAAGACTGTGACTTTCCAGTCTTCAGAAGAGGCATCAGAGCCAGTCATCCTGATCTAAGGTGTGCTTCAGTGCCCTGAAATATGACTGCAAGGTGTGGGTCCTAGCCACCTCCCCCCTTCTCCAGCTTGTACCCTTCTCTCTCTAATCCTGGCTTCTGGGGGACATGAACAAAGTGGGGGGGAGGCTGGTTTCCTTAGCCTTTTTAGCTGTCAAATCACTGTAGTGGTAGGGCCCTCAATATTAGGTACCTAGGTTTGCAGTCACAGAAGTGGAAACCCATACTGCGTCACCAGAAGAGAAGCCCCCCTTCCCAATTTGGCAGCATTTGTTGTATTCTCCTAACCGCAGGGTGGTGGGTGGGGGAGGATTATTGCAGACGAATGTAAATGGTGAGTCACAATCTAGAGTAATAATGTGATATATGGCTGGTAAATTAAATCATACTTGTTGCTATATTGCCAAACCTGTGTTTTGACACCTCTAGAGATGATGCCATGAAATCCTCAGTAATGGATGAAATGAAATCCTAGGTAACAGATTTATCTAGATTGGAGAATTTGCCTAACTTGCTCTCTCTCACTTGGCTTGCCCATTGCCAAAGGACAACTGGGCTGTGGTTTTTCCATAAAATATTTTACTATTATGTTCTTCAGTCTACACCCCCCCCCAAATCTTCTAGGACTCATAGGAACTACATTTCTCATCTCAGGGAACCTCACCTTCAGGGTTTCAACATATCAGCTGCATATCACCTATTACATAAAAGTCTCAGGCAGCCTCCCAGCACTGCCTAACAAGTTTGTAAATGTGGGTTAAAGCAGAAATAAACTATCCATGTTTTAGCTATTCTAAAATGGATATGTGATTTTTGTTAGTACTCTGATTGCCTTGGGTGCGTCAGTATTCCTAGCACCCCTGGCTATACCCTCTCCCTCCTACATAGCAGTAATATGTATTTTGAAATAGTGCTTCCAGGGGGCATCTGAAGCTCTGGGAGACGTACTTCAAAGCCTCAGTAGCGCCAGTATGCCTTTGCTCCTCACTTAACAGAAGGACAATTAGTTCAGAACTAACTTTGCTGTCATCTTCCTGATTAGCGCCACTTTACTGCCTGATTTTGCTTGGCAGATGGTCGTTTCATTACTAATCAGGATGAAGCGCCCTATTCCAATGATACCTACTGTCTCTGTAGGAATCACTGTGGGATAACCCACTCAGGATTTACCTTGTAAATAAATTCCCAAGCCTGTCAAGGCACCCCAGTACATTATAGTGTGACCCAGCCTGGCTGTTCCTCCTTGTTTAAATGGATTTATTTCAGAGCTGTGGCTATGCCGTGAGAAGTCAGCATTTCCTCGAGTGACCTAGATATAGACCATGAAATGT
This sequence comes from Gymnobelideus leadbeateri, assembly GCA_011680675.1. Taxonomy (NCBI): domain Eukaryota; kingdom Metazoa; phylum Chordata; class Mammalia; order Diprotodontia; family Petauridae; genus Gymnobelideus; species Gymnobelideus leadbeateri. Next base: position 36,885 of record WOXC01003690.1, on the reverse strand, counting down.
TCTGCTGTCTGCTTCCAAAATTGGGTCCTCCCTCAGGTTTAAGGCCATTGAACCTTGGCACTCAGTCAGAAACCTGCTTTTTACAACCAGGTCGCCCTGGCACAGACAACTGCGTGGCATTTTGCTTTGGTTTGTTTTGCTTTTTTTTTGTCCCTCTTCCTTCATGAGGATAGTATAAGAACAAGAGTATGGAGATTAATTAAGGGGTTGCAGAGCATTTGACCAGACTGTCTCAGCTACATATGTCCTTGTGCAATACAGTTGGTACTGAAATAAGGAGTCTAGCAGAAGAGCCTCCCTCCTTCCTTCCCCCCTCCCCTTTGCCCAGGGAGAGCTAGAGCTAGAAACTAGAAAGATCTCTCAAGATCCAGAAATTTGATTGCCTAATGCCAATCATCAGGTTGTTGCTAGGGATTTATTTAACACCTACTGTGTGTCCAGCATATGCCAGAGGGAAAATAATTGAAGCCTTATTCTTGTGTTATACCCAATAGTGAATTAATTAAGTAAAAGCTACAGTTAAAAGGTTCATTTCTTTCCCAGTGGCATATATTATGTATGGTCAAGAAAATGTTTACATGCTGATTTCATTTGCCTGTTTTAAAAGAAATGCAGTTAACAAGCAATGTCTGGGCTGTTTTCCCCTTAATCACAGTCATTTGCTCTTAGAGACTAACATTGGAATGAAAAGAATACTAGACTCAGTCAGGAGAAATGGTGGCTTCAAGTCCTGTTATTTACTACCTATGTGACCTTGAACATGTCACATCACTTATTCTTCAAAGATCAGTTTCATCATCTGTCAAATAGTAATGATAATCCCTGCCCTGCCTCCCTAATAGGATTTGGAGGATCAGATGAAATCAGAAATGTGAAAGTGCTTTGTAAATTGTGAATTTGAATGTGGGATTTTCCCAAACCTATTGCTTCTCTTATCCCTCCTGCTAGCTTGTCTTTTGCAGTTTTTATTAGCTCCCTTACCCAAGAATGGGCAGATCAAATTTAACTCATTCTCTTTAGATATTTGCCAATCCTTATGGGCAAAGATTTGGTAGTGGAGGAAGAGGTTGAAACATGATGCTTTGGTTTTTCCTCTGGATTCTAGATATAGAATATATATCTAGAATATATACATACATATATATACATTTTACTACAGTATATGTAGGGAAGCATGTTGGGAAAGGAGAAAGAGCCTTTGACTTGGAGTCAAAGAATCTACATGCAAAAGCTGGTCTGCTATTTATAAGTTATGTGACCTTGTCTGAGTTACTTTCTCCTCTTTGGGTCTCACTATTTTCCTCTATAAAATAGAAGATGGTAGACTAGCTGATTTCCAAGGGTCCTTCCAGCTCTAAATCCTACAGTCCCTGTATCCTAGCATCAATGCTAAGTGCAAGTCTGCTGGAATATAAAGACAGGACCTAGCCATACCAGTTGTACCAAAGGATGCAGCAATATTCTTTTTTTTTTTAAAAGAACTCAACTGCTTTCATCTTTTTTATTTTTAAATAAGCAATTGGGGTTAAGTAACTTGCTCAAGGTCACACGGCTAGTCATTATTTATGTGTGGGTGCTCATTTTCTGAGGCCGGATTTGATCTCGGGTCATCCCAACTCCGAGGCCGGTGCTCTTACTCACTGTGCTACCTAGCCGCCCCTGCAGCAATATTCTTTATCCTTTTTTTAATAAAAATGACTTCTTAGCTAGAATGGTAATGTATTCATGTATGAAGATGTACCAAGAAAAGCTGAGGGTCTGAAGACCTTGATTCAGTTTGATGTCCTTTTAAATGTCAAAAGACCTGAGTTCAAATCTTGCCTACCTCCATTGCTACCTATGTGAACTTGGCAAGTCACAATCTTTCAGTCTCAGATTTTTCCATGAATGGGGTTGATAATGCCCTAATCCCCTACCTCACAGGATGGTTGTGAGGGAAGCACTCTGTAAACTATAAAGTGCAATAGAAATTAGAGCCATTATTATATTCAACGATAATAGCAGATACTGATTAAATTCTACTAGCAACCTAGGGTTTTCACCAAGAAGGGGATGGGGATGAAGAAGGTTGATCAGCAGCTAGGAATACTTAGAAGAATGCAAATTAGATTTCTGTTACATCCAGTAAATAGACAATATTTTACCTTCTACAAATATTTAGTGTTTACTATGTTCAGAACACCACATAATAAACAAATATTAAGCAGGGCAGAGTCCTTGCCTTTGAAAGATCTCATAGTCTAATAGGGGGATGCTAGTAGTGTCTGGAGCAGCTAGGTGGCACAGTGGATAGAATACTAGGCCTGGAGTCAGGAAGACCAGAGTTCAAATCTGGCCTCAGACACTCACTAGCTGTGTGATCCTGGACAAGTCACTTATCCCTGTTTGCCTCAGTTTACTCATCTGTAAAATGAGCTGGAGAAAAAAAAAGGCAAACCACTCCAGTGTCTTTACCAAGAAAACCCCAAATGGACTCATGAGGAGTTGAACATGACTGAAACTACCAAACAGTACTGTCTACCCTAATTTTTAAATGTTTCATTTACATATGTTTAATTGCATTTCAAATATATCTACTATTATCTAGGGTTACAAATAGAATGGAAGTGTCTTCCTAGGGTGAAGAAGAGAAGGTAGGTTTGAATTGTTCTCCCCATCCCAACCCCATCTCATTTATATGAAGATACCAAAGTTGGGACAGGGAGCTTCTACACTTACTGCTCAAATTGGCTCTAGATTGCAACCTGCAAGAGAAAAGAAGGACACAAAGTGTGAGGGTCAGCAGTTGACCCTGGAATATATGGGAGAAGTGCAAGAAGAATGAAGAGATCAGGTACAGGGGACACATTATTAGATGATTCCCTTCTTTTCTAAAGCAAACCAAGGATTTTCCAGCTGAGTCACATTTTAAGGTTGACTTAAAATGCATCCAACTCTCAATTATTTGTGATACTGAGCTAGGGGAGTACATATCATTATATGAATACATATATAACATATATAATATATATGCATACATAGATAGTCCAAAACATCAAATAATCCAAAAATCTTGAAAAGCCACATTTATTTTTATAGTAAATTTACCTTACAGATAATGTTTTGCTTGGGTTAAAACATATTAAAATATTATTTAAGTATATATTTATGATAGCAAGAGTCTCAAAGGCATATTGGAAGGGCAGGGAGGGGCCAGAGGACAGAGTAAGGGAGGGGTAAGAAAGGGAAAGCCATACCACTATCAGAGATTTGCTATGGCAAATGCAATGCAATTAATTGAGAGTTGACCAGAGTGTATGTATATGTATGTATATATGTATATATATATATATGTATATATATATATATATGTACACACACACACACACATATATATAGTTGCTATGTTTACTCGTTTTATTTTTAATTGATGTTGTACTTCTGTACTTGTGGCCTCTGGCAATACCCATCTCCCCAAAGGACCCAATTTTAAAAAATCTAGTAAACATAAATGTCCTGGTCTTATAAATAAGCATATTTTCCTCAGTGAGGGGATTCAATAAACTATGAACCCAGCAAGAAGGTGCGATTTGTGAATATCTTAAAAAAAACCACCACACCCATGGAGAGGGTCTCTCTTTGAAAAGAAGTATCTTTCTAAGTTTGTCACTCATATCACAATTAAATCCAGTTACCATGGGCCACCAATTTGCCATTAACCTTAACAGAGGAAAGAAACCTTCTTATTTTGGGGCAGAGACCATGTCTGATGCTTTCACTGAGCTCCTGATTAGATCTGTCCTCCGCAGCTACTGTGCTGACTCACAGGCAAAAAAAAAAAAAAGGTATGACTGTACTCATATTTGGCCATGGAGCTGGCTGTTTGTCATTTAATTTTTTGTTTGTCCATTTTAATGACCAGTTGGTTAACAGACAGGCATGACTGGCCATGTACTGGATCTATTCATAAAGATGAACCATTTTTTCCATACAATAGTCTCCATTTCCTAGGTTCTGCCTCTTTTCTCCTTGCCACTTCATTTTCCCTCTTAGAGATGGAAATTCTTTTCCATTTCCATTGTGAGAGATGGAAGCCAGGCCAGCTGTTCGGCCATATCAGTAGGCCGTAAATGATTCCAGTTGTCCATTCAATTAAGATGTTCAAAATCATGACTAATGTAGATTATGGTACAATAATATTCTTATATGGCAGTGATGGTCAGCTTTGTGATAGATTAAAGTAATTGGATCAATGGGTCTATTTTGGTGGAGTTTGGTGGTTATCTATTGATGAAAATATAGCTGTCCCCAGAGTGTCTCATGGGCACAGGCTAAAAAGAAGATGGAAGGATGGTGGGAAGAATTGAAACAACAGAGAGAAGGCTGGGAAAGCCTTGAGTACACAAGACCAAGGATTTTATGTAGTTGTTTATTAAATCTTTTAATAGTTAACCAGAAGAAAGGGAGCATTTTGACAATAAATCTAGAGAGGAAAGGTTTAGGCTTAACTGGGGATGTGGGAATTTCTTTGCACTGTATCACTGAAGGTTAAAGATTAACAGGATTATTTTACCTCTTTAAAAATGACTTCCAAATGAGATACCTCTGTCAGTGTTTCACTGCTGTATGATATTAATAACAGACCCTCAAGTCTCCCTGGTATTATAAAGTTCTCTCTGGTATTATAATAACTTCTTTCTTTTATTATAAAGTTCCCTTATTTACTGTTGGGCAGCTCATAATCACAGAAGCATATCTTAAGAGTCCTTCATAATCCCAGAAAGAGCGAATCTTTAATATCAGTTTGTGTTATATTAAAAAGCATCCTTTCAGGAGTCAACAGAAGCATCCTGAACCATCTTGCTGTTGATCTAGATGGTCCCAGAACAAAAGTTCATTAGATAATTTCACATAATACCCTACTTGGCTTTGCTGTTGCCCACCTAGCAACAATTAACTATCAAAATATTGAGACATTTCTGTATATTTGGGCCTCCATTCTGGAATTCAGATATCCAGAAAGGCTGAAGGACAATATTTGGCTGGTATGAGTAATGGCTAAATAGCAAGATGGCTAATCTGGTTTTGATAGACTGAAATAATAGTGTCTATCCAATAGGTATAGTGTGTATACACAATAGTGTATAGAAAGGCAAACTTATTGGTAGGCAAGGTGATTTGAGGGCTGTTTGTCCCAAAGCATCTCCCTCCACTGGCCTAAAATTCCACAATTAGACATTCATTCCTTTGGGTTTTAAAAACCTTTGGGTCTTCCAGAGGGCCCCCCCACCCCATTCAAAGAGGGAGCTGTATAGTAAAGCCAGCTTTATGAGTACACAAAGTGATCTGAATATTGCTTGTCCCCAAAACATCTCCCTCTACTGGCTTAAAGTTCTACCATGAGAAATTCATTCCTTTGGTCTTAAAAATTTTGGTCTTCCAGAATCAAATACAAATTCAAGTACAAATGAATTTGTGAACAACAACCCTAAACCATTGTCAGTATTAATCTCACAGATCATGGCCCTTCTGGGACAGGTTTCAGGATGGGCACTTGGGGGCACAGGGGAAAGGGAAAGGAAAGAGTATGAAAAGCATTGATGGGAGAGCAAAAGAACCAAATTTGGTTTACCTCACAATTTTGTCTTAGGGCCAAGGCAAGTTGTGAGGAAATGTAATAACTAATTTCAACAAATAATTGCAATGGAGAATTCAAAGTCTCCCACTCTAGCGGTTACTTGGGAGCCATACTGGAGCAGTGGCCCTATGATGCCTAACTAAAGCAAGCCCCCTGCCTCCTTCTCCCTCTATATTTCATGAGAGGTTAGTTTTCCTTGTTCTTTTTGAGATATACTCTTATAATTGCAATTATGCCAAAAAAAAACTAATAATATCACATCAGTGATTTATATCAAATGCCTCAGCATATGTGAGAAGACCATGAGAGAAGGCTGTAGAATTGAGAGTACTTTAAAACCTACCAGTTACCTTATTACAACTCTTCTCTGATTGTCAGATTCAGCTGATCATATTTTAAAACCCATCCCTAGAAATCTATTCTTTCTTCTTTAAAAAAATATGATCTATGTTCTAGGGTTTGTGTGAACGTACAAGAATGATATATAATCACTATATCTCTTAAGAGGTTTAGTAGAACGGACGAGGCTTTTGCAGGAGATTATTGGTACCTAAAAGTATTCATGGATTTTCCCAGGATCAGCTAACATGGATTCTGGCACTAGAAGCCTTGGGCCATTTCTTTTATTGAATTAAGTTCTAATGAAAGATACAAGGGGGCCATGTTTTTAACTCAAAATTCCAGCTTTCAGTTATTTAATTCGATTTTAGAAAGTCTCCATTCATTTTATTTTAGTGTTAGAGTATGGTAAGAGCTTTGAAATTTAGTCCAATCATCTTTTTGAAGGGAGGTGGAAACCTGGGCACAGAGAAATGAAATGCCTTGTTCAACATTATCATTTTTTTACCAGGAGAAGTAAATGTCTTCTTCTATTTCTCCAGAGGATATTCCAGCCTCTGACTACTACAACACTTACTGTCTCTTTCGTACTCTCTGATACTTGTTTATAGGCACCATGGAATAGTAGGAAAGAGTCAAGACACCTACTGTGTGACCTTAGGTAAGTCCCTTCCTTTCTCTGGACCCCAGTTTCCTCTTCTGCAAAATGAGTTGTACTAAGTGCTTTCTAGAGTATCTTTTAGCTCTAAGCTTCTCTAATTCCTTTATCTGTATTAATATTATCTTCATAACTAGATTCTAAGTTCCTTGTCCAGAGTCAGATCCCTCTACCTCTACCCCCAACATATGACCTAGTACAGAGTTGGATATACCACAGGTACTCAATAAATCTTTGTCTGATGGATGGAACACCTTTGATCCCAAAGATCATAAAGTGGCTTTAGTCTGGTCCTTGTTTGGCCTGAATTAGCACATTATGCTGAATGTTTAGGGATGCCAGGAATCTCTTTGGGATGAAGATTAAGAACAGCCTGGAGACTGAAGGTGACTCTGAGACAGCAGAGCCATTCCAATATTTCCCAGATCCCCAATTACTGATCAGAGCTGAACAGAATAACATTCTCAGTGGAAGCATCAGAAGAGGTCCAGGCCTTGAGAGCCTGGACAGGAACAAAATATGGCACCAGGGCCTCCATATTAGGCACCTGGGGACATCATGTTTACTGTCCAGCCAATCATTTAGTTTTCTTACAAGGTGAATCCAATTTTAACTAAACCTTTTAACTAAAGAGAGACATTTTATTTGTATAGATAGCCTCTTCACTGGCCTTATTTGTACTTAACCTTTAAAAAACACTTAGAACAAAAGAGCCGGGAGGGATCTTAAGAATCATTTTGTCCAGTCCTCTCATTTTTATAGAGGACAAATCCAAGGCCCAGAAAAGGGAAGTAACTTAGCCAAGGTCACAAAGCTAGCCAGTGGAAGAGCTGCTTCCTATTTTCCAGTAGAATGTTCCTTCCAACCAGATATCTCCATTCCTCCATCTCAGTAGCTATTTTGTACAGATCTCATATTGTCTTATTAGTGTATATATTGTATTCCTCCCTCCAGAAGAATGTAAACTCCTTAAAGGCAGGAACTCTTTCATTTTTGGTGTTTGGATTTCTCACAGATAGTACAGTGCCTAGTACATAAGAGGTACTTAATAAATGCTTGTTGAATTGAATTTGGAAACTGAATTAAGCCACAAAAAATTATTACATGACTCCTGAAATGATGTCAGAGAATTTCCCAGCTGTCTATAGCCGATTAATGATGTTGTTTTGTGTCTTCAAGTATATTGCATTAAAAAAAAAAAAAAACAAACCTTAGTTGCTGAAAACATATTTTTCATAAAATTGATGGCACAAACACATTTTCTGGGCACAGCATGGTCACCAAGCCTGATTTTTAAAAAGAAAATGGCCTTTGCTTCGACCGTACACCTTCTGATAATAACTTCACGTGAAGTAGGTTATTCTGAGTTGGTACTGATTGATCGCAATGATTATCTGCAGGGCAGCTGGTAGGGAAGGTTCTTTCAGAAATGACTGTTCATATATAAACACTCCTTTCACCAATGCAACCAAATTTTTATTATTATTATTATTATTACAACTAAAGTTCTTGGGTCTCAACAGGAGATGCAGCCTTGGAAATACAAAAAAAATTAAAATTAATTCAGTTGTTAAGCTGATTAGCTGGGCTGCATTGATCCTCGTTCAGAATAATTCTATGTTTAGATGAAGGGTTTTCCTTAGCATGTAATTCCCTGATTTCCAGCTGGCTCGTAAAAGAGGGGAAGGGGGGAAGGAGAGGGAGCAGGGCTGTCAGTGACGCCAGGGGCTCATTAGCAGTCCCATCACACAAGCTTCTGGCGAATCCCTTTCAATCTTTTTGCTTTTCATTGCAAATCAACTACCTGCTTTGTGGGAACTGTCCTGGTGAATCCCCCCCCCCCCATTTTGTGCAATCTTTTAAAACAATTATTTAAATTGTGGGCCCAGTGAGGAACCTCAAGATATGACAAGGTTTTCTGGGTATTGAGTTTGTAATCTCTTAGCTTTGTTCTCTCCAACCCTATCCTTTGGCTGTCTGCTACAGGCAAGAGAATTTCAGAATTGGAAAAACACTGTGTCTAAAAGTCATAGGAGAGGCCAAAATATTGGCTGGATTTGGAAGCCAAAGGAAGCTCAGAGATAATAAACACCTTTAAGCCTTGGGTGAATTAGAGTATGTATATGTGTGTGTTTGTACATACACAGACACACATACACACACCCTTAAGACAAAGTATTTGTACCATCAAGCATAGGCCAAAAACAAAATTCTTGCCACATTGCCCTTATTGGCCAATTGGAAAAATGAAATGAGGCATTTACTGTTTCAGTTCAAAAATAGCACTTGGATTGATTGAGACCTGGGTTTCTGATTCCCATAGCTCATGCCAGTCATGACCATGGTACAGATTCAATACTGGATGCTTCTTAGAACCCTTTTCCAATCAGCCAGTCATGAGGAAACAGGAGGTGAACTGAGCTATTATTCCTGCAGGGCTGGCCCTGATCACCTCCCCCAGCTTAGCCTTCTCAGTGGCATCTTTGCTCCTAGCAGAGTAGTTCTGATGCAGACTACTAAGAAGGCCAGGGTTTCCTGGCCAGCTACTGATAATGGGGAATGGCGAATTGTTGTAAAAATCCTAGACCAGGTGGTCAGTACAAAAACCAGACTGTGGTGAGCAATCTGCCCAGCCCTAAGTGTTTGTCCCTCTTCCCTAATGAGACTCATTAGGGCCTTGTCCATGGCAGAGGAGCTTCTATGGCTAGCTTGCCTTTCCTAATGGACCTGTGCAACCTTTGCCTTCATGAGGAGATGGAGAAAATGGTGCACTCTTTTGTCTTGCACAGAGAAGAAATGAAATTTTTTCTCCTTTAAATGCTACTAGAAGGATCAAAGCTAATGATGAATATGGACATGTTCTGTCAAGTTCAAAGTATTTTACAATAGAGGGTTATTATTCCATAGGATTGGATCAATCTGATGAAAAGAAGAGGGACACCCTCATTCATTGCTAGGGACACTGTGCATTTTATGATGCTAGAGGTATATAATAAGGGGTAGTAAAAGTGTAAGCTCAGAGAAAAAGTGTCCTATTGTGAGAAATTTGAGGGTCTGAGAACTTGAGTTTGAATATTGCCTCTAGCACTTACTATCTGTATGACGTTGGGAAAGTAACTTAATATCTTTGGGTCTCAGTTTCCTCTCCTGTAAAATGAAGGGGTTGAATGAAGGAAGCTCAAAAATTTTCTAGTTCTAGATTTATAATTCTATATTCTTTTTTTTTTTAAAGCAATTGGGGTTAAGTAACTTGCTCAAGGTTACACGGCTAGTCATTATTTATGTGTGGGTGCTCATTTTCTGAGGCCGGATCTGATCTCGGGTCATCCCAACTCCGAGGCCGGCGCTCTTACTCACTGCGCCACCTAGCCACCCCTTTTAGGGCAATTGGGGTTAAGTAACTTGCCCAAGGTTACACGGCTAGGTTTTTGTTTGTGTGGATTAAGTGTCGGAGGCCGGCTCCGAACTCAGGTCCTTCTGACTCCAGGGCCGGCGCTCTATTCACTGCGCCACCTAGCCGCCCCTATAATTCTATATTCTAAGCACCTTGAGGTCAGGGTTCATGTATGGTTTCCACAGCACCTAGCCCAGTGTCTGGCACTTAGCAGGTGTTTAATTAATGGGTGCAGAATTGGTTTGAATTGAAGGTCACAAAGCTACAGTAGTCCAAAACTTTGAATGCAGTCAAAACTGCCACATTCAAAGCTCCCATTGTAGCCTACCCAGGGAAAATAATGACTCAAAGAAGGATTTCACTCCAATTTATGCAAAATCAATGCAAAGACTATGGCAAAGACTTTGGGAAATAAAGACTTTACCTGTCTTCTTTGAGGAAAGAAAAATCAATAGATTTCCAAGTCAAGGAAAAGGTTGTCTCACAGGCTAGGTCAAGTATGATTAGGGTGGGTATAGCCTTCTATCAGGGAAAAGGTGGCAGGCTGTCTAGCTTGATGATGCCATTGACCCCAGTTTAGGAAAGTATATAGGCATAGAGATGTAGGGATAGGGGAAGGTCTCAAGAGATGCTATTTCCTTAGGACCAGGCTAAAACCAGGGGTAGCAACAGCAACAGGAGTGAAAAGGAGGGAGATAATGTGGAGATAAAGATACTAGTAATAGTCAACATTTATATAGTGCTCACTATGTACAGTAAGCTGTGCTAAGCACTTGATAATTATAATCTCAGGTGATCCTCACAATGACTCTGAAGGTAGATGCTATTTTTATATTTATTTTACAGATGAGGGAACTGAACCAAACAAGTAACTTGCCCTGGGTCAAATAGCTATGTATGAGGCTGCATTTGAACTCCTGTATTCCTGATTCCAGGTCAAGCAGTCTCTCCACTGTGCCACCTAGCTGGCCTGTGGAGATGGGAGTGATGACTTAGGTCAACCATTGCATAAAATAAGCCTCAGGTAACCTCTTCCTGTGGCTACCTCTTTCCTCTTCAAAGAAGCCTATCCAGAATCTGGCCTCAGTAGCTAGCTCCCCTTCCATGTCTGGTGTTCATCTCTCCTTTTTCCTCACTAACATTGGGGTATGAATTAGGAATCACAGGATCTTTAAGCTGGAAAGAACCTTAACAATTAGCCAGTCCATATCCCTCCCTTTCTATAAGAGGCTTAGGTAGGTGAGGTGACTTTCACTATGTCACATAGTATGGCAAGATCTAAACCCAGGTCTTCCATTTCTAAGTTCAATGTTCTTTCCATTACCCCACATTACTAAAGACTCTCTCCTTATTAACCTCCTTATACCCTAGGGAAAGAGTAGGGAATTCCTAAAGGGAACAAGAAGAGGGATTCCCTAACCCTATCCTCGTCCTAAACCCCTCTAACCTAACCCAGATCATCTTTGCCTTCAGTGCTTTGCACCTATGAACTCAAATCTAAATCATGCCCAATTGCTACAAGTAGCTTGAGCGGATTAATAGCTTATCATAGATCATATAACAATAGTAATAATAATTCATATTTATATAGTTCTTTAAGGTTTGAAAAATGCTTTCTATGCTTTATCTGATTTGATATCAGAGTTGAAGGGTACTAGATCATCTTGTTCCCCCCTACCCCTATTTTACAGATGAGTTGTTACATCACCAAAAAAATATATCTGGTATTTCGAAACATAGAATATATAAATATATTAAATATAGACTTCTATATGCTTCATTGGTTCAGTGTTCTTCTAGTTGTAGATATTTCCTTAATTGATGCAGATCCCAACCCATCCATGCCTTCTCCTCCTGCATGATTTTTACCCTTGTTCTCCCATAGATTCTCTACATTGTGCTAGAGGGCATCCTTTACGTTACTGTCTCCTAGAACTAGAACTGGAAGGGACCTCAGAGCTCATTTAGTCCATCCCCCTCATTTTACAGATGAGGAAACTGAGGTCCAGAGAGGGGAAGAGACTTGCCCATGTTCATACATGTAGTAAGCATCAAAGGCAGGTTTGGGACCCAGATCTTCTGATTCCAAAACCAGTTCTACCATACTGTCTCCTGGGCAGCAGTACACCACTCTGGATGTCTATATGTTATCCCTTGCTCTTAATTGATGACCAGCCCCCTCCATTTCCCCTCATTTCTTCTATGCTATTCCTTAAGCTTTGCTATCTTGAACATACACCTATGTTGTGACCCACATGCACTACCATGTATATTTTCATTTTCCTCTGAGTTATTTCCCTTTAGGTCATCCACAACTATGAATCTTCATAAATTGTGACATTCCAAGATTTACAACCACATAGTATCACCAGGAGAACATTTGTGCCAAGAAAGTGAGGGTTTTGGCTGGGTAGCAGGGTCACTAAAGGCACTGAACAGGTTTCTAAATGCAATTCAGACTACTCTAGCCTTCATATTAAATTCAGGGCCTAACATATCCATCTGCAGTGCCTGCCCCAGATATATACTGCTGGACTAAATCAATGCAGTTGCTTTCCAGTTGCTTGGCGTAGTCTGGATAACAGACTTTTAAAATCCATTTTGTTTTTCCTATATGGATTGCTACATTGATCTCTTCTGAATAATCTTGAGGTTCATTGAGGAAGCCCTGTTAACATTCTAGGGCCTAATGCAATCAGCACAATATTATCCACAGAATCATATGGGGGATCCCCTTCCATTTAGACCTGTATCAATTGACATTCATAACCAGAGGATTGTTGAACAGTTATCTCTGTGTTCATATTTATCAGACATAGAGAAAATTTAAATTATATAAAATAAGAATATTATGTAGGGTCAAACACTAATTTCTTGTTTCATTCTCCAGTTTTGCTGGCATGAACCTTGTTATGATAACCAAACTTGAAAAGAATCCCTCTAAATTCTGTCATCCCAAATTTCTGTTTATGAGTCATTTGGTTTTTACAAATAGACTATCAAAGCTTTCATGGTCTCTTTGGAATCTGTATATGCTACTGAAACCAAGGTGAAGTTGCTTTGGCTTGCTGTCTCTTGTTATACCTGATGTTTTCTGCTTCTGCTGTCCCATATTGTAGTAGGATGTTCTCCAAGGAAATTTACTTAATGGGGTAAGTAATGGGTTAAAACATCCTTCTGTTCACTTACCCTTGCTATTTATCATTGAAAGCAAAAACTGAAATCTAGGGCCCAAAGGAGATAACCCTGCTTGTTTCCCAGAAGGACTATAGATGTCTGATGGCCTGCCTGATAAACAAGGTACATTTATTTATTTACACACACACACACACACACACACACACACACACATACACACTGGGGTGGGGAGAGTGGGGAGCATATGAATTAATCAGTTCTCTTTCCCTAGCTCTATGAAGCAGTTAGGTGGCACACTAGATAGAGTTCTAGGCCTGAAGTCAGAAAGACCTGAGTTCAAATTCAGTCTCAGACACTAGCTGTGTGACCCTGGGCAATTCAACTTATGTTTCCTTCACTTTCCTGTAGCAGCAAGCACCCTAGCATAGCCAGGATAGCTGCTATCACAGGTTCTTAGACCTGCTTTTCTAAAGGAAAGTAACTCAAAATGGGTTAACAATCTTATTTTAATCAAACATATATCATTTACCTAGTTCAGAGGAAAAAGTCAACACCCTGAACTTCAGAGAATACAAACAGAATACCAACAGAAGTTACAAGCAGACAGAGACAGATCAGCAGACAGGCTTCCAGCTGTCTGACTATTACATCCACACCTAGTCAGTTACCAGAAAGGGAAGCACCAACATCTGGGTTTTTGTAAGCCGGGGGGCTCAATGGCTGCCCAGAGTCTCATCTGGTCAAATCACACAACTCTTCCCAAAGTGAGCCCCAAAGCAAAGCCTCACATCAGGGTATATATAGCCTTCTCCTGGGTCAGAGAATGTAACCACCCTCTTGACCCACTGCCATGGAAATTGAGAGGAGCCATAGAGCTTAGGGAAGGCCGAATGGAGAAGTCAGCTTTTAAGATAGGCCTGGAAGGATGGGTAGAGTTTTAACATACAAGAGACAGGATCCTTTTTTGTTTCTGGTTTATGTTGCCCATGCTTAGCACAGCACATTATACATAGTAGGTACTTCATAAATGTTTGTGGAATCCAATTGAATAGTTGAATGAATACTAGGAAAAGGTTACCTTCTAATTCTACCCACTTTTTGTAGGCAAAGGTATGAGGGAGGACTATTGTAAGAGAAGGTTCAAAAAAAGCACAGAACCTCGAAAGTCCAGGGGGCAGATCACAGATTACTGGTACTTAGTACTTAAAGAGTGGCCATGTAGTCCAAACCCTCCATTTTCCTCACAAGAAGACTAAAAAAATAGACTCTGATTTGGCTGGAACTTACAGTGTTTGAGGGGAACTAATACTTGATAAGGCAGGAAGGGTATGCTGAAGGCAGATTATAGAGGGGTTTGAATGCCAGATTTTGTCTTTTACTGAGGGAGTGATTGGTTTTTAAGCAAGGGAGTTATTTGGCCAGAACTGGAAGCAGTGGAATTAGACCTAGATTAGCAAAAGGAGAGCCTGGAGGTAGTGTGTAATTGGACTGGGCTGGATGGGAGGCTAGTACTATGTATGATAAGGGGACAATAGAATTGAAAGTCATGTAAGGGACCTTACAGGCAATTGAGTCCAATCTGGTCTTTTTACCGACAAGGAACCTTAGGTCCATAAAAGAAAAGTAAACTGCCCAAGGTCACCCAGATAGTTAGCAGCAGAACTAGGATTGCAGCTTACGTTCTCTAAATTCAGTGGGAGATTGCTAGTCAGCAAGAGACGAATAAAAGGAAAATCTGTGTGGACTCAGCTAAGGTTAAATAGCTGGATTTCCAGTTTGACAGTTTGTAGTGATGTTGTCCCACAGCCCAGTAGCTGGGGATGCTCAGATCTAAGCTAGCACATGTTGCTAGGGCTGCATTCCGGGGCTTTGTTTTGCCTTGGTTTTTAATCACTGGTAAGTGATGGAGCACTGAACATATTTCCAAGGCTTAAACTTAAAGCATCAGCCATCAACGAATTCTATTTCTGATGGTCAAAAAGTATTTGGGTGATTTTTAGGAATGAGGGGGTTATATTTTCATACGGAGCCCGTTTACTTTCTGTTGCAATGTTTACCTGTTGGTTTGAAAGGGAAATTTCTTTTCCGACAACATTCTCTCCTCTCCCCTCCCCATTACTTCTCCCCTCCACTGCTTCCTCTGGTCTTCTCTCTACCCTCCCCTCTCCATCGTCTCTTTCTATTCTTTTTTCTTTATCTTCCACTTTCCCTTTCCCCGCCCCTTTTCCTTACCCTAGTTATTTTTATTTTATTTTATTATCAAATTATTTATTTTATTATCAAATCTGCATTGTAGGCACCGTCCTAGGCCACAAAAAGATAACCAAATCCCTCAAGAAGCTTATACTCTGTTGGGGGCGGGGGAGCAGGAGAGAGACAGCGGATTCGTAAGTAATTACAAGGAAAATGGACGAAGGGGAGAGCGCTAACAACGGGGATATACAGAAGAGCTATCGCTTCCCCTTTCCCCACCAAGCGAGAGCTCATGTTTTATATCTGGGTTGAGATTTAAAAAGAACGCATGGGGAATTAGGAGGCAAACGGATTGTCTCTTTGCCAGCACTTGGACATCAAGCAGCCCGTAATTATGAAGCTGAGATCTGAGAGCGCCCGCCGCTTCCACGGTCCGGAAGAGTCCCTGGCAGGGTCCCTCTAGGGCTTCAGGGTGCCTAGAGCCCCCGCCTACATTCAGGTGCCCGCACAAGCAAACCAACCCGAGGGTCCATAGTCTGAAGGTTCTCTCCCCACTCCTGCCGAGAGGGAAACCAAGGCGCTGGGCCTCAGGAAGGTTTTCCTTTTCCCGGGTCCCGCAGCTACAAGTCGTTCCTTGATAGAGCTGATGGTCGCTTGCTTTTTCCCGAAGCACTCACAGGTGGACCGCGGGCCACAGCGCCCGAGCTCGGGGTTCCTACGGCGATGCCCGGGCGAGGGAGCTTCTCGAGGGGCTTCCGGGCTGGGGCTAAGGGGCTGCGGCTTCGCTCTGGGAGAGAACAGGCAAACGGTTTTGCGAGTTGGCCAGTGCTCCAGCCGGGGAGCGAGCCCGGTGCGCGCAGCTGGGAGGCAGGAAGAGGCTGCACAGGTGCTCGCCAGCCGGACCGTCAGGGCCACTGACCTTGGCCGTGGCTCGCCCGTAAGACATTCCATTGCGAGGTCCCTCGTGACGCAACCGTCTCTGGCCCTACCGCATTGGCTCGCACGCACGTCAGGAGGGCTGCAGGCTCGAGGGCCACCCACAGCTTCGGCCCTAGCCCGGGGCTCTCTCTCTCTTTCATTTCCAACCCGTGCATTGTGTAGAATGAAATGAAAGCGCGGCTAGGAAAGGGCACTGGAAACTGTAAAGCCGCGAAGAAGAATAAGGGATTATGCTTCTGACCCGGCCATTCATCACAGCGCTAACAGCTGAGGCAGGGCTCTCCCTCATGTCTTCCAGGAAAGCAGACCTCCCCACAGCGGGCTCGGGGCCGTCCCCCTTTCCCCTGCAACTTGCAGGCTGAGGGGGGTAACAGTGTAAGCAAATTCCGCCACCCCCAGCACTGCCCTTGGGTGACCACCGAGGGCTTAGGGTTCCCTTTCGGACTCTGAACTTTGGTATCTGTAAAATGAAGGGTTTGGACTACATATCTACTCAAGTCCTTCCCCCCCTTAAACTTGTCACACTCTAAAGTATGGTCCTCATAGAAAAGGGTAGGGCTAAGTTTCTTTGATCAGTTGGTACACTGAGGTATATGGTCAGAGGTAAACTGGAGATATATGAACTAGGGTGACGCCCAGGCCCTGAAGAATCACATCTGACTTCTTGAATAACACACTGAGTATGTTGGAGGCTGCCTCTAACCTGAACTTCTGAAACATTCAGGACTTTTGTCCAGACTACCCTGGGACAGCACTTGTAAATTTCACATCTGCTCTTTCATTTGATTCTGATGAAAGACTACAGTCCTGTGAGCTAGGTAGGGGGAAGATTGCTCTAGAAGATTCTTTGAGATCTCCGAGAAAAGCAGAAAATACCAGTCTGTGACAAGAAGTAGAATGTTGATCACATTTTGTTAACTGATAAATTGGTAGAATAATTCCACTTTGGCAAAAATGGCCCTACCTGGAAAATTAATCACAGGTTTGTTGTGTTTTTTCTTTTTAATCAGAGTTTTTTTGGACCTTGTCAGAGAGGTTCTTGGCCTTATTTCCCCATCCATTCCACCACATTTCCAGCCTATAAACAGGTACAGGATGTGTGGGGACCTAAGAGGAACAGTGACCTTACAGTCTGAATACCTGAGTAGATGCAAATAGTTCTGCCACTTGCTACCTGGGTGACTCTGAGTTTCCATTTCTTCCTCTGAAAAATGAGGGAGTAAGACCCTCTATTAGGTCCCTTCCACTTTCAAAATACTATAATTCTAATTGGTGGACCAGCTGGCCTCCTTTGGGGACATTGAATGTCTTGGGAAGTGCTTTCCAGTGAGACTATTAATAGAAGCCTAGATTTACTTTATCACAGTTTTTGAAAATTTGCTTTCATAATAGGCTTTAAAATAAATGTGTTCACCAAATATGGGGCAGTCTCTGGGCTCACAGCTACCGGAGGTATTGCTGGAGCAAGCAAATCCATATTCAGGAAGTGATCTACAACCCATTTCAGAAGAGAGGGAGAATAATGACAGCTTTGTTTAATACTGGGGGTCATAAATGCACAGGGTAGGCCATGGAACTCGGCAGTGATGATGCTGTATCCATCAGAAACTAAATATTATTCAAAGGTCTGGTGAGTTGGGTAGAGCGATTCGAACAAACTCCATCCAAATCCATAGTAAAATAAAAAAGAAAATATTTGAATGGTTTGGATAGGATGCTCCAAGAGAAAAAGAATTCAACTCCAGAACACCCGGTATCCAGAAAGGTCTCTATCAGTAACTAGCTGTATGATGTTGGGTATGTCACAACCTCTCTGAGTCCTTGTCTCTTCCTTTATAGTATCATAGCATCAGAGAATTAGTGCTGGAAGGGAGCAAACAGCTTCATGATCACTAGACAGTCCTGACTTAGGAGCAAGGAATAGAAGAGTCAGGTTTCAGCTCATCATCTAGAGAACTTTCTAACAATTGGAGTCCTCCAGCAATGGGATAGGTTGCCATGATGAATACTGAGCTCTCTGTTACTAGAAGTATTCAAGCAGAGGCCAGATGGCCACCTGTCCGGGAGAGTGGAGAAATGATTCCTATATGGGGTGGGAAGTTGGACTAGTTGATTGGAAAATGGAGACCTGCCACACAACTGTGTCAGTTTGTATCACCAGGACCCTCCTTATGCCAACAATAGATTAGTCTAAATGAACTCGGTCAATAAGATCCATGTTATTATAAGTTTAAACTATATAAGAATCTCAAGCTGAACTAAGATAATACTGATAATTCTCTTCCCTTTTCCACAACAACTCTAAGGTGAGCAATGCAAGTATTACTCATTTCATTTTGCAGATGAGCTAAGAAAGGTCAAGTGGCTTTCCTATCATCAGCCCAGATCTCCTAACTCCGAGTCCAGCACACTGGCCTCTCTATTCAAGGCTCCCTCTCAATAGGAATATAATCATTCTTTGAGCTTGTTGAGGCTTTACCAGCAAGCATTTTTAAAGACAGAGGACTTTGTTCTAGATGCCTTTTCTTGCAAAACCAAAGAGATATTTGTAGGCACACACCTAACATATAAAGTTTAACAAAATGGTGACAATCCAAGATGGATATTTCTGTGGTCAACAAGGGGCATTCTCTTAGAAATTTGAGGGTATTGATATTTTCCCTTCTAATTTTCTCCTCCTCCTTTGGCCTCAAAATGGTTCCTGTCAGCAGAGTTTTTGGACACAGTGAGTATGATAGAAAATGCATGAGATTAGTCCAAGGGGTTAGGAAGAGTCTGGGATGGCCCCTTGTATTACCAGTCTTCCTCAGGATGGGCCTGTGCTAATGGTAGGAGAAAGGGGAGTACAAAGAAGAATCTGTGGGGATTTGAAAAGACATTAAAATGCTAAATAGTCAAGGGGGGGAAAGGGGTCTATTACCTTGAAAGTAGCACTTCCAATGTCCCCAAATTGCATCCCTGTAAAGAGGCCATATTCCTAAATTTCTCACCCTAACTTGAACCTCAGGTCATACTTCCTCAGTTCAGGAAGTCCTCAAGAACATTCCTAGTGATTGGCAGAATCAATGCAATTGCTAATAATCAATCCTGTATGTAATGTGTAGGTCTGTTACTTTTCCTATTCAATATGGTATTATCTAATTTGCTCAAAGAATGTTAGTTGGAAGATCATAGAATCATAGATTTAAAGCAACCTTAGAGCTCCAGCCCCCATCACAAAGGAGGAAACTGAAGCCCAGAGAGGGTCAGTAATTTGTATAAGGCCACACAGCTAGTAAATCTTGTCAGGTTTGGAACCCAGGTCCTGTGATTTAAAATCCTACCTTCTTCCACTATACCATATTGGTTTTAACCTAATGGAAATTAGAAAACAAATTTGACACAAATGTATCTCTCTTGTCTTCCTTAAATATGTTCAACTCCCCTACTTACGTTCTGTTTGACTTTGGGCAAGCCACTCAATGTTTCTAAGCTTTCATTTGCTCATATATAAAGTGGAAATGATAATATTTCCATTACCCACATCACAAGGAGGTTGCAAAGGCTAACTGTGATATAGAATATCCAAGTCCTTCACAATTGTCACTGTATTGAAAAGCATTTATTAAACTGTGTGTCAAGCACTTCACTAAATGCTTTAAAAATATTTTATCATTTGATAATCCCAACAATGCTGGGAGGTAGGTGCTATTACTGTCATTCCCATTTTGCAGATGAGGAAACTGAGGTGAATAGAGGTTAAGTAACTTGGCCATGGTCACAAAGCTATTGTATTTGGACTCAGGTCTTTCTCACTCCAGGTCCAGTGGTCTCTACACTGCCTCACCTAGATGCTCCTGGTGATTCAGTTATTACTGACTTTAGTTGCCTTTTCCTGGTTAGGGCAGGATTGTGAGTTTGAAAAAAATCAGGAGGACCTGAGCCCTGAATGGAGAAATTCTAAGAAAGATTCTTAGAATTTAGATTCTAAAATTATTTGATTAATTTAAATTTAATTAAGTTAAAAATCTTAGAATGAAAAATATTCCTCTAAGAAAGAGGAAAAGAAAATTCTGGGAGTTGGAAGGAAAGGAAAGCAGGGCTTGGTAAAAGAAGGAGGAACAGGTGGGAGAGAAGAAAAAAGGGCAGTAGGAAGAAGAGGGGGTTGGTAGCAGGGTGAAAAAGAAGAGGAGCAAGGATAGAGGGGGGAGGGGTAAATGAGGAGATAGAGAGAAGGAGGAAAAGGAGAGATAAGAAGGGGCAGGGGTGGTAGAAAGATGAGTATGTATCAGAGGAGGGTCAGGGGAGGAAGATGAAGAGGAGGAGAAGAGGAAGGGTAAAAAAAAAGAAAGAGGAGGTAGAGACAGAGTCAATGATCATTTTTGAGTGCCTCCTACATGCCAGGTGCTGGACACTGTGCTAAGCTGTAGGGTAACAGGAGGAGAAGGCTGATATAGGGGAAAGAGGAGGGGGAGAAGAGAGTGACAGATTGAGACTTGAGGAAAAGGGCTGGAAAGGGGTAGGGAAGAAGCAGGAAGGGGGCGAAGCTTGTGGGGGAAAGTGAGATACAAGGACCAGGCAGTTTGGGAGAAGGAAGAGGAGGAGTGGGGTCAAAGTGGGAAGAGGAAGGTTAGGATGGGTGGCCGTGGGGTAGAAAAAGGAGGGGAATGTGGCTGAAGGAGGAGGTAAAGATGGAGCAGAAGGCCAAGGAGGGCAGGGCTAGGAGGATGAAACTGAAGGAATGACACAGAAAGGATGGTTGAGAAAGCAGAGGCTTCCTGGTCTCCATTCTCTTTACCAGTTGAAACTGCAAGGAAGGCTCAGGTAATTTTATTGTGATCAGTCCTTTCTCCTTTGCTAAGGGTGAACCTCACTCTCTGGGTTCTGCCTCCTGCCCATCTACCTCCATTACATGGAGACTCTAGAAAGCACTTTCCCTTCCTGTAGGTTAAACAGAAAACAGCTAGTGTCAAAGCCCATTTTCTTGAGGCAGAGATAGGCACAAAGAAACTGGACCCAGCATAGTCCAAAGTGGCTCAGTCCAGAGCCATTGAGAAGCTCAGAAAGGCAGAGGCTGGGCAAAGAGAGAACATGGAGGAATCAAGATTGCCATTAGATTTCTACTTCTATCAGGCATTAATTCATTTGGAAAGAGCTCTTGCTGTGAGTTGAAAGGACCTCTTAGAGACCATATAGTTCAATTTCCCCCACCCTTATTTTACAGAGGAAGTAATTGAGTCAGGGAGAAAGCAAGTGACTTGCCCAAGTTCATATAGCTAGTAAGTGACAGAATTGTGAATTAAATCCTGTTCTCAATTGCATTCCGGTTGGTCATTTTTCTATGCTATACTGTTTGCTATTGTTGGAACTGACTAGAAGCTGAACATTTTGCTCTGTTAGCTGGATCTCCATATTATGGGAAACATGGTGGTGTAGGTGTAGAAGATTGGCTTAGCATATTGACTGTAAAGCTCTTGGGTCCTATTGATTTTTCAGCTGAATAAAACTCTAGTCATTTTCATAGATTGGGGGGGGGGTGATGGTGGTGGTAGGGGAGATAAATAAAAACAGAGCGGGGTAATAAACCTAAAGAAAGGGATAGATTGATGATAGTAAAAAGCAGAGTTCAGAAGAGTATGGGAGACGTGGCAGGACAGATGTTTGTGGTCAGAGAAAGGAATTAGTGATGCCTGGAGCCTGAAAATTATTTATACTTTTTCTCATTGCCTGGTTTTTTGTTTTTGTTTTTGGTTTGTTTTTGTTTTTGTTTTTTTTTGGTTGTTGTTTTTTGAGCAAACTGATGCTCAATAATACTTGTGGAATGAATGAATGAATGAATGAATGAATGAATGAATGAATGAATGGATGTTTGAACTTTTAGGAAAAACCTCCAATCTTCCCTCCCCCTCCCCCTCCTCCCTGCGGAAGAAGGGATGCCCTTAAGGTTCTTGTATGGATCTGTTTGCTGGAGGGACCTCTCCCAATTCTTGTGGCAGTGTCGTTTCTCTTCCCTTCTATTACCACAAACAGTTAACTGACCCCGAAGATAAAGCTCCTCCGGCTAAGTCGGGACTAGCATCTCTCATTCACCTACTGGCGATGAGAGCTGGTTTGTGAGCCTAAAAGGTTACACCATGTGAAGCTGTTGCTAACTGATTTCATGTGTTCGATGCAATGCCTCTTCCGTGGCTGATCTTTTCAAGTGTTATTGGCGTGTTCTGTGCTTGCTGCCTGACGCCAAGATCATAGGATCACAGGCTTAGAGCTGCAAGGAACGGTGGCTAGCGGACTTCATCCCAGCACCGATAAGTGCAAGTGACATAGCAGCCTTACCGGTCAGGCACGGAGGGGACCTGCTGCTGAGGTAGTGGAGTGAGCTCTTTGCTCGCAGAGGAGTCCAGGCAAGGGCTGGTAGACTCACCTCTCCGGCATAGTGTAGAGAGGGTGTCTTCCAACTCTCAGTCTGTGATTCCTCTTTGGGCTTCATTCTGAAATCTTTGCAGCTCTCGTACTAGCTGTGAGTGGAGGGGGATTTTCTACTCCCGCTGCTTTTTGCATCAAT
Source organism: Gymnobelideus leadbeateri (assembly GCA_011680675.1). Classification (NCBI taxonomy): domain Eukaryota; kingdom Metazoa; phylum Chordata; class Mammalia; order Diprotodontia; family Petauridae; genus Gymnobelideus; species Gymnobelideus leadbeateri. The sequence continues at coordinate 14,066 of WOXC01003690.1, read as the reverse complement.
GGCAAAAGATACGATTCATGTGTAGCCATGAAGCCTGTCAGCAGTTAGACGCCTAAGCAAGTGGATACTTGGATCAAAGGTATGCTATTCTAATTCTTTGGGGAATTGTCTTTTTACTTGAATGCATTTGATCAAATTACGGCACCCAGCTCCCGTATTTGATGGCCGTTCTGGATGACAGGAATTAAGGGAGCAAAACTGTGGGCATTTTCCCGAGCTGTTAAGTGCTTCGCACATGCAAGCTCTGAGCTTCGGCAGTGCGAGCCAGGGCTTCTGAGCGTGCAGAACCAGGGCTCCGGGAGAAGCACTGGGAATCGCAGCATGTCTTCTTGCCGTTTCATTCACCGCCTTGCTTGCAAACGTGGGGGAAGCATGCTTTGGTAGGTGTGACCGCGAGCTGTTTTTTTTTTTTTTTTTTTAAAATATGCTGTAAACCTGAATGTTTTTTTTTTCTTTAGGAAAATCTGGTTTTAATAGATTTTTTTACAGTTATGGATTTCAGGTATTCAGTATTTAAAGTGATAGCAACAAAATTGTTTTTCTGATGCTCTTGTGAACGTCTTTTTTATATTAATGAAAATGATTTTATAAGCACTGAAAATGTCCTGTTTTACTAAATGAAATGTATGGTAAGATTGTGTCTAGGGAGATATTGTGTGTGTGTGTGTGTGTGTGTGTGTGTGTGTGTGTGTGTGTGTGTAACAGAGGGATAATCCCACACCCTTGAGTAACAGGTTGAAAGACAGCTTATGGGCTAGGGAAGGGAATGGATCAGAGTAGCAGGGGAAGAAAAATGCCAGAGCAGAAAAGGAGAAAATAGAATGTTTAGCGGAGGAAAAATCTGTAGCTTCAGCCTGAATCTTCTTGTGAGCTGTGAAGAGACAAGTACCTTCGGAAAGAAAAAGCTGTTTCCCTTGGTGAGAAGCAGCACTTGGGTTTCTATGGCCAGGAATTTTCTGTTAGGTGAGATGAGGAAATAGAGCTTGGAAATACTTGTTATTAGGGATGCTGGGCAAGCAAAACGATGACCTGTCTTACAAAGCTTTGCCACCTATACCTTTGTATTTAGTGCTAAAAAATTGTTTTAATGAAATGAAGAATTCTGCCGTCGGCAAATTCAGGATGCTCAGTTACCTGGTACAAACCGGGGTGGGGGGAATCATTATTAAAATACAGATTTTAATTTGTGAGAGGCAGTAACATTTTAGATGAAGCAGGAATAAATTCCAAATTTTCCTCCAGTTGCCTTCTGGCTTTAAAATGTATTCATCTAACAGCCATTTATTAAGCACCTACTATGTGCAAAGGGCAGCCAGGCAGATAGAAGCCTAGGCCTAGAGTCAGGAAGACTTGGGTTCAAACTTGACCTCAGATACTTCTTAGCTCTGTGACCCTGGCCAAATCATTTAACTCTGTTTGCCTCAGTTTCCTCTTCTGTAAAATGAGCTGGAGAAGGAAATAGCAACCCACTCCAGTATCTTTACCAAGAAAACCCCAAATGGGGTCATGAGGAGTTGGACAGGACTGAAATGACCAAACAACAAAACCATGTGCAAAGCACTCTGGCTCTATCCATTAAGCCGTACTAGTGCTGCCACTTTCAGGGGGGAAACATACAAATTAAATGGGAAAGGAGAGGAAAAGGCAGTAGCTCAGGGGATTAAATCGAAACTTCAGGTTAGTTTGGGGGATACCTCCTATCATCCTATCCCCCCCCAATACACAGCTATTTTCCTCCTTCCCTCCCCTATTACTCATTGTCCCAGACCCCACCCCTCCATAGGCCCATTCTTCTCCAACCTTTTCCCTCTTCTTAGTCTCAAATTATAGGAGCTAAATGATTTTTTTTAAGTTTTCAATAAAGGAAAACAAAGGGGAAAGGATGGGGGGAAGGAGAAGGTAGCTTGTTCTCAATCCCTTTAATTTTAATGCTCCCCTGTTCTCTTTCCCTATTTTATACCTCTCTTCCCCTCAACATCTCTCTCTCTCTCTCTCTCTCTCTCTCTCTCTCTCTCTCTCTCTCACTGTCCCTCCATTCAGAAATAGGGCTAAATTATTTTTCCCCCATTTTTTAGGGAAAGGGAAGAATCTTTGAGGATCTATTGCTACCTTCTCACCTATCTCTTTTCCTCCCCCATTCCCTCATTTTCTTCCTGTCTATTCTCCTTTTCCTCTTCTCCTTTTCCTCATAGATCACAGAATCAGCTGGAAGGGAATTTAGAGATTATCTGGACCATGCCTCCTTGTTTTACAGATAAGGAAGCTGAAAACCAAGGCTATGATTGACCCTAAATCCAGCTTCTTTTACCTAATGAAATTTTTATTTTTAAGTTTTTAAATATATTTTATTTCTCCCACATTACATGTTAAAATATTTTTAACATTAAAAAAAAGTTTTGAGTTCCAAATTCTATCCCTCCCTTCCTCTCCTCCCCCATGGCTGAGATGATAGGCAATCAGATATAGGTTATACATGTGCAATCATGTAAAACATTTCCATCTTAATGACATTTTTATAAAGAACCTATTCCAATGTACTTTCCCTGCTTTCTAAATGTCCCCCATGACAGCACTTAAGACTTTGGGCTGAAGAGCAGGGCCCCATTTTTCTCTGCCTCCTTTTTCCTCCCCTCTCCATTCCCTTGCATTTCAGCCCCGGATTGTCTCTGCTTTCCAGTCTTCTCCTCTTCCTCAGCTCTCCTAGCATGCTCCTCATATGCTACTATTCCAAGATATACTCTTCCTATCTATGTGCCTCTGTCAGAACCAAACTGAAATCAAAATCTTTTGACATATAATCTTTTCAACTCTCTATTCACTATATTTGACTCTCCCTTTCTCTCCTCCATTCCTTTCCTTCCCCCCTTTTTCTGCATCCCTCCCCAACCTCCTCCTCATTGTCTCCCTTCTTCATCTCTTCACCTCCTCCTCCTTCTTAGGATCATTGTTTAGAGCTAGATAAGGGAGCCTAGAGATCAAATGAGCTAATGCTTTACAAATCTTATATGCTAGCTATTAGTGTTAGTCCATTGCCCTCATTTTGCAGTTGAGAAACTGAGTCAAGTGACTCATCTGAGTGCCCAGAGCTGTGAGTGTGGGACTTGAGACTTATTCCCTCCCTTCTTCAACCCCAGTTCTTCTACTCTTGCCCCAACACTGTCTGAGAACCAGAATGGATCCTTGCTCACTGAATTCAAATTCTTTTTAGTATCCTATGATCATGCCTGTTCCCTTCTCCCTTCTTCCCCCCTTTCTTCCCCTTACTCTAGACTTTCCAATTTTCCAAGTTCTTTCTACTCCAGTCAGTCAGCCAACAGACATTTATTAAGTGGTTAGTATGTGTCAGCTATTGTGCCAAGCAATAGGGATTTAAAAAAGGCCAAAAACCCAATCCCTTTCCTCCAGAAGTTCACACTGGTTCCCATATCTACACACACATTCCTTGTTTTCTTCCTTTCCTTTCTCTCTACTCCCTTTTCTCCTTTCCCCTTTTCCATCCTTAGCATTTTTGCATTTAGAGTTGGAAGGGACCTTAAAGGTTATGGAGTCCAAGCCTCTCATATTCAAACGAGGAAACTGAGGCTTAGAGAGGTTAAGTGATTTGTCTAATGTCATGTGGCTAAATCAGTGGCAGAGGACAATCAATCTGGGTCCTCTGACTTTCAGTCTAGCCTTCTTCCCACTCTGCCATATTTCCAACTCCATCACAAATTGTTAGGTCAAGAATAGACCTTAGAAGTTCTGGTGTCCAGTGACCTCATCTTACAGATGAGGAAACAGAAAGTGAAGGAGATCCATCTCTAAGGTTTCCAACTGATGTATTATATAGATGTGTATGTAAAATCTCATTTTGTCATTTGAGTTGAGCCTGACAAAAACATTGTGAGGAAGGTGCTAAATTATTAATCCCATTTTCCCAGTGAGGAAATTGAAGGAAAGAGAAATTTAATGACTCGCCCAAGGTCACACAGCTAGTACATGTTTGAGGCATGATTCCAACTGAAGCCTTTGTGATTTCTAACATTCCTGTGCTACCCAGATCCCCCAACTAGTCAAGAGGAAATCTACCTTTCCAGGGACCCCTCCCACCCCAGCTCTTTCCCTCCATGACTTCATGTCAGAATATCTTCCTCTTCACACCAACACAGAAATGTCTCATCACTCTGGTTTACCCATACATCTCTTTGCTACCCTAGTTGTCTAGCCAGAGAACTGACTTTAGCAATTTTTAAACTGGATTTTGTTACTGCATCACAGAAACTAGGGGCAATGTAATGAGGTAGAAGTCAGGAATGCTAGGTTTTAATCTGAACTCCAACACTTACTGTATGATCATGGACGAATCACTTTAATCTCCCTGGGCCTCAGTTTCCTCATCTGTAAGAATATGTGTATTTAAGGGAGGAGAACTGGATGATTACTAATGTCGCCCCTTCCTGCTCTGATGATTGGTGACTATGATTTAAGTGATTAGATCACACCACTGAAGGTCAAGGAAACCTCAGAGTCTGTTGCAAATTATGGTAGCGTCAACCAATTTAAGGATTTATCCTCTATTGTATTCATATGAGGATGTAAGACAAGGCAGCATAATTAATTATACCATGTCACATTCTCATGAAGTGTATTTATTTGAAAAGAATTCAATTAGATTTGGACATTGGTAGCTTATGTTTGTAATTAGTGCTTCATATCAGCTCCTTTGATGGATCTATTAGCATAGATATTTTCAAAATTCACTTTGTCATAAAAAGGAGATGATTTGATTAGTCCTAATTATCTTGTTTATGGGACTATTGACTTGGATACTACTTGCAGGGCTTTCTTTTATAAAGATCCCACCAACATCTTCTTCTCAGTCTGAGTCCTTTCCCCTCAGGGCTGGCTGAAAGCTAGGCATATATGAAGACTCTGGTTTTGAGGTCCAGCTCCACCATACCTTTTGCTGTGTGACTTGAGATGATATTGTTCCTCTTTGAGCTTCAGTTTTCTTCTTAAGAGGGGTCTGGACTGGGTTATTTCTACCATTCTATGAACTTTGATCTTGGATCTCTGTGCTCACGTGACCCCTCCCCAAAGAGGAACAGATTTGCAGTCTGGCCCCACTGCAGCCCTAGACATGGATATTTCCCATGAGGCAGTTTGACTAAGCCACCTGCTGTTTTAGCACATCCTTAGGTTTCTAGAGTGATCATGTGGGAATTGGGTTACAGAGAAGTAGGGTCATCTACTTTTTCTAAATTACTTCCTACAAAGCCCCTTCCAGTCCCCAAGACTTTTGGCAAACTCATCTCAAAACAGAGACTGACTTTACAAGGGTGAAAATGCATCCCTAGCACTTTTCCTTCTGGCTTGTGGGTTCTAATGGGTTACAGCTGTGATGATCCAACACTTTCCAATAAATCCCAGGCCCCCAAGCATGTAGAACAGATTAGGTTTCTGGCTATTGCAATTTCAACTGAGCAGTAAGATGGCCGTGTGTTTTCATTTGTAATCTTTATTGGTTCTCTGACTAAGAATGAAGGATGACTACAATTTATAAATTTTTCCCAACACAAGAACCCACTACATAGCCCCAAATACCACTTAGATCCATCTCTGTTGCTGATAGCTGGAAGGAGATTCTCCCAACTAAGTGATTCTTTGGATCGAAGTTGGGCACTTGGAGAACTGCCTTAACACTCTCAGGCCCCAAGGCCGTCATTGGGCACAGAAATGCAATCATTTACTGATAGCCTGTGCCAAGGCTTGGCAACTCATGCATGTGTGCTGAGAGTACAAAACCTACTGCCACCATGCGGCAGGCAAAAGGCTCCTCTCCTGGGGCCCTTTCCCCTTTGTGATAAGAAAGTCCCTCCCTCTTTCCCCTTCTCCCAACTAAGGAGTTAGGAGAAAAAACCTTCCTCCTCTCCTCCGTGTCTAAAGGGAGAGGGTTGACAATGATAAGATTTGCTCCCATTTCTGTTGCCTTCTTTAAAATTAATTTTAATTATTTATTTTGCAACAAATAAGGTGCTTCCTCTTGAGGTTTACTGGGTCTGTTCCCCACAAAAGCCCAGAGATAGGGAGTTTACGGTATTATTAGGATCTCCTAATTCACTAGCCATTAGGCCTCATTTCTCACATTGATGGTCTAGCACAGTCACCTTACATGCACTAGCTAGAAGACCCTCTTCTATCTGAGAAATTATAGTTGGATAAGGTATAATATGCTGAGTGTATCTGGTGGGTAGAGAGAAGGCCAGCCCATTAAGTTACAAATCAGTAGTGGTTCTGCCTCATCAAGGGGAGATCATACACCAAGAAAATCCCAAATCCCAACAAAAGAAGACGAAGAAAAGGAACAACCCCCAAACCACACAGAAACCACCTAAAAGAGAACCCCACAGGTTTGACAACCGGGCCCATAAAGAACCATCTTGTTTCTTCTCTGGCATCGGTTGTCAGAGCCACAAGGGTGTTTAAATGTTGCCCATATGGTTGCCTGTCTGCTGTAGTGCAGTTGTAGTGTTTTGCTGTATAACATCTGAAATAATCTACCCAAGTGTTTTATATTCTCCATTTGCAAACATGTAAAGTGTAACTCTCCATTTAAATGAAAAGTTGAATATATGCTGAGGCCATATTGCCTTTGGCTGGAGCTGGGAGCTGAGTCCCTTTGCTTGGAGGCACTGGGACTCTCCTTATAGCCCAAGGCTAATAGAGTACCCTGAAGCTACACCCAGAGGCTTCATCCTGGTCTCAGGAGGAAAACTCCTTCCCACCCCCAATCCTAGAATTTTCTTAGGCTAATGGTGGGCCCCAGTTGGCAAATAGAAAACTACCCTCTGTGGCTTTGGTGTTCCCCCTCCCCCTAAGCATTCTGAAGAAAGGGAGGAAACAGGAGTGGCTTTCATTCACTTCTGATCAGATTGCATCAGCCCTGGGGTCCTGGCTGTGTGAGGCCTGGCAGGGGGCTGTGTTCCCAGCTCCATATTCTTTGGAAGGTGAACCCCAAACTGGAAAATAGCCCTCGAATTTACAGAATCTTAACAGGATCCCTAGTTTTGTGAATCTGGTTTTTAAATTTTTTTTTGTGGACCTTCAACTGTTCCCCAAGTCCCACCCTTAACCTCCTACCTCCAGTTCGGTGAGTTGCAATGGTAAACAATCAATTTTCTAAAACGATGGAGGGGCAAAATTCAAAATCCAACTATTTTATTAATTGACCTGAGTATGGGTCGGAGTCCCTGATTACTGGTGGCCCAAGCCCTTAAATGCCTTTCACGTCCCCAAATGAATTACTTGTCACTGAGATGCAGAGACCAGGAAAGACTTTGGATCATACACCCTTAAACTGCCATCATCACAACGGAGGGCTGTGTCTGAGTCTTGGGAATTAAGGAGAAAACAATTCCTTGTGGAATTTGGGGAAGTCAAGTTGTCTGGGCGGTGGGGGGACGACAACACTTTGCTTTATCTGTGTGATAGTTCTCGGGGTTAATACCTCCCACATGGTTAACTGACATCCCAAATGTGTCTAAATGAGAAATGCCACGTCTCGTCAATATCACTCCATAATGGTCTACGGTGCGGCGATTCCCAGCACGCTTATAGCTAATGTGATTGACATGCAGAAAGAAACCGACAAGAGACAGGCAGGCAGGCTGGCGGGCGGGCGGCGAGAACCTGCACCTGAGGTGCAAAGCCACCGAGGAATCTGTGGTGGGGAAGCCTGGCAGACGAGACACTCTCCCAGTTTTAGGAAGAGATGCAGACGGGAGAAAAAGGACTAATTCAGTTGGTAAACTGATTAGTTGGGCTGCATTGATCCCGTTCAGAATAATTATAGGTTTAGCTTAAGGGCTTTCCTTAGCATGTAATTCCCTGATTTCCAGCAGCCTGGAGGGAGGGAGAAAGGGAAAGAGGGAGTTAAGGGGGAGCATGGTCCTGGAGCGGGAATGCTGCTGACGTGCATGAAGCTCATTAGCATTCCCATCACAGGGGCCTCTGGCAAACCCCTTTCGATCTTTCTGCTTTTCATTAAATCACTACCTGCTTTGTAGCCGCCTAACACCCACAGCGAGGCTCCCCCATTTACATAGCGCCTTCCTGGGTGCCAACCCTGTGCCAGGTATCGTGTGATCTGCTTCCGAGGCGGCTACAATAAAGCATTGTAGACATTAGTTGTTAAAAAACAAAACAAAACAAAACAACAACAACAACAAAAAACCTCGCAATCCCAGAGGTGTTCTGTGGGAAATAAAATAGATGCCCGAGCCCATTCTTGATACCTCCTGCCGCCTTTCTTGGCAACCTATCCAGGCATCCAGGCATCCACCTTTCCTGGATCTTTCAAAGTTACTTTTTTTTTTTTTGCACCCCAGAAAAATGCCTTTAGAATTGTAATGGTTCTCAAATTCACAAAGCACCACTCACTTAGGTACAGAGATCCTATGGGGCAGCTCCCCAGGCAGAGAGGCTGCCTAGAGGACTTTCTCTCTATTTCATAGACAATCACATAATAAGACAATTGGAATAGCGCCTCTTCTAGGATGTCCTCATTAACTAACAGCCAGTATTCGATGACTTTTGGAGCTCTTTTTGTTATTACAGGAAATCTTCATTTCTACATTAGCAAAGAATATTCTCAGTTGGGCTTGCTTTTAGTTATAGGGATTTTTAATCTGGGATCAGCGAACTTATAAAAAAATTTGGAAAATTGCATTTCAATGTAATTGGTTTCCTTTGTGATCCTATATAGTTTATGCATTTAAAACTATTATTCTGAGGAGTGCATAAGCTTTACTAGACTGACTGCAAAAGAGGTTCATGACATTAAAAAAAAAAGTTAAGATAGCCTTTAAATCTAAAGTTTTCTAAAAGCACTGATTTTCCCAGGATAAAAGGCTAGGACATGTTTCTGCAGATAAACAGAAGTTCTGCAAGGCTCAGACCATTCTCTTCAGGTTGTTGGTAAATCAAGCAACCTGGTCTTTTATTTTTGGTCTGGATTTTGTCAGTGTATGGGACTCTAGGAGCAGAATCTTCCTCTATGGATGTTCAGCAATGGCTATAGTCTTAGAGTTGCCTGGGGCATGGAGAAATTAGGTGACTTGTCCATGATCATATAGCTAGACTATCTGAGTCATGGAACTGTTGATCTAGAAGCCAGTATGAGTCATCAGTGAGTTATAAATCCATGTCTCCCTGATTCTAAGGCTAGACCTCTATCTACTGCTCAAAGTTCCCCTTCCTCCCTCCTAGTCCTACCAGTGAGAAAATACAAAATAAGAAATCCAAATTTATAGATTCTCAAAGTTGAAAAAACCTTAAAGGCCATCTCATCTAATCATGAATCTCCTCTATAAAATCAAGCCTCTGCTTGAACCTCTCCAGTGAGAGGGCTTAACGCCTCTTAGGGCAGACCACATCATATTCAGACAGCTCTAATTGTTAGAACTTATTTCTTTTACCTGTATTTTAGGCATCAGCTATTATTTTCTGTATAGGACTGTGATTTACAGAGTTGGCTCAAAAGGGTTAATATACTATGGCACTTTCCCCCTTCTTATGACTATATCTAGTTCAATTGTTTTCTTTTAAAAACTGAAACTTTTAAAAAGAGCAAACTGTTCTCAGATGAGCACCCTTGAAAAAATTTCAGACAGCTTATGATCTTTAAGAGTTGAAATTCATGATCTCATTTGTTCTTATGACATTTTTGCAACAAGTGGGTTATTTTACAGATGGAAAAACTAAGGCACATATGTGAAACAGAGCTTGGAACACAGGGAGCAAAAAACCCCCCACCCAAAGGATGTGCTGTTATAATAACAGAAATATGACACCTGCAAGCCTGTAGCCCCTCACCTCCCCCCAACTCCCTGAACTCTCATTCATTGACACACAACACACACGGACACACACACACAAATTAATGATGAGACCAGAGAGAAACAGGATGGGGAAAGAGGGGGGACAATTAAAGGAGATACTTACATTATCATTATTTGTTAGATGTGGAAGGTCCCCTAAAAATTCTGGTGAGGTTTAACATTGAATTCTAGAATTTTAAGGCTGTCGTTTAATATAGGGTAGGTCTGTGTTGGTATATACACATATACACATGTAACATATATATGTATACTATATATTAGCATGATAATATAAAAACTGAATTTGAATTAGTTTTTTTTTTTAAGTTTACAAAATATATTACATCCTTTTTTTTTCATTGGAGCCTCTAAAGAAGCCTTCGTTGTAGGTACTGTTGTTCCTATTTCACAGATGAGGACAGTGAGAGGTTGAGTATTTCTTCCATGGCCACATGCAAACATTGAGTGTCAGATGTTGTGAATATACACACTGGTACATGTATTGTGGGCATACACAGTGCTGCAGCTTTTCCCCCACTTACTTGTTGGTTTCATAAAGTGAAGTTGCAAGGAACACGACAATAAGCATTTAATAATCCTTCTATAGAACGTGTGGTCCAGGCAGGGGGTTGTTTGCAAGCGTACTTTACATAACTCACCTGCTTTTGGTATGACCTATACAAAGCTCTTTGTAAGGTTTTTACAAAATATATTCAAAACAGTCTACATCAAGCACTCAAATCTTAATGTAAGTTTGTGTCACGGTCAAAGATTGAACATCGGCTTCTCAGAGGAGTCCAATAAATGTCAGCATCAAGCTAGAGACAAACGAAGAGCAGTGGGTTAATTGCAATGTTGCAAGGAGGTAGGGGTGAGATTTTTGCACATAATGACCTTCAAAATTATTTTGAAAGGAGGCAGGGAAAGATAAAAGAACACACAACCCAAGACAGGACTGTAAGTCAGCTGCAGAAGGGTGTACTTTTTGTAGGGGGTGAGGAGAGTTTCCATTTGGGATCCATTCCCTCTCACAAAGGCTCCCCCCCCAGATGGAACAGTCTTCCATTGCAGAGAGAACCACTGATTAGTAGCCTGGGTTCCTTCCTTCTCTTCCAAAGATTTCAAAGGCCCTTCCAAAAGGGACAACAACATAGCAATTAGCTTACTGTTCTTGACTCATTTTTTACTTAGCTGCAGACATTAGTTGGCCATTTCCTTTAGTCAGTGCTCAGTCTTTTCTTAGGATGTGGTCTCTCATTCTGAGCATGAATAAGGTGGCTTTATAACCACCACCACCACCACCACCACCACCATGAAGCAGCAGCAGTAGCAGCTAATATTTAGATAGTGATTAAATTTAAATGAAAAAAAAAATCAAATTTGCAAGGCACTTTACCTAACTTATCCCATTTGACCCTCACAACAACTCTGGGAGATAGGTGCTATTATTACTCTCATATAAGAAAACTGAAGTTGATAATAATTAAGTGACTAGTTCACATGCCTGTGGCTGAATTTGAACTCAGGTCTTCCTGATTTCAAGTCTAGAGCTCTAGCCTTTAAGGCCTCCTTCTAATGCTTCTATAACCTTTTGTGGTCTCATAAATTCTGTATCACTCTTTGAGATGCCTTTATTAGATGCTGAACATAGCCATCCCAAGAGTACAATGATAGCCTCAGGAATACCATTTACCATCAGTTAAACTCTACTCTGCTTTAAAACCTCACCCAACCCAAGCTCACCCCACTCCCAATCTATTTATTTAACCAATGTCCTTTAAATAAGAAAAGCAAATCTCTGCTCTGTATCTGTGTGTTTCAGTTGCTGAAATGTGGACTGGGGAAGGTTTTGCCCTTTTCTAAAGATCCTAGCAGGCTGGAGCTGTCACTTGACTGCCTTCATGAGTCATAGGTGGTCCCCAGGCAGTTCTTTCTTCTTTCTCCATTCACTCTCTCCCTCTCATGCTCAGCCCCTAATAGATTTCTTTATGGGAATTTCTATTATGTCCTCCACTGCTTTCTCATTTCTCATGGACAGTGCAATTCAATGGCGGTTTGTGCCACCCTCACCCCAGGTAGGCTGTAAATAGGAAAGGGTAGAATGAAGCAGGGAAAGATTCGGTAGTTTTGGAGACCACTTCAGAGAAATCAGCCTCTAGCTCCAGCGTCCCGGAGAATAATCAGTATCCGTAAAAGCCTCCATACCCCATCAGCAGTGTGTGCAGTTGGGAGTTGCATTTTTTTTTTTTACTCTGCAGATTGAATAGGATTTTCACATCATAGTATGTAAGCAGGTTAGTTAGGAGGAAAAAAAGCCCAAAACAAAAACCTCAGCACCGTGCTGAAGAAATGTTAAGGAATAAAGGGAGAAAAAATGCAGATTGAAAACATAATTAAGGTATAATGTTCCTTCCATAACTTAAATTCAGTGAAAAAGAAACTTTGAACACAAATGAAAGGCAGACTGTGCTTCAGGTACTCAGTATTTTGCAATTGTGATCGATTTCCTATCGTCAGTAACTACACAAATGATCCAAGCATGATATAGATCCATTCAGTGTCTCATCTTGTTTCCCAAACTCTTAATATTTAGTAAACAGACAACTTGAATTTCCTTTATGAAGGAATTTTCTAAACTGGAGTGGGGAGAAGGTAAATGCACCTTAGGGAGTACCATAATCAGATCTATTTCTGGTTCAGCATTTCAGTGTTCTATTCACAGGTGTCAATACTGCCCAAGCATCCCCAGTACATGGGGAAGTCTAAAAGGAGAAGGAATCTATTTATTTTGCTATTAATGAAGGGAAAGGAGATAATTTATGAAAATAATTGCTTGTAATTTAACCTTATGGTAGTGATTCTGGTGTTTCTTTTCCTCGTTGGGTCAGAACATGTGCACCTTTTAAAATACCTATCTTTAAAAATTCTCATTTTAAAAGTTACCCCAACATCTTTGTACGGACTAGCTGAACAAGATTCATTGTGTTTGCTTTTAGTGGCCTTGACCCCCTTCAGAAAGGCAGCATTTGCAAAAGAGTTGCTTTAAACACTAAGCTTTCAGCAGACTCCATTTATTCCCGGAATAAAGATGTTCATTCTTGGAGGGGGTTCAAGCAGGAAGGAAGGCATGATGTGCCAGAACCAGGCTTCTGGCACTGAGTGAACACATGTCAACATCCAATCAGATTTTAGTGTAAAAATGGGGGTTTGAATAAAGCATTTAATTGGCACCTAACTGGAAATAACTACTTTTAAAAGACATCCTACTGCCCAGCCACTTAATTTTCTTCATTATTTTGTATGAAAGCCTAACACTGTTCTTCTCCACACCTACCTTGTACTATAGCCAGACCAGATGTGCTGTGCCCCAGCAGATACTGAATTTGTCCATCCAAGCCAATAGTGTCCTGCTCTCAATCTTCACTCACCTTTTCAAGGCCCAGTCAAAATGCTAACTTTTCTACAATCCCTCCATAGCCAGAAGTGTCTCTTCTATCTCTCCTTCAGATCTCTATGGCATTGCGTTTGTTCCTTTGGTCTGACATCTGCCATACTCTACTTTGTTTTATTTTACTACCTAGTTTATATTCCTAGCAGATCAGGAACTCTAATGAAGGCAGGGACCATGCCTCATTCATTTTTTGCCACAGGGCCTAGATCAGGTAGGGTACTTGATAAATGCTTTTTGAATGAAGAAATTTGTAGAATGCATAGATTTTTTTTTGGCACAAACTTTCAAGTTAACAAAACTGCTGGGGAGTGTTTTTTTTTTTTTTTTAAATAATTTTCTCTTCTCCAGTTCTCATCATTTTAGGAATATCTTTGATTTCCCCCTGTCCCTTCAAAAATCCTTCTTCCTGATAAGTTGAAAGTCTTTCTGAAGGAATAAGATAATATGTGTAAAGCTGTAAAAAAATGTATTAAAGATAAAAAGGTGTGGTTAGTGGCTAGGTTAATTTAAGGTAAGAGATTTTAATTAAAAATACATTGGCTACTTCAGGGACTCCCCCCCCCCCACCCCCAATGCTTCTTGGCTGTTCTTTTGCCAGTTCATTTGTCTGGACAATTCTTGGGGTCACACTTGGTTTATCCCAACAGGCACATTGTTTGGTGGCAAATAAAATTACATCCACTGTTTTTCCTAACGGCTGCTTCTCCCACTCGGGTGAACACCTTCTTAACTTAAACCATATGAAACAGTCTGATATA
>WOXC01003689.1:0-125080 GCA_011680675.1 Gymnobelideus leadbeateri | reverse complement strand
GGGAAATATAGTCATTCTTTTACAATATACCTACAATGGCAATGTTTTGCATAGCTATGCATGTACAACATATACTCAATTGCTTATCTTCCCAGTGGGAGTGGGTGACAAGGGATGAAGGGAATGGATCTGGGATTCAAAGTTTTAAAATTAAATGTTTCAAATATATATAAATACTATTATTAATACTATTTTGCATGTAACTGGGAGATAAGATGTGCAGGCATTGCGGCACAGAGATTCACCTTGCCCTAATGGAAAAGTCGAAGGTGGTATGGGAGAAGATATGGGAGAGAGAAGATTGGATGAGAGGATATCCTGTGGGACTGCTATTCTGGGGTGGTGGGCAGGGGAAAAACGGGGAAAAAATCGTAACTCAAATCTGGCAGAAATAAATGATGTAAACCATTAGTTAATAAAGCATTTGGGGAAAAAAAGAAATATAGATATATAAGTGTGAATCTCCTGGCAGAAAAGCTAGGAAAGACAGACCCTGAGATTTGGAGAGTGGTGTTTATGGGTTCCAATATAATAAAGTAGTTTCAGAAGTTTTATGGGAAAGACTGAGAGCAAGATGGGAGATACAAGATGAGAGAGACAAGGAAACTTTTATAATCCAGGATGGGGAAGCAATTTTATTAGTCCTAGGAAAGGAAGAAGGGATAGAGGGGCATCAGGTAGAGAAATCTGTCCATTAGTGCATTAGATATTATCTGTATCTGTAGTTAATTGCTTATAATCAGAATGATTTAATGAAAATTGGGGAATTTTTTTAAATTTTAAAACCTAAAATTGTTAATTGATTACTGTATGTGGATAGGAAGCGACTGGATGAAAACTTTATTTTGACTATTTCTGCTCATTCAGAAGAGTCCTCCTGCTACTCTATGATGTTGTAAAACTGCCAAAGTCCCTAGAAATTATCTCTATTAGGCAAGGTCATTCAGACTGGGAAAGAGAGCTTGTTTTAGTTATGAAGCTCCTAAACAATAAGTTTTACTTGCATAGAAGCAGCCAAGTCTCTATACAAAAGATTTAAAAAGGATCTCTCACAATTGACTTTACCAGGATGGGTTAAAAAAATTGAGAAAGGAAAGCTGAATAATCTGCATAATGGATTTGAGAGATTTGGAAGGATAAAGGTTTGATTAGAAATATGGAAGGCAGATAAGAAGGTTTGGGGACAAATGGGGATTTCCAAGCCCCTCCTGACTCTAAATAGTGGTCTGTATACCTTTGTATTAGATGGTTTAAGTATTTTGAGAAGGGTGTGAGGAATATTTAGGAAGGCAGAAAGATGTGTACAAATTTTAATTTTGTAAGAATGATAAGGATTCCAGACAGGTAATTTAAATTGGTTCCAAGGTTACTTTTGTAGGAAAGTGAATGAAAGAAAACAGAAGAGAAAGAGATTGGAATGCGCTTCTGAGGATGGATGGATGGAAAACAACCAGAGGACTCCCATCAGATGGTGTAACCCCCTCACAGTTTTATGAAATGAGACTTTTGGACATTGAAGGGACAATTGTTTCTTAGTTTTTTTTTTGAATCTCTGTATCTGTACTCATAAAGGGGACTGCCCCCTTATATGTTGTCAATGCGGCAATCTTATTTAAAGGAAAGATGGCAAATGGAATCCCTTACATATGAGACCTGATAATTTCTATTGTTTATTGGAGCTCTATGAAAATAAAAATAACTAACTGGCTCTAAGCTGTGATTGGTGGAATTTTCTGTGTAAGGTAAAAGGCACATGAGACCATAACTAAATTTTTTTTTAGTTTGAATTTGGGTATAGTTATCTGCATTAAATCAATATCTGAGAAAAAATGCCACCAGCTACTCAGACAGAATGTGATCTTGTACCATTTACAGGTGTAAGTCTACATTTGGTAAAGGATGAAGGGACAATCTTAGCCTCTGTCTGGGATGGGATCCATCATGGTTCAGTTTATCCATGAGGTTCCTTTGAAAAGGGATGTTTCCCACCTATTCCTGAGTCTAGCTATGAGGTGGAATGGATACTGCATGGTTGGATATCTGTGACTTTACCTGAATTTAAACAGAGCGAAGGATGTTTTATCCTGTCATATTTGCAATGTCATGTGTCCCTGATTTTTTTTCCTTCTATAACAAGTTTCAATTATCAGAGTAAGTAGTCAGTAAAAGAAATGTGCTCTTTTGTGTTAGCTTATTGGAAAATCTAATATTATTTTTTCATCCAGAATTAAAACATGCGCAGAAAGTTATCCAAACTGCTTAAGACTAAATTTTGTGTTATCTAGGAATTGTGTAAATATCTAGAAATTTAAATTGTAATAATACTTTTGGAATTTATGTTACACAAGGAACACTAATTTAATTTAATGAATTCCAAATTTAAAGGTTTATTTTTGCTTAAGGGAAAAAGAAAGATATCATTTAAAACTTTCCAATTACTTTTTCTTATGTAAAGATTTAGTGACTATTCCTCTCAACACTAGGATAAATTCAAACTTTTTTTTAAGAAAGGAAATACTTTTAAGAAGAGATGTTTTGAAAGTTTTTTTGTGTTATACTTTTAAAGGTTTAGTAAATTTCCAATTAATGCAATAATTTGTAAAGCAGAAGAAATCTTGCTGTTTCAATCTAAATTTGTAGCTATCTCATGATCTAAGCAAAAATTAACATTTGTTATTCAATGTATATGTAAAAGATTCAATTTCTGAAGTATCTCTTCCAGAGTGAATATAATCAAAGGATAAATAAGTTTTGTGAAACAAGGATGTATATCTACTATTTAGTTGTCAGGTTCAAGCCAGGAACTTCTTTAGTTTAAGGCAGTGAAGTTGTATTAGTGAAAGAATAATAACTTATGAGGTATCTTGTCTATTGGAAAATGAAAAGGAAAGTAAAATAGTCTGAGTAATGGGTTATACTAGCCCATACTCACCCTACTTCTGTTTAATTTCCTCCTACTCCTTTTTGGACCTTATTTGTTTAACCTCTTTGCCAGATTTGTTTCTTCTAGGCTCAGCACCCTTCATTTGCAGATGACGTCTCAGGCTGAATACCCACCACTGTCCAAGAACATGACCCATCACCCCTGGACTTGGCATCTACCAAGTTCTGGACAGTAGCTATAGACCTAGCCGCTTGAATGGTGGAACCATATGAAACACAGACAGATCTACACCCCTCCCCAGCAAGAAATAGTTCAGGAAGCTGAGACCATCGTCCCTTGCTCCCAAATGATTTTAGGTCCTATCTGTTTAACAGGGGAACAAAGGGGTGCTGGGGTGTTTGTGCTTGAAACATAGTTTGCAAAATCACATTTCTCCCTAGCTCAAGGCCAGCATGCCCTAACAAAATGCTTATCTCTTTCCCTATTAGAGTGGTCAGTTGCACCTATAGAATTTCATAGTTCAATCCAACTGTGTACTGACTGAGGCAGTTGTGTATAGGTAGTAATGGCGTGGTTTGTGGAATGGCCAGTAGGTGGTTGAAGCCTTGTCTATTGAACCATTCCTCCAGCCTCTGTGATTTGTCTCTGTAACTGCTTTCTAACTTCTCTGTGCTGTATGAAGTGGATACTCAATAAATATCTATAGTGCCTAATGACCAGATTGATTTGATTTTTGTAGGCCTACTTGCTCCTTATTAAGGATGATGTGATTGTTGTTTGGAAAATATTTGTTTTCTGCACTGGCAGGGTGATCCCTGGGACATAGTGGATGATGTGATTGTTTTCTGGGTACCCAAACTTTTACCTCTTTTTTTAAAGACCTCTTTGTCTTTAAGCCCCCTGACTGGACTCCTAAATCAATCAACACAGCTTCGGCAACTATTGGAGAAAAATCAATGAGCGCTCAATGAACATCGAATACAAACCCATATAGTTGCTAAAAAACTATTAGAGGCCTCTCATTTAATCACTTCAGATACTAATCCCCACTAGTATGATTTATTATTTAGCATGTTGTTAATTCTTTTATTTTTTGTGTAACAACAATGTATATTTTAGGATAAGGAAAAGATACCAATCCATGACCCCACTTGAAGGGATGGCCTATGCTTTGTATAATCTAAAGGCCAAATGTAGGGGCAAGGTAAACCCTTCTGTGAGGAATAAGATTATACAAACAAAAATTCAATATGGTCTATTACCCTGAGTTGTTTGGGAATAAGGATCCTGAGAACTTGAGGGCTGCTCCTCTCCTGGGACCCTGGCCAGGTCCTTGAGAAGAGATATGATAACTGCCCAACTCCTGGATCTAGCCACTCCAAGGAAACATCATCCTTGGGGGGGGGGGGGCAGTCTTGGAGGGATTGGTCTGCATCCCAGGCCTCACACCAGATATGATGCTTGCTAGAAACACCTGGCAGTATGCCTTCTTTTTTCTCAGTACTACTTAAACTATAAGATTCAGACCCCAAGCCTCTGACACTGATGGCTGTAACAGGATTCCCCAGCTTGTGTGGTCAGGTGTTGGTGCTTCTCTGCAAAGGTGATGCTTGGAAATTATATATATATATATATATATATATATATATATATATATATATATATATATATATACACACACACTATTAATCATAGTTGCTCTAATTCTGCTATCTTTAAGCCTCTTTTTCTGTTATCTCTGGTTTCTTTCTCACTTGCCTATGTATACATATATTCTGAATAAATATTCTAAAGAAATTGCCTTGGGTATTTCTTGGAGTGCCAAGCATTCTGTTTATGTGAAATCTGAACCTCCTTAATTGGGCAGTGACTAAGGCTAGATTTTAATTCAGATCTTCTTGGCTACAGGCCCGTTATTCAATCAAGGAAGATCTGAGTTCAAATTGAGTCTCAGGCACTTAGTAATAACCATGTATCCCTGGATAAGTTATTTAATCTATGTTTACTTTAATCCATTTAAGAAGAAAATGGAAAAACCTTTCCAGTATTTGTCCCAAGGAACAACCATGGAAAGTATTGGCATGCCATGCTCTATGGGGCCACAAAGAGTCAGGCAGGACAGAAGAGTGAAAGGAATTCAACTCTAGATTGAATTAAGATAGAATTCTTCTTTTTTCTCAACCAAAGAAAAGTAAAGTTTATAAAAAGTTTGCTTGTATTACATAGAGTAAGTCATTCTATGGCACTCTCACTATTCTATGGCTTTCTCACAAACATGAAGACAGAAGGTTGTGGGAGGAATCTAGGGGTGGTCTAGGGGAGGGTCTTCAGGAGGAAGTTAATGAGGTCAATGAGTGATTAAGGGTGGGGAGCCACCTGGAGACTACAGACAATGGTGGGTTAGGCCAGTTCAAGGGAGGATCAATATTTTGATAGGCTCAAGGGTGGGAAGTAGATGAACAATGGAGGGCAAGGCTAGTAAATAGGCTAGAGTTAGTAGTTAGTAACTAAGCTAGAGGTCTGGGCCCAGCCACAATGTAAGGCTTATTGCCTCATCAAATAGGATGATTTAATCAAGAGTCCAAGGGAGGTTCCCAGAGCCTGTACCTCAAGGACTCAAGGAGAGCTCAAGCGGGCTCCCAGAGCCCATAGTCATATCTGACAATCAATCATGTAGTTACAGAGTGTTAAAGCAAGGCACAGGATTAACCAGGTGGGGATTTTCAGAAAAGAAAAACACAATGGGAAATAAAGTCAGGAGGATCCTATCTAGGCTGCATCCTAAATCATCCTCACAACCTTTCCCAGGAGCAGACTTCCACCTTAGCAGCCCTCAGACTGCCAAACATGCCATTTTCTTTTTTTTTTTTTTTTTAAGCAATTGGCGTTAAGTTATTTGCTCAAGGTTACACGGCTAGTTATTTATTTATGTGTGGGTGCTAATTTTCTGAGGCCAGAACTGATCCCCCGGTCCTCCTGACTTCTGGGCCCGAGCTCTAAATCACTGTACCATCTAGTCGAACCTGAACATGCCATTTTCTAGTATTGACTTTGTGACAACTCAAGACTATTTCTGCATTCAAAACTCAAAGCAAATTATAATCCTAGGAATTTTTACCTTAAGTAGCAAAATTTATAAAATAGCAAAAAAAAATACCTTTAATAGCAAAAAGTAATCACAACTTAAATCTCAACTTACAAAGATAAGTACAACATAAAAGTGAAAGGAAAAAAGCCTGCTAATTCTGTCAACACTGAGGGGACAGTAGCAAGGGGAAAGAGGCATAGTTCATAGAGGGAGTGACTACAACCTCAGCCCACATTGGGTTTCTTAGGTTGGTTTCTACATCAGTTCTCATATTTTTCTCTTCCTGGGGGTCTTAGGAATGGCTGTTCACCTCAGATGTTGGCTGCTTTGGACCCCATTTAATTTTTAGAGTCAGGGGTCAGGTCACTTGTGGGTGCTGAAATCCATGGCACTGGCCTTTTGAGATTTGACAGGTGAATCCAGGACTCCACTCCTAAGAGTTGGGCTGCAGTGGGGGTGGTGAACAGGACTTGAAAGGGGCCCTTCCACCATGGTTCCAAGGAGTGTTTTCAGAGGTGATGTTTCCAGTAGACCCAGTTACTGGGTTGGAACAGGAACTGAGCTTCAGTTGTGATTTCTACAGAATGGCGTTGTTATCACTGTAGATATTAGTCCTTTTTCCTTTTCCTAATTCACAAGCCCTGACTGCTCCCTTGAGCTAGGCTTGTTATGCTAAATGGGCATCAAGTAGTGATGAAACTGCAACCATTTTTGTGGTAGTAGTGATGCCATAACTGGCAAATAAGTCTCCTTCTTCATTTCTGAGGCAAGATCTATCAGTATATCAGTCAAAGTCCACTCCCTCTATAGGGAGCTTCTTTAGGGTCCTCCAAGGGCTGTTTGTACCTTGATTAATTAGAGCAAGACCCAAGTAATAATTTTAGAATGGACCTTTTATTAAAACGCCATGTTGGCTGATCAGTAAGATAGAATTCTAACCTTTAAAGCAGATAAGAGTAGTAACCAGGAGATTTATCCTTTACATTTTTGAAAAGAGTGGTATGAGAGGGAATGCCACCTACATTAACTGAAGACGATGTACTTTCTCTTTGATAATGAACTCCACACATGCAACTTCTTTACTGAATTTTTCCCCCTTTTTCTTTGTATTCTCAACACTGGTGTATTTAATTAATACTTGTTAATTAGCTGAAAAAATAGTTTTGTCTATTTTTTTTCAATCAAAAATTAATACAACTTCATGAAATAAAAATGATTGTTACATTTTGAAGTAAATGAGGTTATATTACATTTTCTTGGCTTCATGGTAAATATATCTGTCACTGGTAGATGTTAATGAAACTGCACCTCCTCATACTAGATGGAGGAGGGAAACTTAGGTTGAGGTAGCTAGAGTGGGTAATCGCTCCTCAAAATCATTGAAAACAAAAGAATCTACCAACCCCAGTTGTAGATCCTTATCATTTCTAGTCATTATTGGCTATTAAAAGTCAACTTGGATATGCTTATCTAAGAACATTCCTTAGTTCCCTTTGTCTACATCAATATAAAACTCTGTATTCTCTAAACAACAGCAAGCCATGCATGAAATATTGTTTAGATAGAGTCAGTTTCCTGGGTGGAGTTTTATACATCTGACTTCATTCCATAGGGCCACACTAAGACATTAACACAAAAGTGTTAAAGTGATAAGAAATCTATAGAAGCATTCTATCATTCCTACATACCTGAATACATTTGTGTGTGTGTGTATATATATATATATATATATATATATACACACACACACACACACACACATATACAACATACATATACATGCACATATGTATAATACATACACAGAGAAACTATATATATGTGTATATTCTATATTTGTAGACATATATGTGTGTTTGAATGCTATAAATAAACCCTTTTGTTAGTTTAAGGTGAGTGCAAGTGTTTCTATTCTTTGAAATTCCAACTTACTGGCTAGAACTGCTTCTAGTGAATAAGAAAATAAATATTAAAAAATTTATACTTATGTCTAATTCAAACCTTTATATCCACTGTTTTAACCAGACCAGTACTTAGTGGAGATACATTCGAATGGATTAAATTTGTTTGTTTGTTTTAAAATAAATTCAGATTACCACAATGTCTTATATTTTAAAATGGTATTGCACTTCTGCAAAATATTTAGAGAAGGATGACAGAAGATTATGAACAGCAATGCATTATAAAATAGGAAAAAGCAGCAGAGGGGAAAATGAGCCTGCAAAAAGCTTAGAACTATTTGCATTCGTTGGGATGCAATTAAGCCAGATCATCCAAATGCATTTAGACATGAAACTGGAGGTTAAAGAACAGGTATGTACAAAAGTGCAATAGAATTTCTGGTCACTTTATGAATAAATGAATGAATGAAAAAAAAACATTTATTAAGCATCGATTATATAGAGAGATCCAATATATTCTCATATCCTGTACTAATGGCAGTCTTAGTTCCCCAGAATTTTTTAATGGAATATATCCAACTCCATATATTAATATTATCAACATCAAGAGTAGGCTATAGCAGATTACCAAAATGTGAGATTAGAAAAGAATGTGGACCACTCAGAACAAGGAACAATAGATGAGAAGTTTTAGTCCTCAACTGGTAACCAATATCAATATTGATATCAACGTTGATATTGATATCTTTATCTATATCTAGCTAGCTAGCTATAAATATTTAGAAGTAAGTCACTAGCACATTCAGTCAAGCTTCCGTGAAGATTTAATGGAAATACAGGGAGAAGAGTAATAGAATATTAAGATATAGATATGTTATAATCTGCATTGGTAGAATTAGCCATGTAAATAAATTCTCAGTCCCATCAATCTATAAAAACAATCAGGTATATGAATTACATGTGTAAATGCATGTGTAATACATGGAACACCTCTGAAATCATAAGTAATTAAATATGAAGTGTTCTCTACTCATGAGTTGAGGACACTGTAATAATAGTTGAATGATGAAATTAATTTCTCTATTCCATTATTTAAGAGATTGATAGTATATTTGGGCATTTCAATAAACTATGTTTTGATGGATTCATAGCTCTAAATAATAATAATATGCTGCAGTTGAGTGATTTACAATTTATACCTCATCATAGAAGTGTGGGGAGGCAGGTTCTATATTTATTCCCATTTTGCAGAGAAAACTGAGGCTGAGAGATAATAAGTGACTTGTCCAGGGTCATAAAACAGTGTCTAAGGCATATTAAAACTCAGTCATTTTTGCCACATTTATATCCCTCTGAATCCTCTAAAGAAGATTCACCTACATACTAGAAACCAAGATTGCCAATGTGCCATTTGGGATGTGCTGATAATGCATGTTCTCACAATGTATCTCATGACATTGATGACACATAAATTTCTCATCCTTGTTGATATATTGTTGCCTACTTCCACATAGCATATATCTTCCCATTATCCTTGGGATTACATTTTAATTTTTATTCATTCTATGTTGTAGTGTTATTGATTCATAGTTTTATAGCATCTCTGGAAGAATAATGGTGTTACAGTTAGAAAAATTTAAGTTTAGTTCTTTGAAAGAATTCACAATTAGTCAAATCAGATCCAATCCATTCTCTTTCTACTTAATTCTTGGTCCAATTTATTATCCATCTGGAACACCTATTAAATTACATACACATATACACACATACAGATACATATATATATACATATACATATATGCATAGATGCATACATACATATTTTATCCCTCATACATATAATTTTTCTGTTATTACAACTGAGCTTTAAATGATAGGTAAGAATACAAGAGGATAAGAGGGAGCAGCCATAATCATCCTTATGTGATCAAATAAATTGAGTTACACCTAAGGAAAAGAGAATCATCCAGTTTTGCTTATCCAGAGACATAACTATATATAACCAGATAACCAGATTATATATATATATATATAGTTATATATATATATATATAGTTATATATATAGTTATATATATGTGACTATGTATAACTACTTATAATTATATATAACTATAACTATGTATGTATGTATGTGTATATATGATATATAAATATATACATACAAATACATGTATATATTTATGTATATATGTATATGCCTGTGTATGTGTATGTATATGTGAATGTATATGTTTATGTGGATGACACTAGGAAGAAGATAAAACATCAGAAGAGTGAGGAAGTGGTAAGTTTCTAAACACATTAAAAAGGAGGAACACTTGTCAAAGCCCTAATCAAAGCCCTAGTTATTCCAACCTAGTTAAAATATAATGTATATGGAGGTGAGACTTTAGAGGATCTTGCATGCCAGGCAGAGTAACTTGAATTGTATTCAATAGGCAAAAGTGGAAAATGAAATTTTTGTTTTTCTTTTTAGCAGAGGCCTGGTGTGACTACAGACATTTCTTGTCTATTAATACAGAAGGCTATCATTTAGGTAAACCACCACACCCAAATCCAGAAAGTTTTGTAATACCAAACTAGTGGATCTCAGAAAATTTTGGGGGGCCCATTACAAATTGTATTAATGCAAGTATGCACATATACATTATATATATATATATACACATACATATATATATATATATTTATGCACACACATATATGTATATATATACACACACACACTTGTATATATTTATATACAAATAATTTTATAGGTGTTATCAAAGGATAATAAGTTGGATCAAGAAATGAGTGGAAGAAGATTCAGTTCTTTCAAAGATCTTAATATAAAACCATTTATCTTTAATGCTAGTATTCTGGATTGATCATTTTATCTGTTTCCTTATGTTCTCTATTTGTAATTGGGTGATTAATACCACTTCTAACATATGAACTTTCTGTTTAAGTAAGAGTGTAGCGGCATACTAGTCCTACAGTGATTGTATTCAAGATTCTCTTTCAAAGACAGAGCCCTAGTTGCTTATTTTTAGGAAGTAGCTCCATCAGGAAAAATGAAAAAGCAGATTCGATGTACTACTAACTTTCACTAGTGTTTCTGACAATCTATGAATAAACATAGAGAAACAGAATCTGTACATCTCTGTCAACCTACATAATGCATTTTCCTCCAGTTATGGTCTTGGCCCTACTCTCTTCTATCTCTTCACAAGAATCATCTACCCAGCAAGAAGAAAAGTCTCTCCTCCTTAGTCAATCTTTATTCCCACTGTATTCTAAGGTTTCACTAGTTTTCATTGGAGCTAAACTACAGAATGGATCAGCTAATGCTCACTTCTATGTCCTCTCTTTTTAGCTAAAAGGAGTTAGGGACATCGATTCAGATGTCAGGATTTGATCAAATAAACACAAATCTAAATAGGTAATTTTCACATATCAAGACAGTATATCTCTCAAACAGCCTCAGGTAGAATATAGGTTTTTTGGAAACACGTGGCACTGCATAGCATAAAAATATGGATAAAATGGCCATCCAGAATACTAGTATTAAAGCTAATTGAATGCTTGCAGTGATGGCCCATATACAGCATAGGTATTTGTTTGACTTAAATGTCAACATATTGGGCAGAAGGAGACAAAATATATTCCTCTCAGTCTTCACTATTTCTTGTTCTCAGTCATTCCCTAATAATAGGATGGAATATTATTGATTAGTTCATAAACTTGTTTACAATTTGTAGACCATTGCAATAGTAGGAAATTTTCTTTGCAATAATTTAAGATCAAGATACTCTTTTATTTTAACTTTTAAAATTTGAAACTATTTCTATAATAACTCATAATTTTCTTTCTTAATATGCATAGTCTACTACTTAACTTTATATTACACTTTTGATTCTTTTTTTGAAAAGGAAATTATTGGGGACAGAGCCAAGACAGCAGTGTAGGAGCAGGACGATTCCCTGCACTATATCATAACCACTTCAAATACCTATAAAAATGACTCTAAAAACTTTAGTGTTACAGAACCCACAAAATGACAGAGAGAAAAAAACCTCCAACTGAAGACAGCCCATTAGACTGGCAGGAAGGGTCAATCACAACCTGCTGGGAGCAGAGCCCAGTCCTACATCACGAGCCCACCGTTTTAGCCTCAGGGAGGCCTAAACCAGTTTCAGCTACAGGAAAGTTGGGAGAATAGATCACCAGTAGCAGTGGTGGTCTCCAGAATTATCAACCCATAAATAGCAAAGTGAGAGGTCAATGGACTTTGAGAACAGGGAGTCCAGGAATGCCTTCTGGCCTCTGCCCCCCCCGGGCAAGAAGCAGCTAAGGCCCTGTGGCCCTGCAGCCTCTGCCACATGACTGCTTCAGAACTCCTGGCCTGCTGGTTATAGAGGGACAAAGAGACAAGTCTAATGGGTAATCACTCTTGATTTAACCTGCCTGGATCTGTATTGCTGTCTAGGGTGGAAGTCATGGGGTGTGTGAGCAGTTTGCCAGAGCCAGTGGAGGCTTCTGAGAGGGTACCCAACTAATAGCTCCAGCAGCTAAGAAAACACCAGCAATTTGGGACAAAGCTTTCCTCTCTGGAAGCAGAGATTTACTATGGCAAAAAGCTTAAAAGTCAATTAATTGAGAGGCAACATGAGCAAGCAAAGGAAGCAAAGCATGCACAGCAATCTGACTGGTATTCTTTTTGGGGGACAAAAAGGATCAAAGCATGGAACAGGAGGAAGACAACAATGTCAGAACTCCTGTACCAAAAGCTTCCAAGGAAAATATAAACTGGTTACAGGTCACTGAGGAGCTTAAGAAGGATTTTGAAAACCAAATAAGAAAAGTGGAGGAAGAATTGGGAAGAGAAATGAGGATGATGCAAGAAAATCATGAAAAGAGAGTTAACAACCTGACTGAAGAAAATAACACCTTAAAAATAGACTAACTCAAATGGCAAAAAAAGCTCAAAAAGCCAGAAAGGAAAAGAATTCCTTAAAAAGCAAAATTTGCCAGATGGAAAAAGAATCTCAAAAGCTCACTGAAGAGAATAATTCCCACAAAATTAGATTGGAACAAATGGAAGCTAAAGACTTTATGAGAAATCAAGATATTATTAAATATATCCAAACAAATGAAAAAATATAAGGCAATGTGAAATATCTCATTGGAAATACCACTGACATGGAATACAGATATAGGAGAGATAATATAAAAATCATTGGACTACATGAAAGCCATGTTAAAACAAACAAACAAACTAGAAATAATCCTTTAAGAAATTCTCAAGGAAAATTGCCCTGATGTTTTAGAACCAGAGGGCAAAATAGAGATTGAAAGAATCCACACATCACCTCTTGGAAAAGATCCCAAAAAGAACACTCCTAGGAATATTATAGGCAGGTTCAAGATTTCACAGATCAAGGAGAAAATATTACAAGAAGCCAGGAAGAAACAATTAGAATATTGTGGAAACACAATAAGGATAACATAAGATCTGGCAGCTTCTACATTGAGGGACTGAAGGGCTTGGAATATGATATTCCACAGCTCAAATGAGCTGGGATTAAAACCAAGAATCATCTACCCAGCAAAACTGAGTGTCATGTTTCAGGGGAAAATATGGTCATTCAGTGGAATAGAGGACTTTCAAGCATTCTTGATGAAAATTAAAAAAAAAAAACAACAGAGTTTAATACAGAATTTAACATTCAGATACAAGAAGCAAGAGAAGCATGAGAAGGTAAACAGGGAAAAGAAATCAAAAGGTACTTATCAAAGTTGAACTATTTACATTCCTACATGGAAAAAACGATAATCTAGATTATTTATATACATTCATACTGTAGCAGCAAGCACCCCAGCATTCCCAGAGTGGCTGCCAACACAGGTTCCCAGATCTGCTTTTGTAAAGGAAAGCAACTCAAAATGGGTTAACAAGCTTACTGTAATCACACAAACACATATTACTTAGTTCAGGGGGGAAAAGGTCAGAACCCCAAACTTCAGAGTATACAGAACTTACAGATCAAACAGACAGGCTTCCAAACTGTCCAACCATTATATCAATATCAAATCACAGTTACCAGAGAGGGAAGCATCAACATCTGGGTTTTCAAAGCCGGGAGGCTCTCAACAACGGCTTCCCAGAGTCTCATCTGATCAAATCACACAACACTTCCCAAAGTGAGCCCCAAAGCAAAGCCTCTCATCAAGAGTTTATATAGCCTTCTCCTGGCTCAAAGATTGTAACAACCTCCTTGACCCACTGCCCAATCACAAAGTATCAATGTGTGGGCTTTCCTGAAAAACAAGCCTCCCACCACAGGCTCCAGGTGCACTTAAGCTAGGGGCAGGGAAGATCTTCAAATTTGCATTTCCATTACATTTGGCCCCAAGATCTTTCTTGCCCATAGCATACACAACTTACATTTGAATTAGCACTAAAACATCTCTTAGGTCACATTTTCCAGGTACATAAGAAAATCACAATATAATCTCAAAATACAATAGTCCAAGTCTTCCACTCATGGGGCAAATGTTAACTCAGTCACTTATCAGTAAAATCAAAAAATAGTCACTCTTAAGTTAACTCAATCAGTTACATCAGTTTTCAAAGTACAAGTCTTCCACTCCTGGGGCAAAGTCTTGATTAACTCAATTAGTCTCTTATCTGTAACAATATCTCAAAGTACAATTAGTCACTTATTCAGTAAAGTCTTACTAAGTATGCCCATAGCATAGACAATTTACATTTCAATTAGCCACTAACCATTTCTTAAGTCATATTTTCAAGGTACATCTAAAGTTACCAAAGTGGCCACTGGGCCTTAAACACAAAATACAAAGCATTATCACATCAATTCACAAAATACAAAGCATTATCACATAAAGTTCTCTTGGGAGGAGGGGGGTGTCCTTCCCACAACACTGCTCCAGCCCCTGCTTCCAAGTCCAGAGAGGGAGCTGGGCAACAAAACCAAAGGTGGGGTCCTTGGGGTCCATGGCACTTCACCCCACCCATCAGTCACAAGTCCATCCCCCCTGGGTCCCAAACTGTGGGATGCAGCAAGGAAACACATTCAGTGCCCCTGCTTTGCCACACAGTCCTTATCTTGTCCTGTGACTGAACTCCAAACTCCTGGGTTCCTTCTCCTCCAGCAGAAGGCAGCAGCTCCAGGCTTCTCCACAGGTCTCCATGCAGGCAGCTCACCATTCCTGCTCTCAGCTCAGTGAAGTCAGCATGCAGGTCTTTCTCTCCTGCTCCATGGCTCCACAGAATCACAGCTACCACAACTGGGAAACAAACAATTATCCCAGCCCCCATACTTTCCTTTTACTCAGCAGATCCCATCCCTCATCGCCATTTTGTAGCAGCAAGCACCCCAATATCCCCAGGGTGACTGCCAACACAGGTTCTTAGATCTGCTTTTCAAAAGGAAAGCAACTCAAAATGGGTTAACAAGCTTACTTTAATCAAACAAACATACATTACCTAGTTCAGGGAGAAAAGGTCAGCACCCCAAACTTCAGAGTTACAGAACTTACAGATCAAACAGACAGGCTTCCAAACTGTCCTACCATTATATCAATACCAAATCACAGTTACCAGAGAGGGAAGCATCAACATCTGGGTTTTCAAAGCCGGGAGGCTCTCAACAACGGCTTCCCAGAGTCTCATCTGGTCAAATCACACAACACTTCTCAAAGTGAGCCCCAAAGCAAAGCCTCTCATCAGAGTTTATATAGCCTTCTCCTGGCTCAAAGATTGTAACAACCTCCTTGACCCACTGCTCAATCACAAAGTATCAAGGTGTGGGCTTTCCTGAAAAACAAGCCTCCCACCACAGGCTCCAGGTGCACTTAAGCTAGGGGCAGGAAAGATCTCCAAATTTGCATTTCCATTACACATACATACTTATATTTATCTATATTGGAGGGTATATGGGCATATGGATACATATGTGAGTGTGTGTATATATGTGTAAAGGTATACATAGACAGAGGCACAGGACCAGTTGAATAGGAAGGGATGATACTTAAAAGGTGAGATTGACAGGTGAGAGAGCAATATAATGAGAGGAGATGGGGAGAAATAGAATGGGATAAATTATCTCGTATAGGAGAGGCAAGGGAAAACTGTTGCAATGGAGGGGAAGAACAGGAAGGCAAAAGGAAATAGGTCAACCTTACTTTGATTGAATTTGGCTTAGAGAGGGAATGACATATACACTAAATAGGGTATCTCACCATACAGGAGAATAGAGGGGAAAGGGATGAGACAGAAGATGATGGAGGGGAGGGCAGGTTGGGGGTGGGAGGGAAGTTGGAAGCATATACTTTTGAAAGGGAAAGGGTCTAAGTAGAGAATAGGACAAGAAGGGGGCTGGATAGGATGGAGAGAAATATAGTCAATCTGTTACAATATACCCACTGTGGAAATGTTTTGCGTAGCTGCACATCTACAACCTATATTGAATTGCTTATCTTCCCAGTATGGGTGGGAGGAAAGGAAAGAATCTGGAATCTGGAATCCAAAGTTTTAAAATCAAATGTTTAATATAGTTTAATATATATGCAACTGGGAAATAAAATATACTGGCACTGGGGTATAGAGATCCACTTGCCCTACTGCAAAGTGGGAGTGGGTATGGGGAAGGATATAGGAGAGAACAGATTGGGGGAGGGGGTATAAAGTGGGATCACTGTTTTGGGGTGCTGGGTTGGAGAAAGACAGGGAGAAAAATTTTAACTCAAAATCTTGTGGAAATGAATGATACAGGGCAGAGCCAAGATGGAGGAGTAGAAACAGCACTTCCACAGCACTCTCGTCCACACCACTTCAAAATCATGTAAAAGGGTACTCTGTACAACTTCTGGAGCTCCAGCACCCACAGAACAACACAGAGAAGCTAACCTCCCACTGAGGACAGCCCAGCAGCCCTGAAGGAAGGATCAGTGCAGTGGTCTGGGAGCCGGCAGTGCGCAGAGCACGGGGAGCTGAGCACAGGTCCAGTCTGCCTGAGTCTCGGTTTTATCCCCAGAGTGGCAGGGCCAGCAGCTGGCTGGAGGGACCCCAGAACACCAGCAGCTGTGGCCATTCCAGAATTATCAACACAGATATGCCTAGGATAAAGTGAGAGGTTAGTGCCCTATGGACTTTGGGACCAGTATTTGGGAACACATCAGCTTCTACCTTGGGGGTGAAAAGCTGCTGAGGAACCACAGCACAGACACCATTTTGCAGCTTCACTTGCAGCTTCAGCTCCTGGCCTGCGAACTACAGAGGGATCCAGCAATCAGTCTGGAGGGTAATCACTCTTGCTTTAACCTCCCTAGATCTGGATTGAAGTCTGGGGCGGAGGTCGTGGGGTGTGTGTCCAGCTTGCCAGGCTTCACAGAGGCCACCCAAATAATACCACCAGAAGTTGAGAAGACTCTGACATTTGGGAAAGAAGCTCATCTATTTGGTAGCAGAGTCCTACTGTGCCAACAAGCCCAAAAGTCAAGTAATTAAGTGGTAACATGCCTAGGTAAAAGAAACAAAATACAGAAACATTCAACATTAGTCTCCTAATTTTAAGGGGGGAAATAGGATTGAAAAATGGAATAGGAAGAGGACTGGGGAATCAGAATTCCTGTACCAAAAGCCCCAAATGAAAATATGAGTGGGTTACAGGCCATAGAGGACCTTAAGAAATATTATAAAAACCAAATAAGAGAAGTAGAAGAAAAATTGGGAAGAGAAATGAGAAGGATGCAGGAAAAGTATGAAATGAGTGTCAACAGCCTGACTGAGGAAAACAACACCTTAAAAATAGACTAACTCAAATGGCAAAGGAGGCTCAAAAGGGCAATGAGGAGAAGAACGCCTTAAAAAGCCAAATTTGCCACATGGAGAAATAATCTCAAAATCTCACTGAGGAGATTCATTCCTTCAGAGTTAGACTGGAGCAAATGGAAGCCAGTGACTTTATGAGAAATCAAGATGCTGTTAAACACATGAAATAATAGAAGGCAATGTGAAATATCTTATGGGAAAAATCACTGACCTGGAAAATAGATCCAGTAGAGATACTTTAAAAAATGATTGGACTACCTGAAAGCCATGATCAAAGAAAGAACCCAGAAATCATCCTTCAAGAAATTCTTAAGGAAAATTGCCCTGATGTTTTAGACCCAGAGGGGGAAATATAGTTTGAAAGAATCCACTGATCACCTCCTGAAAAGATCCCAAAAAGAAAACTCCCAGGAATATTATAGCCATGTTCCAGAATTCCCAGATCAAGGAGAAAATACTACAAGCAACCAGGAAGAAAGAATTCAATATTGTGGAAACACCATCAGAATAGTGCAGGACCTGGCAGCTTCTACACTGAGCGATTGAAGGGAATAGAATATTATATTTGGGAGAGCAAAGGAGCTGGGACTAAAACCAAGAATCATCTACTCAGCAAAACTGTGTATCTTGTTTCAGGGGAAAATATGGTCATGCAGTGGAATAGAGGACTTTCCAGCATTCTTGAGGAAAAAACCAGAGTTTAAAAGAAAATTTGATATTTAGACACAAGAAGCAAGAGATCCTTGAGAAGATAAACAGGGAAAAGAAATCAAAATGAACTCATCAAAGCTGAACTATTTAAATTCCTACATGGAAAAACAATAAATGCAAATGATGAAACCTTTCTCAATATGAAAATAGTTGAAGAAGGTTATATGGAATTATGAATACATATGTGAATGTTTGTATATATATTTACAGGTATACATGTATAGAGGGCACAGGTCAAATTTGTCGGGAAATGATGATACTTAAGGGGTGAAGTTAAGAGTTGAGAAAGGAATGTGACAAGAGGAGATGGGGAAACACAAGGGGGTAACCATCTCATGAAGAAGAAGCAAGGGGAAGTGGTTGCAGGGGAGGAGAAGAACAGGAAGGCAAAAAGGCAAAACCATATTCTAATTGAATTTATTTTTTTACAGGTACACATGGATAGAGGGCACAGGTTGAATTTGGTGGGAAGGGATGATACTTAAGGGGTGAAGTTAAGAGGTGAGAGAGGAATGTGGAAATGAATGATGCAAACTAAAATTAAATATAAAATTTAATTTAAAATTATTAATAAAATGATTATTGAAATGGGAATTTATTATTTCATTTTCATTATTCTATTTTCAGTTCCATGAGATATTTTTCTTGTTTGAATTTTTTTGGTCAGTCTTAATCACTATATATTTAGGCCATACTCAACATTTTCTCTAAATTAATAGAATACTTTTAAAGCAATAGATTATTGCCTCTCCTATGGTAAATTTTCTATCATTTTTTACTGTTCTAAAACCTCTTTCCTCACCTTCTCTCTTTTGTTTTCTGGCCCCCCTCCAATAGTTTCGAGAGCAGAGAGGAACAGAAGGATATGTTCACAAGGGTATGGGCACAATCCCAGAGTCAACTGGCAATACATTTCATTGAAATGTTTTGTATGAGTTTCTATATCCTGTGATAGTTAAGGAGGC
Source organism: Gymnobelideus leadbeateri (assembly GCA_011680675.1). Classification (NCBI taxonomy): domain Eukaryota; kingdom Metazoa; phylum Chordata; class Mammalia; order Diprotodontia; family Petauridae; genus Gymnobelideus; species Gymnobelideus leadbeateri. Next base: position 105,688 of record WOXC01003689.1, on the reverse strand, counting down.
TTCTAGCTGATCCATTCTCTATTGTATTGGATTATTCTCATAAAAAATGAAAACTCTATAGGGGAGAATTGGAAAAGCTTCCTACTTGTCCTCTTATACTGTTTTGTTACAGGGCATATAGATAATTGAAACAGAGTGGGAAGAAGTCTTGGGGTAAATAATACATTATATATGGATGCACTTGCTTCAATTATTTCTAGTCCCATTTTATTCTACATTTTTTCCTTTTAGCTATTTAAAAATGTTTTAAAATTATTTGTGACTATATTCTGTTAATTGAAATTAGAAATTATTAACCTTCATATGCTTTCCTCACATAAAATAGGCATGCTGAAGGGTTTATCTGCATGAATACCAAATTGAAATGGACCATAAAGGTCTACTTTTTTTCTGGTCATTCTGTCTCACATGTATGAACCTCCAACAATATTTATTACAACTCTAACTTACCTGTGAAAAGCTCAAACATCCAGGCTATGACCATGAGTAAACAGTTAGGGATTGTCATCTCCAAATTTATTAAAGGGCACATATGTCAGGCTAATCTAATACATATGAGACTAAAACCCAAAATTTCAATATGATATATCCTTCTACCTCTTAAAAGATTTAGGGGGTGGAGGCAAGATGGCGGAGTAGAAACAGCTCATCCAATCCACTCTGCCCCCAGATTCCCCCCAAACTATGTAAAAGGGAACTCTGAACAACTTCTCAGCCCCAGCACCCACAGAACGACACAGAGAAGCTAACCTCCCGCTGAGGACAGCCCAGCAGCCCTGCAGGAAGGACCAGTGCAGCGCTCTGGGAGCTGGCAGCACACAGCACTCAGAGTGTGGGAGATGAACGGAGCCCAGGTCCCCATGAGCCAAGGTTTTAGCACCAGGGCGGCAGGGCCAGCAACCGGGTGGAGAGACCCCAGAACACCAGCAGCTGTGGCAACTCCAGAATTATAACATAGACATGCCTAGAACAAAGTAAGAGGTTAGTGTCCTATGGACTTTGGGACCAGTATTTGGGGAATGTGTCGGCTCCCTCCCCTGGGGGCTAGAAGCCACTGAGGAGACAAGCCATTTTGTAGCTTTTAGAGCCAGCTCCAGCTCCCAGCCTGCGAATTGTAGGGAGATCCAGCGATCAGTCTTGGGGGGTAATCGTTCTTCCTTTAACCTCCTTGGATATGGATTGTGATCTAGGGTGGAAGTAGTAGTTGGTTTTACAGCTTGCCAGAAAAAGAAGTTGCCCCCACACGTTCGGGATGAAAATTCCTCTATCTGGCCTTAAAGCCATAGTGTGGCAACAAGCCCAAAAGTCAAGTAATTATGTGGCAACATGCCAAGGCAAAGGAAAGAGAAAAATGCAACCCTAGACTCCTATTTTGGGGGCATAAAGCAGGAAAAGGACTGTGAGGTCAGAAGTCCTGCTCCAAAAGCCCCAGGGGAAAACATGAGCGGGTTGCAAACCATAGAGGACCTTAAGAAGGACTTTAAAAATCAAATAAGAGAAGTGGAGGAAAAACTGGAAAGAGAAATGAGAAGAATGCAGGCAAAGTATGAAATGAGGATCAACAGCCTGACTGAGAAAAACAACACCTTAAAAAACAGACTAACTCAAATGGCAAAGGAGGCCCAAAAGGGCAATGAGGAGAAGGATGCCCTAAAAAGTCGAATTTGCCAGATGGAAAAAGAATCTCAAAAGTTCACTGAGGAGATTCATTCCTTCAGAATTAGACTGGAGCAAATGGAAGCTAGTGACTTTATGAGAAATCAAGATGCTGTTAAGCAGATACAAACAAATAAAAGATTAGAAGGCAATGGGAAATATCTCATGGGAAAAACCACTGACCTGGAAAATAGATCCAGGAGAGACAATTTAAAAATTATTGGACTACCTGAAAGCCATGATCAAAGAAAGAACCTAGAAATCACCCTCCAAGAAATTCTAAAGGAAAATTGCCCTGATGTTTTAGATCCAGAGGGCAAAATAGAGCTTGAAATAATCCAACTATCACCTCCTGAAAAAGATCCCAAAAAGAAAACTCCCAGGAATATTATAGCCAGGTTCCAGAATCCCCAGATCAGGGAGAAAATACTACAAGCAGCCAGGAAGAAACAATTTCAATATTGTGGAAACACAATCAGAATAGCCCAGGACTTGGCAGCTTCTACACTGAAGGATTGAAGGGCATGGAATATGATATTCCAGAGGGCAAAAGAACTGGGAATGAACCCAAGGGTCACCTACCCAGATAAACTGAGTATTTTGTCCCAGGGGAAAATATGGTCATTCAGTGGAATAGAGTACTTTCAAGCATTCTTGAGGAAAAAACCAGAATTGAATAGAAAATTTGACATCCAGACACAAGACGGAAGAGATGCCTGAGAAGGTAATCAGGGAAAAAAAAATCAAAAGGAACTTAACAAAGTTGAACTATTTACATTCCTATATGGAAAAGCAATAACTGTGACTGATGATATCTTTCTCACTATGAAAATAATGGAAGAAGGGTGTGTGGTCATATGAATACATATGTCAATGTGTGTGTATATGATTACAGTTATATATGGATAGAGGGTGTAGGTTGAATTTGTTGGGAAGGGAGAATACTCAAGGGATGAAATTATGAGGTGAGAGAGGAAAGTGGCAAGAGGAGATGGGGAGAGACAGGGTGGGGTAAACTATCCCATGTAGAAGAAGCAAGGGGAAGTGGTTGCAAAGGAGGGGGAGAATAAGGAAGGCTAAAATGGCAAAACCGCATTCTCATTGAATTTGGTTCAGGGAGAGAATGACATACATACTAAATGGGATATCTCAACCTGCAGCAGAATAGGGGGAAGGGGGATGAGAGGAGGGATGATGGATGGGAGGGCATCCTTGGGGGGAGGGGAGGTTTGAAGTACCCACTATAGAAGAGGGACAGGATCATGTAGGAAATGGACCAGGTGGGGGGTGGGATGAGTGGGAGGGAAGTATAAGCAGCCTTGTACAATATATCTACTATGATAATGTTTTGCATAGCTAGACATGTACAACATATACTGAATTACTTATCTCCCCAGAGGGAATGGGTGACAAGGGAGGAAGGGAATGGATCTGAAATTCGAGGTCTTAACATTAAATGTTTCAAATATATATAAATACTATTATTAATACTCTTTTGCTTATAATCGGGAGATAAGATGTGCAGGCATTGGGAAACAAAGATTCACCTTCCTCTAATGCAAAAGTCGAAGAGGTTATGGGAGAAGGTATGGGAGAGAGCAGATTGGAGGAAGCGATATCTTGTGGGACTGCTATTCTGGGAGGCTGGGTAGGGGAATAACAGGGGGAAAATGATTGTAACTCAAAATCTGGTGGAAATGAATGATGTAAAACAGAAGTTAATAAAGCATTTCTTCAAAAAAAAAAGATTCACCTTAAAATATTTAATACTATCACTTAACAATTCCATAGAGGTCATCTTAGCTATTGTGTGAAATTGAGTGGAGAAGAACTTAGCATGTGCGTGACTATTCAATCAATTTCCAAACCCTGGTCACAGTTTTAAGATATGGCAAGTTTCTTTCTTTCTTTCTTTCTTTGTTTCTTTCTTTCTTTGTTTCTTTCTTTCTTTCTTTCTCTCTTTCTTTCTTTCTTCCTCCTCCTCCTCCTCCTCCTCCTCCTCCTCTCTCTCCTCCTCCTCTCCTCCTCCTCCTTCTCTTTCTCTCTTCTCCTCCTCCTCTTCTTCCTTCTTCCTTCTTCTTCTTCTTCTTCTTCTTCTTCTTCTTCTTCTTCTTCTTCTTCTTCTTCTTCTTCTTCTTCTTCTTCTTCTTCTTCTTCTTCTTTTCCTCCTCTTCATAATACTCAGAATCCTATTCTTCCATCCTGGATCTTTCATCCACATTTCCCATGGAAGGGAACACAGATTTCCAACCTCTCACCTACCCTGATATCGCCATAATTTTACTTTAAGTTTTTTATCTCCTATTTTCTCTGGCTTCCTCTTTTCACTAGAATGGAATATAAACTACTTTCTTTGGCATTAAATATCTTCAAAACTTGTTCAAACTCATCATTCAAGATTTCACCTTAGTCCTATTTACCCACTCTACATTCCATCCAAGGTGGCTTACTTGCTGGTTCCCAAATGACATGTAATTTCTCACTACTATGATTTTCCACAGCGTGCCACTTATGTCCTGAGTTAGTTGCTTCCTTGTTTCTACATTTTAGTGTATATAGATTCTTTCAAAGTTCAACTCAAGTGTAACTATCTAAAAAGTTTTTTTTTGTTACCCCAGCTTCTGTTGAGTAATCTTTACTTTCTGAAATTACCTTATATTTACCTTGCATATTAATTGTAATTATTTATCTATGCACATATTGTTTTTCCCCACCCCAGCAGAATAAAATTTCTTGAGGTCAAGGACCATTAATCTTTATTATCTTATTCTTAGTGTTAAGCACAGTCATTAGCCCCTATTTATTTTTTAGATCACTCCTGTGATTTTTATACCTACTCTACAACTTTTAGTCACAAACTTACTTATGTCACTAAGAGGCCAAGTGACTTGCCTATGGGAATAAAACCAGAATATATCAGAGACAGGACTGGAATCCAGATTTCATCCTTATAAGACCTTATCTCTTTCTATAATGCCACATTTCTTTTCACAAAGCAACCACAATAAAATTAATTCTAAGAAATTATTTTTCTAACCATTTTAAGAAAACATATTTCTGATATTTCGTGGGTATTATTATTTTGCCTATTCATCATAATGTATTGATAGCATGCTTCTATATGTGAATAACCTGTTTCATGAGCTCTAACTCCCTAAAGTTCAAGATATTGTGGCTAGTTTTCTAGAAATGGACTTCTCCAAAGGTCACTAAGCTGGTTTTTAGACAACACACACACACACACACACACACACACACACACACACACACACACACACTGGCTTTATAAATGAAATCTTTCTATCTTGGCAAAACATGCCACATCTTTTGTTCTGCTGAAAGAACTGAGATCATAATTCTCTAATTACAATAAGATCTTAATGAAACAAGGAAAATATATTGGCTTAAAAAATTTCAAAAGGAGAAAGTTATCCATTTAAGAATTGTACAAAATAATCAACAACAAAAACAACAGCAAAAAACATAAGAATATAGCTCTGCTTTTCAGTGAATGCATTGTTACTTCATTCAATGACTATTCTGCAACTGGCACCTAAATCAAATTTAAACCTTTATCAAGAGTAGATTTATATCATCAAAGCTTCTAGGATTCATGTTTTCTTTTAGAACTTACTTTCTAGGCTTAAATCTCAGTATGGGACTTGTGACAAAGGAAGAATTTTTGTTATTTAAATATAATTTATACTATGAACTTACTCCTCCTACTAGTCTGATTGTTCCTTTTAAACAAGCTTTGCTAAACTTTTATTTTTGACATAACCTCTAACAATGGGTATCACCCAAGGGTCTGCTTTGGACCATCTGCTCTTTTTCCTATATACCACCTCAATTGGTAACTTTATCATTTTCATGCATGCAATCATCATATATATGAAGTTGATTCCCAGAATAATAAATCTCATTCTAATCCATTTTGAGTTCTGATCTTTCATCTTCAACTGAATTTTATACAAGTAGGGCTGAATATCCCTTTGGCATCTCAAACTCAACATGTCCAAAATAGAATTCCCCTACTCTCCCTGTTCAGAATAACTTCATTCTCCCAGTCACTGAGTCACCCAGGCAGATTCTCTCTCTCTCTCTCTCTCTCTCTCTCTCTCTCTCTCTCTCTCTCTCTCTCTCTCTCTCTCTCTGTCTCTCTCTGTCTCTGTCTCTCTCTGTCTCTGTCTGTCTGTCTGTCTCTGTCTCTCTCTGTCTCTCTCTCTCTCTCTCTCTCTCTCTCTCTCTCTCTCTCTGTCTCTCTGTCTCTCTCTCTCTCTGTCTCACTCTCCATATAGCATCATTAAGACATCTCTACGCCAGTAAATCAATCCTAAGTCTTTAAACTGCTTCTTGACACTCCCATATTAAATTGCCTTTTTATTAAAATATTTTCTTTTTTCAACATGAAGTCACAATGAAATATTAGGAGAGTTTCATTTTCTATGAAATAATATACCCGTCTTTTTTTCCTCTCCACTCCATAGTGCCTGAAACTCCCAATAGGCAACAGGTGGTAGAAGGACTTCGTGACATACACATGAAGAAGAAAAGAATAAAACAATGAAGTAGGAGTAGAGAAAAAGAGTGAAATAAGTAGAAGGAAAAATACTGGAGTACATGTGTCATAGAAGGCAAAAACAGAAAACCTGGTAAGATATATGTTAACAATGTTAAATTCTTCATAAAAATTAGAAAAGTTGAAAACTAAGAAAAGGTCATGGGATTCATTCATAAAGACCTAATAACTTTGGAGATAAAAGTTTTATTTGAGTGAATGAATAGTGGGGAATCTTAGGAAACAAGTAGAAATTTCTCATTCTGGAAGTTTAGCTGTTGAACAGAGGAAAAATGCAGAATATTTGATTGTATGTGTACATTTGAATGCAGAAGCGGAAAAGTTAGCAAAGTAGAAGATATTAAAGGTTAGAAAAGGAATACTAGCCCCATGGAAGTGGCAAGAAGGAAACAAATGAAATAATTAGCCTTGAGAAGTATGATTACCTGATTATTCTTTGGGAACAGATGCAGAAATTAATAGACAAAGACTGAAGACAATTAGATTTTGAGGATGTGAGGAAGTTAATTATATTGTTATATTCAGTCTAACCGATAAACCAGGGGACAAGGTAATCCAGTGAAAGGGAAGATGATCAAATTAAACTGTGAACTTGAGAAAGTAAAATGTTTGGAATAGGTTCTGTGGGGAGCATCTGTGGGTACCATTGCTATACTTAGATAACAAATTTATACTGAAACCAATGTCCCCCATTTTTGTGGGAGACAGAAGGATAGGAAAATGTAATAGGAATCCTTAGGTGAAAACACCTCTGTAGCTGAGGTAGAGTGGAGACTGAGTTCATGGGAGCTTATAAGGTTTCCTGGGAGGATAAGCTATTAGAAAAACAACCAATTTAAATATTCAAACTATAATTTTGCATTTCTTTTTATCCCCAATGCTTAACACAGTATCTGTCATATTTCAAAAAATTAATAAATGCTTTTAAACTGAATAACTTACCATACTAGCTTACTCTTGATCTGTTCTCTCTTTCTTATACTAATAGATATAAGTCACATAAGAAAAAGTTCTTTCGCATATCTACTAACTTTTTTTTAATGATTTATTAACCTCTGGTTTACATCATTCATTTCTGTCAGATTTTGAGTTACAATTTTCCCTTTATCCCCTACACACTACCCCAGAATAGCAGTCCCACAGGACATCTCCTCATACAATTTGCACTCTCCCATCCCTTCTCCCATATCCCCTTTGACTTTGCCAATACGGCAAGGTGAATCCCCATGTCCCAATGCCTGCACATCTTATCTCCCAATTATATGTAAAATAGTATTATTAAGAGTATTTATATATTTTTAAAACATTTGATTTTAAAACATCATATTCCAGAGTCATTCCCTTCCTCCCTTGTCACCCACCCTTACTGGGAAGATAATTAATTCAGTATATCTTGTACATGTTTAGCTATGCAAAACATAACCATAGTAGATATATTGTACAAGACTGACTATATTTCCCTGCCTCCTATCCCACCTCCCACCTGTTCCACTCCCCACTTAGATCCTGTCCCTTTTCAAAAGGGTGCTTCCAACTTCCCTCCCGCCCAGCCTGCTCTCACTTCCATCATCTCACCCCCTTCCCCATTCTCCCTCCCCACTCTTCTGTAGGGTGAGATATCCCATTTGGTATGTATGTCATTCTCTTCCTGGGCCAACTTCAATGAGAATAAGGTTTTGCCTTTTTGCCTTCCTGTTCATCCCCTCGCCTGCAACCACTTTCCCTTGCCTCTTCTACATGAGATAGTTTACCCCATTCTGTCTCTCCCCATCTCCTCTCGTTATGTTCCTCTCTCACCTCTCAATTTCACCCCTTAAGTATCATCCCTTCCCATTAAATTTGACCTGTGCCCTCTATCTACGTATACCTGTAAACATATATACACACATTCACATATGTATTCATATGCCCATATGCTGTTCTTCAGCTATTTTCATACTGAGAAAAGTTTCCTCAGTCATCGTTAATGTTTTATTCCATGTAGGAATGTAAATAATTGAACTTTGATAAGTTCCTTATGATTTATTTTCCCTGTTTACTTTCTCAAGTACCTCTTGCTTTTTCTGTCTGAATGTCAACTTTTCTATTCAACTCTGGTTTTTTCCTCAAGAATGCTTGAAAGTCCTCTATTCTACTGAATGACTATATTTTCCCCAGAAACATGATACTAAGTTTTGCTAGGTAGGAGATTCTTGGTTTTAATCCCAGCTCCTTTGCCCTCCCAAATGTCATATTCCATGCCCTTCAATACCTCAGTGTAGAAGGTGCCAGATCTTGTGCTATCCTGATTGTGTTTCCACAATATTTAAACTGTTTCTTCCTGGATGCTTGTAATATTCTCTCCTTCATCTGGGGAATTCTGGAACCTAGCTACAATATTCCTAGGAGTTTCCTTTTGGGATCTTTTTTTTTTTCTTTTTGGAGGGCAATTGGGGTTAAGTAACTTGCCCAAGGTAACATGGCTAGGTTTTTGTTTGTGTGTGTTAAGTGTCAGAGGCTGGAACCAAACTCAGGTCCTTCTGACTCCAGGGCCAGCGCTCTACTCACTCCGCCACCTAGCCACCCCTTGGGGATCTTTTTTAGGAGGTGATTTATGGATTCTTTCAACCTCTATTTTGCCCTCTGGTTCTAAAACATCAAGTCAATTTTCCTTGAGAATTTCTTGAAGGACATTTTCTAGATTCTTTCTTTGATCATGGTTTTCAAGTAGTCCAAAATTTTTTAGATTATCTCTCCTGGATCTATTTTCCAGGTCAGTGGTTTTCCCATGAGATATTTCACATTGCCTTCTATTCTTTCATTTGTTGGGACCTGCTTCATAGCACCTTGATTTCTCATAAAGTCACTAGCTTCCATTTGTTCCAGTCTAATTCTGAAGGAATGAATCTCCTCAGTGAGCTTTTGAGACTCTTTTTCCATCTGGCAAAGTTGCCTTTTTAAGGCATTCTTCTCTTCATTGCCTTTTTGATCCTCTTTTGCCATTTCAGTTAGTCTATTTTTTAAGGTGTTATTTTCCTCAGGCTGTTGACTGCCATTTCATACTTTTCTTGCATCTTTCTCATTTCTCTTCCCAATTTTCCCCCCAGTTCACTTATATCCTTCTTAAAGTCCACTATAGCCTCTAAGCAGCTCTTATTTTCATTTGGGGCTTTTGGTGCAGGATTTCTGACCCCATACTCCTCTTCCTATTCCATGCTTGATCCTCTTTGCCCCCAAAATAGGAGTCTAATGCTGAATTTTTTCCTTTGCTTAGGCATGTTGCCACTTAATTACTTGACTTTTGGGCTTGTTGCCACAGTAGTACTCTGCCACCAGCCAGGGGAGTTTCTGTCCCGAATGCTGGTGTTTTCCCAACTGCCAGAGGTATTAGTTGGGTGGCCTCTGTGAAGCCTCCACACACTCTGGCAAGCTGGTGACACACACCAAGACCTTTACCCTAGACCGAAATCCAAATCCAAGACGGGTAAAGTAAAAGCAATTACCGCCCACGACTGATCGCCTTATCCCCCTACAGTCCACAGGCCAGGAGCTGAAGCTCGAAGTGGCAATGTGATGCAAGTTGCACTGGCTCCTCAGTAGCCTCTTGCCCCCAGGGGAAGAAACTGACTCGCTCTCCCAAGCAGTCCTAAAGTCCATACCACAGTGACTTCTCACTTTGTCCTAAACATCTGTGTGTTGATAATTCTGGAAATGCCACAGCTGCTTGCGTTCTGGAGTTCCTCCTGCCTGTTTCTGGTCTGGCCACCCTGGGGCTAAAACCTCTGACTCACATGGGATTGGGCTTGTGCTGGCTGCTCCCTGCTGGGCTGCCAGGCTGTCCTCAGTGGGAGGTTAGTTTCTCTGTGTCATTTTATGGGTTCTGGAGCTCCAGAAGTCATTGAGTCCCCCTATTACATAATTTTGAAGTGGTATGGACTGGGGCTGTTTCTACTCTGCCATCTTAACTCTGCCCCCTATCTACTAACTTTTTAAGAGCGAAAAGGGATTTGAAGAACAAAAAGTTTTAGAATCATGAGACAGTCACTTCCTAGTGCAGAAACCCTTCTAGCAAAGGAAATCAACAACTTTTTAATTTATTAACTTGGAGAAATTTCTAGGGGAAAAAAGGCTAAATGACTGGTCCAGTATCACACAGTCAATGTATGTCACAGGAAGTATTTGAACACAAGTCTTTCTGGTTCACTGTCTTGCTCTGTGTTCCCCATACCACATTGCTTGTCTTCTATAAATAGGACTTCTCTGTGTACTATTCTACCAAGTCCAGTGCTCTTTCTACTCTATTTTGCTCTCTATGTGGTTCACTGGCAGAGTGACTCTTCTTTCTCTTTCTAATCCCATGCTTATTTTGCAGTACTACCATATTAGATGGCACACTAAACTGTTTTCTGTTTCAGAGATGATTTGGAGCAGTGGTGATTATGCCATTATTCATTCAAGGTAACAACTCTAAGCATTTTTGCATGTAACCATTCATGAACAACCTCATAGATCTTAGTTATTTCCCACTCCCCACCATAATTCTTTTTTTTTTTTTTTTAAAGCAATTGGGGTTAAGTAACTTGCTCAAGGTTACACGGCTAGTCATTTGATTTATGCGTGGGTGCTCATTTTCTGAGGCCGGATCTGATCTCTGGTCATCCAAACTCCGAGGCCGGCGCTCTTACTCACTGCACCACCTAGCCGCCCCTTTAGGGCAATTGGGGTTAAGTAACTTGCCCAAGGTTACACGGCTAGGTTTTTGTTTGTGCAGATTAGGTGTCGGAGGCCGGCTCCGAACTCAGGTCCTTCTGATTCCAGGGCCGGCGCTCTACTCACTGCGCCACCTAGCCGCCCCCCCACCATAATTCTTACTCAACAAGGACAACACCCCATCTTCAGGCTAAAAAAAGGTAAACATTCAATAATAAGAGACTTCTTTACAATAGTAGAAAGAAAAACTTTTGACAGACACAATCATATTCAATATGAAACAAATATTTTATGGCAGATACGAAATGGAAATAAGCATCAATTATTAATTGAACATTTGTTGTAATACTAAAATAAATTTTATTTTTTCATTGATTTCTGATCTTTAACATGAGTGGATTGGAATAGATGACCTCTGAATCCCCATCCATTTCTAAATATATGTGATAAAAATGCATTTATATGAAATGTATTGGTGAGGCTCTATCTCCATGCTGCTTACACATCTCAGCCTTTCAATTTACAGTGGGTAACCTTAAGTGAAGAATGATAAGGAAGATTGTCGACATTGATGATTAATCTAGTTGTTGCCACCAGTTAGAAAACTAGACATTTTTTTTAAACAAATACTTTATTAACTTCTGTTTTACATCATTCATTTCCACCAGATTTTGAGTTACAATCATTTCCCCCCCATTATTCCCCTACCCAACCTCCCAGAATAGCAGTCCCACAAGATATCGCTTCCTCCAATCTGCTCTCTCCCATACCTTCTCCCATACACCCATCGACTTTTCCATTAGAGGAAGATGAATATTTGTGTCCCAATGCCTGCACATCTTATCTCCCAATTATAGGAAAAAGAGTATTAATAATAGTATTTACATATATATTTGAAACATTTAATGTTACGACCTCGAATTTCAGATCCATTTCCTTCCTCCCTTGTCACCCATTCCTTCTTGGGAGATAAGTAATTCAGCATATGTTGTACATGTCTAGCTATGCAAAACATTATCATAGTAGATATATTGTACAAGGCTGCTTATAATTCCTCCCACTCATCCCACCCCCCACCTGGTCCATTCCCTACATGATCCTGTCCCTCTTCTATAGTGGGTACTTCCAACCTCCCCTCACCCCAAGGATGCCCTCCCATCCATCATCCCTCCTCTCGTCCCCCTTCCCCCTATCCTGCTGTAGGTTGAGATATCCCATTTAGTATGTATGTCATTTTCTCCCTGAACCAAATTCAATGTGAATGTGTTTTTGCCTTTTTAGCCTTCCTTATTCTCCCCCTCCTTTGCACCCACTTCCCTACATGAGATAGTTTACCCTACCATGTCTCTCCCCATCTCCTCTTGCCACTTTCCTCTCTCACCTCATAATTTCATCCCTTGAGTACTCTCCCTTCCCAACAAAATCAACCTATGCCCTCTCTCCATACATAACTGTAACCATATACACACACATTCACATATGTATTCGTATGACCACACCCCCTTCTTCCATTATTTTCATAGTGGGAAAGATATCATCAGTCACAGATATTGCTTTTCCATATAGGAATGTAAATAGTTCAACTTTGATAAGTTCCTTTTGATTTCTTTTCCCTGATTACCTCTCAGGCATCTCTTACTTCTTGCGTCTGGATGTCAAATTTTCTATTCAACTCTGGTTTTTTCCTCAAGAATGCTTGAAAGTACTCTATTCCACTGAATGACCATATTTTCCCCTGAAACAAAATACTCAGTTTTGCTGGGTAGGTGACCCTTGGGTTCATTCCCAGTTCTTTTGCCCTCTGGAATATCGTATTCCATGCCCTTCAGTCCTTCAGTGTAGAAGCTGCCAGGTCCTGGGCTATTCTGATTGTGTTTCCACAAGATTGAAATTGTTTCTTCCTGGCTGCTTGGAGTATTTTCTCCTTGATCTGGGGATTCTGGAACCTGGCTATAATATTCCTGGGAGTTTTCTTTTGGGGATATTTTTCAGGAGGTGATCAGTGGATTCTTTCAACCTCTATTTTGCCCTCTGGATCTAAAACATCAGGCAGTTTTCCTTGAGAATTTCTTGAAGGGTGATTTCTAGGTTCTTTCCTTGATCATGGCTTTCAGGTAGTCCAATAATTTTTAAATTGTCTCTCCTGGATCTATTCTCCAGGTCAGTGGTTTTTCCCATGAGATATTTCACATTGCCTTCTAATCTTTCGTTTGTTTGGATCTGCTTAACAGCATCTTGATTTCTCATAAAGTCATTAGCTTCCATTTGCTCCAGTCTAACTCTGAAGGAATGAATCTCCTCAGTGAACTTTTGAGATTCTTTTTCCATCTGGCAAATTCGACTTTTTAAGGCATTCTTCTCCTCATTGCCCTTTTAGGCCTCCTTTGCCATTTGAGCTAGTCTATTTTTTAAGGTGTTGTTTTCCTCAGTCAGGCTGTTGACCCTCATTTCATACTTTTCCTGCATCCTTCTCATTTCTCTTTCCAATTTTTCCTCCACTTCTCTTATTTGATTTTTAAAGTCCTTCTTAAGGTCCTCTATGGCCTGCAACCCGCTCATGTTTTCCCCTGGGGCTTTTGGAGCAGGACTTCTGACCTCACAGTCCTTTTCCCGCTCTATGCCCCCAAAATAGGAGTCTAGGGTTGCATTTTTCTGTTTCCTTTGCCTTGGCATGTTGCCACTTAATTACTTGACTTTTGGGCTTGTTGCCACACTATGGCTTTAAGGCCAGATAGAGGAATTTTCGTCCCGAACGTGTGGGGGGCAACTTCCTTTTCTGGCAAGCTGTAAACCCACCCACGACTTCCACCCTAGATCACAATCCAGATCCAGGGAGGTTAAAGCAAGAGCGATTACCCCCCAAGACTGATCGCTGGATCTCCCCACAATTTGTAGGCTGGGAGCCGGAAATGCCTCTGAAAACTACAAAATGGCGTGTCTCCTCAGCAGCTTCTAGCCCCCAGGGGAGGGAGCTGACGCATTCCCCAAATACAGGTCCCAAAGTCCATAGGACACTAACCTCTTACTTTGTCCTAGGCAAGTCTATGTTGATAATTCTGGAGTCGCCACAGTTCCTGGTGTTCTGGGGTTCCTCCAGCCGGCTGCTGGCCCTGCCGCCCTGGGGCTAAAACCTCGGCTCAAGTGGACCTGGGCTCGGCTCGGCTCCTGCGCTCTGCGCGCTGCCGGCTCCCAGACCACTGCGCTGGTCCTTCCTGCAGGGTGCTGGGCTGTCCTCAGCGGGAGGTTAGCTTCTCTGTGTCGTTCTGTGGGTGCTGGGCTCCAGAAGATTTTCAGAGTCCTTTTTTACATAATTTGTGGAGAATCTGTGGGCAGAGAGGCTTGGACGAGCTGTTTCTACTCCGCCATCTTGCCTCCGCCCTCCAAAACTAGACATTTTATTGATGAAAATTAACATGATCATCAAGCATGATTACAAAATCATCTCATCCATCTAACCAAATAAATAAAAAATGAATGAAATAAATATGTTTACAATATGATGCCATAATAAATAGATTTTATGCTTAGTATTTTCTAGACAACCACCAAGGTTATTGAAAATACAAAGCGAATGTCTATATACTTGAAAACAGAAGTAGTTTTAGGGAAATTTTTATAATCTTGATAATGATTTTCATGATTCCAATCTGTTCATTATAGAGAATATATAGTTTTCCAGCATTATTTTGTCTTCAATAACACATTAATATCAGTTTGAAATATTAAATAAACGTGGAATTGTAAAGAATATGTATAAAGTCTAGGTAAAGAAAAGTGGAAATGTAAAGACTATCAATCAAACACAAGTCATCCTTTCACTGTTTAAAGCATTTCTAAGTGCTTTATGATCATGTTAACATACTTACTCATTTATTTACCTCCAGTAAAGACCTACCTCATCATGTCATGCAGTTGACCCACGATCAAGTTATAAGATATCATTTAAATATGGTCCTATAAAATTGTTTGCATGTCATCATCTGAGGACTATCCAGCTAAATTTAGAGTTCTTTCTTTACAGAACCTTGTCAACCCCTGCACCTGTCCACTGCTGAAATGGGGGTGTTTTTTTCAAACACCAAAAATCAAGAAAATGGTCTTCTAAATTTAAGTGTACATGGATGAAATTGTGGGTACTTGAAGTATGAAAGTAAGTAATTTTTACCTTGATGTAACAATTTCTGATGTGAATTAAAGATGCAAAACTTGATCATGTTTAATTCAATTTTCTATGGAAATTAAAACTTACTATAATTCTATAATTGAGATGTCAGAATTTCTTTAACCTGTCAGTGGTTTTGATCTTTAAAAAATAACCTGCTATATTTCAAAGGAAGGCTTCACCACATTTCTAGCTATAAAGTATTTAATATAAAAATAGAGAAAACAAAAAAAATTCAATTTGGACTTTATTTTACTGTCCTATTTTATATTCGTAATATATTCAAAATTATGATAATTTTTGCATAAAATTAATTGTGGTTTTTGTAGGTTTATTTGTTTTTAGGGTGGGGAGATGTGATTTCATTGATATGTGTTTAGAACTACAGAAATTCTCACAAGGAACTTATAGTAACACAAATTAGCACATTCTCTGGAAAGTATACTTTCGAATAATTGCCTATGGTGTGCAGAGGTCCATTGCTTTACTGTCAGTCTTTGTGAAAGGCAGGATATGAAGACACATCTTCCTGCTTCTACTGTAAGTTCTCTGTCCATAATGCTATACTGTTTATCTTAGGATATTAAAATATTTTATTCCTATTTGCCACATGTTTCATCCACAGATTATTAGAACAATTTAAATTTGGCACATAGTACATACTTATCCTTGAAATGTGAAATGAAAGCCAAATGGTTAATATGCCAGTGACCCACAGGAGAAGTAAAATATCTCAAGATTTCAGCAAATGTGCACAGAGACGTTTTCTCTATAACATGAAAACAACTACTTGGTATATATTTACATAATATAGAAGAAAATACATAGATCCCCATATTTCAGTGAATTTTGCTTTTTGTTAAAAAGGTAAATTCATGCATAAAGACATAGACATAAGCAAGAAGGGACCATTAGGAAATTGACAAGCATGGCTTCCAAGTCAGTGGGGCATAACTATCCTATTAGTTCTTGTTCTAGAAACAGTAGCTGAAGAACTGGCCCTGGGATGGCTCCAGCAATTTGTTTTGGCTTGACATTTCTGTAGAGGGCTTTATTGTGTTCCTTAAGATACTGAGTTCATTCTGTAGCCTCCTGGGATTTCCAGGCAACTCAGAGATGTTTTTGTACATAGGGCCTTCATAAGCAATGGGACTCCTAAAGCCAGATAGAATATGAACAGATTAAAATCCCTGAAGTGGGCATGTAACAGAGACTGCTATCTTTGCCATCAATCAAACAACACTCTTTTGAAGCAGTGAGCAGTGGTGACATATTCAAGCACCTAGGGATGTGGTTGAACTTAATCTTTCCCTGATCCTTCAGTTAGAAATAACATTTCTCTCCTTGGATTTTCTATATCATGTTGCCCTTTCTTTGTACAAATATCATGATCCATTGTCTATCATTTGTATTCTAATTATGGATGTGTTATGTCCCCTTACTAGCTTGTAAAGTAAGAGGGAGGCATGTCCCCTTACTAGCTTTTAAAGTAAAGGAGGGGCCTATATTTGAACATATTCTTATACTGCACTACCACCACCTCCATATGCCTAGTGTTTCCCATAGAAGAGGTACTTAATAAACCTTTGTTTTTCTTTTTTAATGAAATCAAAGTATATAAGTATGTGGCACACTGTGAAACATATCTTATATATTAGCAACACACTCAGGAGATATTCAGGAAAGGATCATCTTAAATTCTGTTACTTGAAACATTGCTTAGTGTTCACCTTTATTATCTCTTCCCATGATTCAAAACCATAACAGGAAGATAGGTAGATAGATAGATAATAAATAGATAGATAGATAGATAGATAGATATAGATAGATAGATAGATAGATAAATAGAAAGATAGATGGTGATATACAACCTATTGTTCCTTTACTTTTAGCCCAACCCCTGATAGTAAAATGGGTAATTTTACAAGATCCATAAATAGTAGTATCAAATTGTCAGGGCATAGAACTAACTGGTCTCTCCAATGAACCTTTGGATCCTAATATATGCATATATGTTTAATGTATATTATATGTCAATTTATATATGTATATAACTAGATAAATAGATGTAAATATATGGATCCCTTGATTTTAACTCTTATACTTTCACATATCAGTCTGACTCATGACCTTCCCAACTAAAATGGAACCAATGACTGACTGGAGCTATGATTATTATTTATCCAGGCCTTTTATAACATAACATACAAATAAGCACATCTCTGTGAATTTTCTTAGTTCAGAGCTGCCACAACAAACCTATTCCTCCCACTACCATATCCCAGCATTAAAGCCCTTGAATTTGAGCCTGTGATCCCATGATTCTGAAGCAGCTCTGAAACATAGGTGCCTTAAATGTCTTTTGCTTATGGAGACCCAAAGGTTGCAGCAAAGACGACAGAGAAGCAACAACAGTAGGTAAATCAAATACTCTTTTTTTTTCTCTGCCATAAGGATTATTTTTTTAAGGGTAAGGGAGGGAAGAATCCTGAAAACTAAAGATTCAGAGTTACTCCCCTTTTCCTTCTATACTAAGGTTAATAAAATGCCTTGGAAAGACTGTCCTAACTCTGAAGATAATACTGCTTTTGTGCTCCAAAGACTAATCAGTCTAGTGGTAACAAACAGTTATGGTTTATCCGCACATTGAATTTCTTTTTACTTCTTTTTTTCCCTTTTCTTTTCTTTGTTTGTTGACTAGGCCAAATGCAAAATGAATAATAAAATAAAGAGGGAGGGAGGTTTATTCCTGGGCTATTCATCTACCTCTTCCTTCCTTTGTCATTTATATTTGTATTTATTATTCATCAAAGTACTTTGATATTTAAAGCATCATTTCAAGAGTTGGAATACAAATAGTTATGCCTGCAAGAGGAACTTCAGACCTCTTAAAGAATAAAACAAATACATTTATTGACTTCAATAAGAATTACTTCCTAGTTTGTGGATCTTTTGTTAATATACATGAAATACATATGTGCATATATACACATATATTATATATGTATTTATACATATGCACAGTAATACATTTATGCACAAATGTCCCAGTGAAGGAAATGTTTATTTTTGAAACAATCCTCACTGAACAGATATTAAAAATGTATTTGAATTACATGGCTTATTTTTTTTATTATTTTAAAAGGATTAATGAATACACAGGGCTTTAGACATTACAATAAATAAAATTCTCACATTTTCTAACTCTATCATTTGATTCTATAAATATCAAATCTCTGGACTTTATTCAGATGAACAGACTTAATATAGAAGTCACCTTGATTTAATCATAAAATTATATGATGGCATATATGGTATGTATATAATATATATATATAATATGATGATATGTATACATGGTAATAAAAGCACTATGAAAATTAAAATTAAATTTTCTTCTTAATGACTTTGGGGTAAAATCAAAATATAAATATATCAGATAATGGACAGCATGCTTTCCTAGTGACCATGCAACCAAAAATGGAATAAATAGATTTATTGTCATTTCATTATCCACTTTTTTTTAATAGGAGAGAAGATTGCTGGCAATCTGATAGGTGCTATTATTAACATCATTACAGGCACACCCTCCTTTGGGGGTATCCATTGTCATCCCACTAGTGTGGTAACCTGGTCAGTGTAAGTGGGAATCCATCCTATTGATTCTTTTGAATTCCAGAGGAGCAGAACAGTTAAGAAGTCTTTTACTTGGTGCAAACTTTTATAGAAGACCCCTTAAGAACTCAGACTGAAACCAGTCAATTATTTCACTTCTGACTTCAGAATAGCTGTCAGATAGATAGTTCAACTTTAGACTCTACCAAACTGAATGAATTTTAATGTGCCTAGGTAAAAAAAAAAAAGAAGAAGAAGAAGAAGAAGACAACAACAACAACAACCTCTATCTAATCCTCAGTCTAAATCCTCAGTCCTGCAATTTAGAGGGGGAACCAAAACTCTGATACTAATATTTTATATCCCTGATTTCCTCTCTCTCTCTGGAAATACATAAATGATCAATGTTATATTCTTAATAATAGAAATGTAAGAGACCTAGTCATTTAGCTAGATATATAA
Source organism: Gymnobelideus leadbeateri (assembly GCA_011680675.1). Lineage (NCBI taxonomy): Eukaryota > Metazoa > Chordata > Mammalia > Diprotodontia > Petauridae > Gymnobelideus > Gymnobelideus leadbeateri. The sequence continues at coordinate 86,525 of WOXC01003689.1, read as the reverse complement.
TATAGAAATAAAATCCAAAAATGTAGACTGCCCACAATATTTAATGATTACTTAAAAGTCTATCCTGATTTTGTTGCCTTAGGACAGACTTAGGCATAGCCTACTACTTATCTTAGTCTAAAACTTTGCTGAGTCTTAGTTACAAATCTTTTATGACATGCTGAAATCTATAGAATGTCATTCATTCAAGAAAGAGAAGGACTTGGTTTGTTTTCCACTTTAAATCAAAAAAGTGATATGCTTATATTATAAAAATGTTCATTGGTAAAATAAGGTTCAATTTTTTATGATAATATAAATAAATGAATAAAGCAAGCCCCCTTCCCCCAGTGATTCTTATTTAGTTCTTGCACTCTTTCCAAATATCACAATTTCTATTCTGGGACTACCTAGATCATTGCAGAAGATAGTGGATAGTACATCTTCCCTTCTTTATTTATTTTATTTTTGTTGTTGAGATGCTCTGCTACCTTTGAAGGAGAACTTTTTTGCTAGAATTGTTGACATGACCTCCCCTGAGGTAGAGACAGTGGCATTGCTGGAGAGCATAACTATCCCAATAAAGTCCAATCAGGCTAAGCAAGCACCAAAAACTTTCAACAAACTAATAACCAAGGAAAAACCAGGAGGATGTCAATTCCACACCACCCCCAACCCCAGCAGCATTTGACAGGAGGCCGGAGATGTGCCTTGCATGTTTTTGTTTGTGTGCGGTGGCCAAAGAACTGTGCTGTGGTCTTCATTAGGGGCTGTCGTGGCATTGGGGCTGGCCCATAACTAGCTGTGTTTTATAGAAAACAAAACAAAACATGATTTGTTCCTTTCCAGATACGTGGATAGTAGGCAGCTAACTCCACAGAAGCAACTTCTCTAATCCTTTCGCTAGCAGTTAGAGCTACTAGAAAGGCTTAATAATATCCCAGAGGCAAAGATGAAACGGTATTTCCACAGCTACTGTTTGCTGTAGAGAGCTTTTGAAGTCAAGCTTAAGATGTCTTTATTTCTCTACCAGAAAGATTTTTTTTTTCCTGTTGCCCTCCTTTGCTCGGGTGTTGTCATGATGACGGCTTTCTGCTTGAAAAATATTCCAAGCAGCTGCAGCGCTCCCATAAAGCATTAGGGAATGAGAGCAGCTTTTCATCAGGGGCTGTTGGAATCTGTAACTACAGTTTGTCACTGCCGAAACCCGCAGCTACGCTAGCAGGGATCTCAATTTAAGACTGCACTTTCTTTCTTATCAAGTTCAGGGGCAGCCAAAGCGGTTACTCTTAGCAGCCTATTTGGGACTTACTGGTCTTTTAATTTGGGTGGCTAATTAGTGCAAAGTAGTGTTCTCAGTTGAACCTTTGGCTTTTTGATGGTTCGTTTGTATGTGTGTTTATCATCCTTCCCTCCAAAAAAAATGGAGGGAAGGAAAACAGGAAGGAAGGAGTGGAGAGGGGGAAAAAAAAGAAGAGGGATAAGAAAGAGAAAGAGGAGAAAAAAGAAAGAGAGAGGAGAGAGGGAGGAAAGGAGAAAGGAAGAGAAAAAAACATCAAAGTTAAATTAACTAAAGTTCTATGTTCTGTGCTAAAAATAACAGCCAACTTACTATGCAGTATTATTGAATGAGGCTGTAGAAAGACCACTTCAGACAACTTCAAAACATGAGATCACAGAGGGAAATTTTAAGTAAGGTTAGGGCTAAAACAACCTTTTTATTATTTATTTAATTGTGCTGCAGAATTGTCAAAAACGGTGAGATCAAACAAGGATTTGAGCAAGAAAGCTAAGTGCTAAGAAAAGAACAAGGTCAACAAAGCTTAACACTTTCTTCAGAAGGCTGAAAAACATTACAAATATATTCAATTCTGGACTAAATGTGATTCTAACAATTATGATGATAGTGATGGTATCTATATATTTAAATATTTTATTGTGAAAACATGGTTTGTCGTTATAAAGGGAGAAAATCTACTTTTATACAATATCAAATGAGTTTCATTAGGGAAAGTGTTTAATACACACACATACACATATTGACTTTGCCAATTTCAAAAATCACTGAATGTGATTTTTTTTGCAATTGTGATTGAATACTAACTATGAAAAAAGTCATAGTAATGTCAGGAGAGAAATCCCAATATTTTAGATAAAGATTCTTTCTAGAGGAAGGCTGATAGGAAGGAGAAAGATACTGGAAATAATTTTTGTGCGTATAAATAAATATATATATATATAATACACATATAAACACACATGCATACATATATGTGTGTACACACATTTGTGGCCATAGATACATATACATGCATGCTTTATATAATACAAATATATGTAAATATATCAAATAACTAGATGAACGAAGGAAGGAAGAAAGGATGAAGAAAGGAAGGAAGAAAAGAAGGAAGGAAGGCATGAGAAAAAGGAGGGAGGGAGAGAGGAACAAAAATCAATCTAAGCACTGGTTAGAAACTATCAAAAGTTATTGAAAAACAGATCAGTGTAATATGGTTTCTTTAACCAGGAGAAAGCTGTTATGTTGAAAATAATTTATGTGTATGTGTATACAGATAAACTGAATAAAGAATATATTTATATTATATGACATCTTACACTTAAGATGACTTTGGGACCTGCTCCATATGATATATTAATCACCAAACTGAGGAGTGATTATACAGACAAGAATATTGTATTACTATTAAATGGGTTCATACTATGTTGGGGTGTTGTATTCAGAATAGTTCAATGTCAAATTAGGGGAACATGACTAATGGGGTTAGGCCAGGACTGAGTGCTGTTTAATAATTCCATCCATCACTTGAGAACATGCTCATTTAGTTTGTGAATGACACCAGACTGGGAGGGGTAGTTAGCAATTTGGAGGACAAAATTAAAATGCAATGTGACCTTGGCAATTGCCAAGTTGGAGAAATGGTTGGAAATTAATACTGCAACAATATAAACACTAGTACATATTTATATAATTGTAGACATACAGTAATATAAACAATTATACAACAACTATATAATTTCAGCTGAAAATAATGTAGAAGACATAAGCAGAATTTTAATTTAAAAGTTTAGTGCTATTATTATTGTTTGTAAATTAAAGAAAGAACTACTTTGAGATACATTTTGAGACAGTGGAGAGAGCTTTGGACTTGGAGGAAGGAAGATTTGGTTTTAAATTCCAGGCACTTATTAGCTATATTTTCTGAGGCAAATGTCTTAACCTCTAAAAGATTATGTTTTCACATGTGAAATAAGGATAACCCTCTCTGCCCCACTACAATGTTTGAGCAAAAGGCTTTGCAATCTTTAAAAAGGTCCATAATTGTGAATTATTATTTTCTTATAATGGTAAACAAAACAAAAACAAAGTATGGTTAAAATTCTTTGTGAACAGAAAGGCAGAGTGAGATTCTCATTAGAATGTGGTCTTGTGATCAGTGAGATCTGGGTTCAAGTCCTGCAACATGTGCTGGCAGTGGATCCTATGACAAGTTGCTTAAACTTAACTTAGTGCCACAGATAACAAATTGTCAACCAAATGCAGATTGGCCTGTCTAAAATGAGTCACTTATTGGAAGCACTCTATGCTCATGAAACCATGAAATGTACCCTGTAACTTCCATCCCCTGGCTCTTATTCTGCCCTTACTCTGTGCTTGCTCTTTATTTGGAGAGAGAGGACATGTAGATAAACCAAATGAGATTTTATTAATAATCCATATGTTACTAAAGGAAAGTTATGATATAATACCAAGTGAATGAATTCTGAGAGTCAAGAAATAGATAAAAGAAGAGAATCAGTGAGGGTATCTACCAGAAAGTTCACTAGAATATGTTTTGCATCTTTTTAATGAAAGTTATATTCATGGATTGGCAAAAGTATAACTTTATATTAGATAGAGTACCATATTATGCACCCATTATATACTCATCACTGTCCTTATTGTTGGAGATAAAGACAAAAAGGTTACAGTCTCTGCACTTTTGGGAACTTGAGGTTACATTTTTACACTCTTGAGGATCAAATGAGATAATGTGCACAAAGCACTTTACAAAGCTAAAAGTGATAGGTGAATGTCGTTTATTAGGACGAGCTGATGAACTCCCTGAGATACTACTTCCAGGGTTTGTTTGTTTCTCTTCTTTTGTCTCTTTCTAGGCTGCATGTTCTTTGGTTAGCCTTCACTGCTGTGTAGTTGCTCTAAAGAACACCTCTTGTCTTTGCAATAATGTATCTGAAATACAAAAGATGTGCATGTGCTATTGTTGATATCATTACTATTTCTTAATAAAAATGACTTTATATTTCATAGTATTTTATTATTTTCCAGGTATTTTCTATTTTTTTAAATTTAAACAAATGCTTTATTAACTTTTGTTTTACATCATTCATTTCTACCAGATTTTGAGTTCCAATCATTTCCCACCCCCGTTTTTTCCCTACTCACCCTCCCAGAACAGCAGTCCCACAAGATATCGCTTCTTCCAATCTGCTCTCTCCCATATCTTCTCCCATACCCCCTTCGACCTCTCCATTAGAGGAAGGTGAATCTTTGTGTCCCAATGCCTGCACATCTTGTCTCCCAATTACGCGCAAAAGAGTATTAACAATAGTATTTATATATATTTGAAACATTTAATCTTAAGACCTTGAATTTCAGATCCATTTCCTTCCTCCCTTGTCACCCATTCCCTCTGGGGAGATAAGTAATTCAGTATATGTTGTACATGTCTAGCTATGCAAAACAGTATCATAGTAGATATATTGTACAAGGCTGCTTAAAATTCCCTCCCACTCATCCCACCCCCCACCTGGTCCATTCCACACTTGATCCTGTCCCTTTTCCATAGTGGGTACCTCCAACCTCACGTCCCCCCAAGGATGCCCTCCCATCCATCATCCCTCCTCTCATCCCTCTTCCCCCCATTCTGCTGTAGGTTGAGATGTCCCACCTAGTATGTATGTCATTCTCTCCCTGAACCAAATTCAATGAGAATGTGGTTTCGCCTTTTTGCCTTCCTATTCTTCCCCTCCCCTGCAACCACTTCCCCCTGCTTCCTCTACATGAGATAGTTTACCCCACCCTGTCTCTCCCCATCTCCTCCTGCCACTTTCCTCTCTCACCTTACAACTTCACCCCTTGAGTATCCTCCCTTCCCAACAAATTCAACCTATGCCCTCTATCCATATATAACTATAAACATAGGTACACACATTCACATATGTATTCATATGGCCATACACCCTTCTTCCATTATTTTCATAGTGAGAAATATTTCCTCAGTCACAGTTATTGTTTTTCCATATAGGAATGTAAATAGTTCAACTTTGATAAGTTCCTTTTGATGTCTTTTCCCTGATTACCTTCTCAGGCATCTCTTCCTTCTTGTGTCTGAATGTAAAATTTTCTATTCAATTCTGGTTTTTTCCTCAAGAATGCTTGAAAGTCCTCTATTCCACTGAATGACCATATTTTCCCCTGAAACAAAATACTCAGTTTTTCTGGGTAGGTGACCTTTGGGTTCATTCCCAGTTCTTTTGCCCTCTGGAATATCATATTCCATGCCCTTCAATCCTTCAGTGTAGAAGCTTCCAGGTCCTGTGCTATTCTGATTGTGTTTCCACAATATTGAAATTGTTTCTTCCTGGCTGTTTGTAGTATTTTCTCCCTGATCTGGGGATTCTGGAACCTGGCTATAATATTCCTGGGAGTTTTCTTTTTGGGATCTTTTTCAGGAGGTGATTGGTGGATTCTTTTGACCTCTATTTTGCCCTCTGGATCTAAAACATCAGGGCAATTTTTATTTTGTTCCTGATTCTTGTTAAGAAGAGGCAATTATTTTTGCCCCTTTCAGTCAAACTGCTCATTACCAGTTAAACAGGCATACATAGCTATAACAGTCACCCAGATCCCTGTAAAAGCAAACAAAAAAACAAACCAGATATGGGTCCCATTTCAACTCTCTCTTCCTACCCTGACCTCCAGCCCACATCTATTTGAGAATTTTAATTAAATTAGACAAAAGGAGAGAAGAAAGATCTCAGAAAAATTATAGAAATAGGCAAAATGATGTAGAAAGGTGAACTTTTCCTGACCGAAGAATCACTGTCACATAGTAGCCCTCAAAATGGAGTTTTGAGATAGTCCTATACACTGCCCTAAGAAAATTCAAGGAATCATTATTATTATATTACAGATACAAATAAATAAGTTTAGTTGTTATGAATATTAGTACTCCTATGGAGATATTTGCATTAGGCTTTTTTTACGTTTTGAATATTCTTTTGTTTGTTTAATTATCTTATTTTAGTAATACATTTTTTTCCTCTAAAGTCAAAACCAATCCTGAATATATCTAGTCCAGCTCCAATTCTGCCAAGTATCCCTGAAACAAAGACTTTTTTTAAGAACAAAAAAAGCAGTCCAGAAAATCTAACCAATACATTGTATGGTCTGAATATTTATAGAAAAACTATGATGTCAGAGAGCAATTATATAACTGGTACCTTTACAGGTGATGTAATGTTCTAATACCACAAAATCATTTCTCACATCAGCCCAAATGACCTTGACCATGTAGCTAACATTCTCAGCCCCTCAGTTTCTTCATCTTTAATATGGGGATATAATGATCTTTTAACCTCTGGGAGCAAAAGCTAATAAAATCATTTCAATACTTTGCAAATGTGAATGTGCTATATAAGTGTGAACAAAGATAAGTCATCACAAGACCCTGAAAATACCCAGGCCCATGTGCACAATAACTTAGACTGCATAAGATACATCCCCAGTTTGAATTCCAGTTAATTAGGTCAAGATAATTTGGCAGCCTTTCTAATATCACTCCTTGATCACTGAGGCACTGTGGTGATAGGCATCTCAAAAGTGCCTAGAGATAGACAGAAGCTGAACATAGCTGACTCAAGCGGTTTCCTGTTATTGGTCATGCCCTACCAGCCGGCAGATCTGTGGTCATTTCTCATTCATTCCCCAATGCCAGTTGTCATATGAATGTCCTCTCAGCACAGCTCAAAGCCCAAGAGCTGACTCTTAAAACTCATTGTATGAATCTGACCCAAGTCATAATAAATCCATTGTTACAATAGAGTGGTTGCCGCTGCAGTTCAAAGTAACCACAAGATTCAGAGCATTTTCTTTCTTTGCTTCTCCTCCCCCCACCCCATCTTGAAGAACTGATTTTATTAATGTTTATTTTTTGGTGTTATCTCTCAAACACTTGAAAGCCTCTCTTGTTTTCTTTAATACTCTCTGTTTTTGCAGCTGAACCTATAGGAGAGTATGCAGTCATTTGGCAAATACTCTTGTTATTTTATTTTTTAAACAGGGTATGATAGAGAGGATTTGGGGGTAAAATACAGCCCATTGCTAAGTTATTTGCAGTAAAAATAAAATCTGAGCACAGTAAGAAAAATGATAATAAAACTAAGCTCACTGTAACCACCTTAGGGAAGCAGTAAATAACAGAAATGTACCCTAAAATGATAAGTTTGTTATGCTGGTGCATTTTCAAAAAGACATTTTCATAAGCTGGTCCATGGTTGCTCTTCAAAAGGATGAGGAATAATGTGATAATCAATGAATGGATTCAAATAATGAATAATTCGGACATGATTATCTCAGAAAACTAAGAAAGGCAGAGGGTGAATTAGACAAGATCTGTTCAGGATCAAGTGTGAAATTCTTGAGTTATAAGTTTCGAACCCTTTGCCCAGGTTATATTTGAAGATTAACCAATTATTTTTGGTGGAAATTTAGTTGTTCTTACTGTTACTATTGTAAACTTAAAATTTAAGACTCCCAGTCAAAAGTGTTCAAATGGGTTTTTATTCGTTTTTTTTTTAAACTAAGAAATAAGTAGCTCTGAAGAAATTAGGGATCTTTTTGTCATGCCCTGGTATCCTCCAAATGACAAGGCTTTGGGGCATTATTTTCGTCTCTATAATTCCATATTTTACTATCATTAATTCCCTCTTGATCATCTTATATCTAGACTACTGAAAGGATTCATTTTTAGTAGATCTAAGTTTATTGACACTTCAGGTGGTGGCAATATACTCATTCCATTCAATAGACTTACTCTTTTCCAAGTTTGATTAGTCTGATCCAATAATGTAGCTCACATTTATTAAAGGTCCATTACACACAAGGTATTGTGCTAGGTGCTAGGGATACTACAGGGAAATCAGACAAATTTCCTACCCTCAAAAAGGAAATAAAATGTGGACATAAGTAACTATGATGTATTAAGTGGAAAGGAGAGGTACAGATAAAATGTAATGAGAAATTAAGGAGCAAACTTTTGGGACCAGGTATCATAGAATGCTTAATGCAACAGGTGGTGTCAGTATTGGTCTTGAAAATAGTGTTCGGAAGCCAGAGTCCATTTCAAACATCAATGATGATGTGAGTACAATGGTAAAGAAAAGGGAGGTCCAGATTGGAGCATCAGTGTGAGACAGTTTTAGAAAGGTAAACTTGAGTGTGTAGCAGAGATCCTTGAAAGTTAGGAAAAGTAATTTTGGGGATCATTGAAGTTTTTTGAGCATATCATCACTATAACCAGGAAAAAAATTGATTAGGAAAATTATGGAGTCAGCAAATGAAAAAGGCAAGACTGTGTATTAAACTGAAATAGAGAGATAAGAAGGGATAAAAATCTGAATTCAAGTAGTGGCAATAAATGTGGAAGGGAATGGGGACAAGTATGAGATCTATTAAAAATGTAGAATTCTTTTGAACTCAACAAACATTTTATTAAATACTATTGTAGTAAAATCAAGAGAATCTAGGAAATGACTAGCTAGTGTGTGGGGGTGATAGAGAGAAACAATTTGTAGGTAACTGAAATTTTAAGATAGAGTTGGGGACAGGATGCCAGTAAGTGCCATCAATAGAAATAGAGTAGGATATTATGGTTTTTGCTTTTCTTTTTGTTTGTTTGTTTTTGTTGCTATTGTTGGTCTTGTGAAACACAATGAGTTCAGTTTGTGACATGTAAAGTTTGAGGTACCTGCAGGATATTCAGGTGAAACTATAAAGCAGCCCCATCAATTTATGGGACTGGATCTCTGTGAAAATATGGAAGTTAAGGATCAATCTGTCAGTAAAGTAAACATTAATTTGGTGCCTACTATTGTTGAGCATGACTCTTCCCTCCCCCAACTGATCCATGAACAGGTATTTCAGCCTAGGGTAAAATCCCTATTGAATATGACCCCATTCTCCGCCCATCCCCTGCACCCCACCTTTCCCATTCTTCCCTGTCCTATGCCCCCACCAGATATTCCCCATTCTCTCCCATCCCCTGTCCCCCACCCGCCACTGGATCTTCCCCATTTTCCCCCAGATCTTCACCCATTCTTGGTTCCCTGTTCCTCAGCCTAGGGTAAACTTTGAGCCAGGGGGAAAATTCAAATATATACTGGCAAATCACTGATTATAGTCTCAGCTTACACAACCTGACTGTTGGCCTTGTGGCATCACTTTAAAAACCGGCACGGTCAGTGTCTGGACCCCTGCAGTTCCAAGGAAAATAAAGTCCACTTCCAAATTTTACCCTTGGGAATCTTTTGTCTCAATCATTTTGGCACAACACTAGGTGCCAGGCATAGTGTTAAATACTGGAAATGCAAAGAAAGGTAAAAAGACAATCCCTACTCTCAAGTGTAATGAGATCAAAAATATGCAAATATGTATTACTAAATAGAACGTAGATAGTACGTGTCTTCAAACCATCTCGGCTGCCTGATTTTGTTTTAAAGTACAACTTCGACCCCATATTCACCTTTCTAAACATTTTTGCCTGTAGTATGGATGTCCTCTAATCTGCAGGCTCTTAACATCTTTGTTTTCTTTAGACATAATTTTCCATCTTTTCTCATGCAACAATCAAGGACTGGGTTGTTAGAGCCCGTGTATGATGTATTCTTGATGCTGATGGATAATAGAGCTTATTTTGTGTACTAAATAAAATCCATAAATCATTTACCTATCATTCAAGGAATTGCAGAATCTATTCCCAAATATCTCCTGGTTTAAATTAAAATTGATCCCTGATATAAATACCATTTTTAGCCAATACACTCTATTTGAAGCTCTGTAAATATGCATTGTCCTTTTTTGTCTCTGCTTATGTTATTCTTTCTATTTGGAATTCTTTCTTCCATATGTCCATCTATTCTACCCATCCTTGAATGTTAATCTGCTGTTAAACAGCTGTTTCTTCTCCCATGACTTCTATACTCATCTGACTTAAGAAATATTTGCCCTTTGTTCTCATATAGTACTTGCTTCCTGCTATTCACCTGCTTTTTAATTATAGATATTAGTGCATATTCCTCATTTTCTTTATTAGATTATACACTTGTTAGAGAAAGAAACTAGATTTTGTATAACTTTTTTAATCTTACATAAAATGTAATTCCATGTCTTTCATATAGTAGGTGTTCAAATCAACTTGTATCCAGCTTTTAGTGGCTGGGTAATTATGGACACACCACTTTATTTCTCTAAACTTAACATTCTTTATACATAAAAATGGAGATCACAGTATCAACACTATCTCCTTCACAGAATTATTATGAGGAAAGTGTTTTCAAGCCTTAGATTCCCACACAAAAGACTAATAGTTTGATGTATTTGAACATATGTTTCTGGTATTGTATGTTGTAATAATATTATTACGATATTATAATAACATATGCTATCAGAATTCTTGGCTTTGTCTTTGCTGAGCCTCCCTCTCTAATCTTAGAATGTATTCTCTCCTATCATATGTCTTTTTGGACACCTAGTTTTCTGAAAAGTTCAGTTTGAACACTACCTCTTAAATCTCTTAAATGAGGTCTTTCCTGATCTGCTAGTGCCTCATCCCTAAAATAAGCATGTATTTATTTTGCATGTCCACATTTTGCATATATATTGTCTCCCTTAAAGAATATTATTGCACAATCTCACTACACTCTGCACCTGCTGCCTTTTCTGGTTTCAACTCCATGAAACAAGATGCCCCTCCAATGGTAAGTTCATGACTTCTAAACTTAGCACCATACCATTAACTCAAGCCTTGAATCACTGAGAGATACCACCTCTCTCCGCCTTTTTTCCTCTCTGACTGGAGGGCTGGAAGAGAATTTGCCTCTTCATAACACCTTCCTTTATAGAGGGCAAAAACTGGATTCTCAGATCACTCCACCCTACATCTGCTGCTCTGCCTGGTTTCAACTCTAGGGGATAAGGTGCAGGGTTTCTTCCCCCACCCCTGCTTTCCTGCTCTTTTTGTGTGTTGTCTTCCACTTTAGATTGAAAGCTCCTTCAGAACAAGGAGAATATTCCTTTTTATTAATTGTGTCCCCTGGGCTCAGCACAGAGTCTGGAACATAGGAGGTGCTGAATAAATATTAATTGAATTGTTTATTGTAATGAATTGCATCAATGAGGGACAGAACTGTTCATTTTTGCTTCTGTAACTCCAAGTATAGTAAAGTGCTGATATATATACATATATATATATGTATATATATATGATTAACAGATCCCTGTTGAATTATCTGAATTAATCATTAGCCTAATAAATATAATAATTTGCTAATATGACAACTTGTAACAATGTTTTTATATGTTGACAATTTACTGTATTTTTATTTATTTTCACTGTAGTTACCCTAAAAGACAACAATAAAATATTGATGAATTTTCTTAATATTATCTCTAGTATTTATATAACACTTCAAGGATAGAAAAGCACTTTGCAAATATCATCTTGCTTTATCTGCAAAACAACACTGAGAGACAGTTGTAAGTATTATCCCAATTTTACAGATGAGGACCCTGACAGATAGAGGTTAAGTTAACTGCCCAGCGCAACATGGCATTTGGGATTCAAACTCTGATTTTCTTTTTATCTGTGTCCATAATTCTATTCCTGCACCAAGTAACTGCCTAGTTTGAGGACTATTCTCCAGAACTATGCTTTCTCTAATCCTACTGTGACTAAAAATTTCCAGTTAAAATTCAACATCAGATGCAGAAGAAAAAAATTCCTATTTTAAATTATAAACTCTTCTTTTGCCCCTGGATAAATCACCTGCCTATATCACCTCCTAGAAGGATAATCCTGGATAGTTTGAACTTGAAATCAACCCCTCCTCTAAAGAAGAGCTTCTTAACCTTTTCCCTATAGGATCTTTTTTGGCATTCAGATGAAATCTGTGAACTCCTTTTCAGAATAATCTTTTTAAGTGCATAAAATAAAATGTATGTGATTATAAAAGAAACCATCAATATTGACATATAGTTATCAGGATACTAAAAGAACTCAAATAAAAACAAAACAAACAAAAGATACATTCAAAGATGTCAAATTAAGAATCCTTGTCTTAAGGCTTTTTTTAAAAAAAGCCCAGTCTATTTTGAACATTTTCCCAAGATAATGTCAATGTTCTGATTTTTGTGTCTATGACTTCCAATTATCTCATTTTGTATTTGTGTAAGGCACATGTGACTATATCTACCTGTGTATTAACGTGTATATACATAAATAGGAAGTGGCATGCATATCTATATACACGTGTGTTCATCCTTTGTTATAATTTTTCAAGAGAAATGTGTTCACATGACTTAAGTATTAACTCCCTTATTCTATTTATTCTAGTCCAAGCATTTTCTCTAGAATCACGTAGCACTTCCCCTGTCTTTCATTTTCACAGTTGGTGGTTTTCAGCTACTCCTGGCCCTAGACTTAAAAAATGAAAAATACTTCTTTGCAACTTCAGAAACATAGAGTCCCATGGGAGGGCCACATGGAAGGGGCTTAAATAAATAGTTTTGACTGAATCAATAGGAGGAAACCCTTTATATATGCCAAGGAGGATACACTGTTGTTCAGAAAGATATTGATGGCCTGAAGAAGGAAGGTGGCCTTGACATTAAGACCATGATTCTACTACTATGTAGCAGAATCAAAGGGTACATTATGGGGTTTGTGTCCAGGCATGCTTTTTTCCAAAAAAAATATATGTTATTAACCTCTATGGCCAACCTACTATAAGTGAAATTGCCACAAACAATTGCCATAAAAGAAAAAGAAAGGAAATATCACTTTCTCTTCTGTCTATTCCCTACCACATTAATCAATTACCCAGCCCTGTCTTTCATCTGATAATAGTATCAGGGTATGAAATCAGTAGCAGAAGGGTAAGCAGAAGCACAAATTTAGAAGAAGTGATATTACAACCTCATATGGTCTTATTCTGGTCAGATGTATGCTCAATCAGCAACAAGATATTCTAGCTTATGGAATGTACTGTCTCCACTAAATTATCATGTAAGCTACCAAATGTTGTAACCCATATGGCGTAGTTCAGTGATGTCCAACTCAAATAAAAACAGATTCTTACAGATCATATATTGATTTAGAAAACCAAAAATTGACATTATCTATATTTTCTTATATTTTCATTTTTTAACATTTCCAAATCACATTTTAATCTAACTCTATTGAATTGTATTTAGGAGTTTTGGGGCTGCCTGCAGCTGGTCCGTGGTACATTATATTGACCTTTATAGTTGATAGAGCACTTGATTTAGAATCAAGAACATTTATGTTTAAATCCCACCTCAGATACTTATTCCTAGGAAGTTAGTGAATCTTTCTCTGTCTCATTTTTCTCTAATCTATAAGATAAGGGGATTCTAAGGTTCTAAATCTACAAACTTTCAACCTTATAGGGAAGCTAGGTGACCCAACGGGTAGAGTACTGGGCCTGAAGTCAGGAAGACTCATATTCCTAAATTCAAATTTGGCTTCAGATACTTACTATTTTTGTGACCCTGGGCAAAATCCCTTAAGCTTCTTTGCCTCAGTTTCCTCATCTGTAAAATGAGCTGATGAAGGAAATGGCAAACCACTCTAGTATCTTTACTAAGAAAACCCCAAATGAGGTCATGGAGAGTCAGACATGTCACAACAAAAACTTCTTATGATTTCTATCCCCCTGCAGATTGAGGCAACAGTAGCTCTTGCTTAATCTAATAGCCCAGCTTCCTCTGCATTCTTTTTGCTCCCCCTAGCTCTGGCTAGGTATAAGGTTTGAAAGGTGCAATAAGATTTAAGCCTGACTATTTCAAACTGAATATTTGTTTTTTATTTATTTTTGTTGGTCTCTTGGAGGGAGTGTTGAGACAGAGCTGCAGCGCCCTGATTTCCTAGAAACATAACTTAATGGCCTCATATGAATTCTATTTACCTTTCAATTTTTTTTTCTTTTTTGAAAATTTTCAGTCCTGCAATTATAACAGGAGAATATCTTGGGGCTTGAAACAACATCAGGAAATAATCTCCTCTGCTGGATTGTAAGCACCTTAAGGGTAGAGTATATCTTAATCATCTTTTTATCCGAAGTGCCTTGTATAATGCTTGTACTCAGCAGGTACTCAATAAATATTTAATGAATAAACAAATGGATGGATGAAGGATCAATTGAAGCCTATAGTTTACCTTGTCAAATACCTCATAAGTGATGAAAGGAGGACTAAAATCCAGAGACTGTGATAGCCAGGGGATGAGAGAGGATAATTAAGATAGTTCTTCAATAGTTCACATTTCCCCCAGACAGAATAGCTATTAATTCTAAAATTAGAGGATCATAGATTTAGAACAGAGGGGATGTTAGAAAGCACAGGATCCTCATTTTGCAGATGAGGCAACAGAAGCCCAGAAAAGATGAAGTGATTTGTGTGGGGTCACACAGCTGGTAAATATGGGAAGTAGGAACTGAACCCAAGTCCTTCTGATGCCATGCCCATCTATCCATCAACTTATACCACACAACCTCTTCTAATGAAAGCTTGCCTATGAGCTCTTGTCATTTTTTAAATATCTCAAAGGGCTTTGTAAATAAAAAAGCAACATGGGCATAAATTATTTTACTATTGTTATTGCTTGTTTTTCAATTCATTAAATTGGTTTATTGTTTTGATAACTATAAGGCAATTCCTTAAGAGTAGGGAAACCGGTTGCCTGAACAAGAAATTAACTATAAAATATGATGTTGTATTATATTAGGTAAGTTCCTTGATAATATTGGTCTTGGGCATCCTTAGTACCTAACAAAATATTTGGCAAATAGTAGGTACTTAATAAACACATGGCAATTTATTGATCAGTTGATTAATTGATATACGTGTTCTTTCCACAAATATGTATTACCTGAGAAGATGGATTGTTTCTGTTTTGACTCTGTATCCCTGTATCTGTATCTATCATAGTAAATAGTAGATATGTGTCACATGTTGACTGATTGATAGATGACAACAAAAAAATGAAATCAAAACAAAACAAATGCAGTAAAAATAGATGCATAATGTTTAGAGTGGATAGTCCTTTCTATATTCTTCCCTGTTACAACTACAACTGAGTTAGTTCTATTTAGTATCAGCTACCACCTTTTCATAGAAATGTAAAAAAAAATGTAGCTTATCCCATAAAATGAAAATAGTAGTAGCAGCAGCAGCAGCAGCAGCAGCAGTAGTAGTAGTAGTTATACTAGTATCATGTACATAGTGCTTTACTGTTTGAAAAGTGCTCTAGATATATGATCTTGGTTGAGTCTCACAGCAATCCTGTTAGGTACTGTTATTACCCTGTGATAAAGATGAAGAAACTGACTAGAGGAGAAGTTAGGTGACTTGGCTAGGATCATGTAGTTAGTAAGAATTTCTAAGATATGAATTGAACTCATGTTTTCCAGACTCCAAGTATAGTATTCTGTACACTGTTCCACCAATCAGTCTTTTGAAAAATGTAGGATAGGGGCAGCTATGTGGCACAGTGATTAGAGCACCCACTGTGGAGTCAGGAAGGGACCTGAATTCAAGTCAAATTTCAGACACTTAACACTTACTAGCCATGTGACCTTGGGCAAGTCGCTTAATCCCAATTGCCCTCCCTTCTCCCCTCCAAAAAAAAGCAAAAAAAAAGTAGAATAGTTTGGAATAGAAAGAGTGGGAGCTCCACAATTTATTAATGAAAAAGAAAGGGTTGAAGAAACTGGTAACATTTGAACTGCTGAAGAGAAAATAGCAGTCTTCAATGTTTGGAAATAATAATATGAGATAATCATTAGGAGAAGTAGAGGCTGCGGTCTCACTGTGGTTTTAAGATCTTAAATTTTAAAACTTTTGGGACACCCTATAGTAGGAGGATGATTTTGGTTCGATATTTGGGCAGACTGGCTTAGAATTGTCTAAAGTGGAATATTGCAATGTTAACTCCTTCCATCATTGAATGAATCAAAGAAACTCTTACTTGTCAGGTACTTGTACTAATAATGAGTAGATTGGGTAAGAAATTTGAATAGATGCCTTCTAAGATCCATTTAAATGATGATTTTATGAAACATAAAAAGAAGTTGACAGTGCAATACACAGACATACAGAAGAATACTCTATCTTGTATTCACCCTATTCAAGCTAGAAGGGTAGAATGAGAAAATATTCTAAGGATTTTTTGTTATTGTCATTATTGACAATGTTATTTGATTCATTTTTTAATAAGGTTTTCCTCTTTTCTTTCTTTTCTTTTTTTTGCGGGGGAGGGAGGGAGAAGGAGGGTGTTGAGAGTGAGTTGCTGGAAGGAAAAGGTGAAAATTTCAGATACACAGCATTATTTGTTAGGCTTACTAAGCGATCTAGATGCTTGCATTCCAGATAACTAGCACAAGAATTCCCTGTGAATACATTTCCTCCACTAGAAGAGATCAGCTGTTTCTTTGCTACTTAGAATCTTACAGAGTTGTCTGGAGGGTACTGAAGAGTTAAGTGACTCACCCCAGATCACAATGAAAATATTTGTTAGAGTCAGGACTTGAATACAAATCTCCCCTATTGTGTCTATTCACCACACAACACAAAAGTACAATATATGGTGACCACTGAGAATTCATTTAAGTGTTGGCTGCTGCATCACTTCTTTTAGTAGATGATACAACTTCAGAAAAGTGTGGTGTTTCTTGCTTCTATATTAGTGTGTTTTCAACTTAGACTTAAAAAAAAAGCTTACAGGGTGATTTCCAATAATTTCATTCTCCTTGTTCCCACTTAAAAATTCTCACTGATTGAGATGTTACATATCATTTTGAGTGGTGTTAACTTAATTATTTCTTATCTGTTGAGGATTTAAACATGCTGGTGTAGCTGGCATTAATTATTAAATAAAGGAGAAAATGATCTGTTCAGCCGAGATGTACTGTAGATGAAGTCATTTTTTAATCTTGCCCTGAACTTCATCTCCCTTTTTTTCTCACTAGACTTCAAAAAGGTGCATAGTACCTGCAAATTAATTTTAGATAAAATAGGAGAAATTTTAAGTAGAGGATCTGCAAAATTAATAGCCTGCTTTATTAATGATGGGTTTGCTTATCAGTACCTTTAATTTTTTGAAATGCTTCCCTCTTAAGCATAGCAGGAAATATTGAAATGTCAGACCCCCATGGGAGGCACCAAAATATTCATGAGTGGCTCAGAGAGGCTCATCAATGTACAAAGGAATAGAAAAGAAGATGGCTAGAAATAGAGTCAGGAAAATTGAATTTTCACTTCATGAACTACTCCCCCCCACACACTGCAAAATGAAGAATAGTTCTTTGTAGCTAAACTTAAAAATGTATGTTTCATAAACTGCCATCAAGTCTTATCCCATCCACTCACACTTATTAAAATGAAAGTTTGATGTGTGACCGATTGTGGCAATGGAAATACTATTTAAATCATAGCATTTATTTTTGGAGACCACACCTGCAACCCAAAATTCTATATAGGGAAAGAAGCCAAACCCTCAAATAAAGAAACATTACTTCTTTGTCCTCTGATCATAAATGACCTTTGAAATTTCTTGTCTTTCCTTCTCACCAATCCTAAATCCTGCTGAGATAACCACTTTAATTCCTGCTGCTTTGTACATGCCATCATATACTTCTACAATACCCTCAATGGTTCCACACAATACCTTATGTCATTCTAGTTCCACACTCTTCACTTAAATGTCATTAATCCTTACAAGGCTGACTAACTTTTCTTTCTTTTTTTTCTTCACTCATTTATTTTCCTATTCCTTCGTTCCAGCCAAATGAACTTCACAGTATCTCAGAGGTCAAAGGGACTTTAGAAACCCACTTAGTTCAACACAGACAAGGAAAATGACACTGTTATGTACGTTAAATTTACTGACTAACTTTTCTTTCTTTTTTTTTCTTCACTAATTTCTTTTCCTATTCCTTTGTTCCAGCCAAATGAACTTCACAGAATTTCAGAGGTCAAAGGGATTTGAGAACCCACTTAGTTCAACACCCACTAGGAAAATAAAACTGTTATGTACATGAAATTTATATGACATTATTATTCAAATGTACATGTTATTTACATATATTAATGTTACTGTAGATGGAGTCATTTTAATCAATATAAACAAAGTAAAATAAATTGTTCTTCAGCTTATCATTAAAGACTTCAACTAAGGGGGGAACCATCAATGCCAGAGATAGGCCACTGTACATTTGGATTATTAAAACGTATTTTTCTAGGGTGGCTAGGTGGTGCAGTGAATAGAATACTGGCCCTGGAGTCAGGAGGACCCGAGTTCAAATCCAGCCTCAGGCTCTTGACACAATTACTAGCCATGTGACTTTGGGCAAGTCACTTAACCCCAATTACCCTCCAAAAAGCAAACAAAACAAAACAAAAAAAAAAAAACCAAAAAAAACCATATTTTTTCTAAAATTAAATTTTAAATTTATTTTTAGTTTACATCATTCATTTCCCCAAGATTTTCAGTTATAAATTTTCTCTCCATCTTTCCCCTACCCACCACCTGAAAATAGTGATCTACTATATATGCCCTCCCCCAATCTGCTCTCTCCTATATCCTTCCCCATACCCACTCTGATTTTCCAGTAGGGCAAGATGGATCTCTGTACCACAATGCCTGTATTTCTTTTCTCCCAGGTGCATGTAAAAAGAAAATAACATCCACCATGCCCTACTGGAAAGTCTGAACAAAGTAATACAACCACCTACATACACCCCTGGATTGGGAGAGCACAAACTGCTGAGTAGCAGGGGGACTCTTAAAAAATGGCTATTCAGAGCCCCTTCCAGGGCATCAAAAGGTACTTCTCATAAATGAACCCCCAAAGTAAAATACCAATATCCCAATATATAGTTTTCAACAAATAGGCTCAGAGCCATAAGGCACCACAACCCTCCTGACTCAATGACTAATTAGCTTAGTATCAAAAGGTGTGAAAGCCTTTCTACAAGCAAGCTTCCCCTAAGCAAGCTTCCCCCTAGGCAAATTCCTCCCCAGTGGGCTCTGTGTGACACAGGATGTATCACAGCTGGGCTGGAGTTTAAAGCAGAAAGACATCCATGATTGAACACATTTGGTCACATAGGCTTATTAATGTAGGGGGAAGATCTTCCTATTCCATCAACATTACACTTGGTTACCATATTGCACTGTTGACTTATGTTGAACTTCCATTTCACTAAGACCACCAAATCATTTTCTAAAGAATATCTCTCTAACAATACTTCCTTCATTCTGTCCTTCTGATTATATAGATTTTTTACTCCATTTTTGCTTTCTCTTCCTTATCTTTCATTTGAAAATACTTTAAATGTTTTGTCTTCTAATATTTCTTTACTCATTCAGAACTATATGTCCCTCTCCTAACAAAAAAGGAAAATATTACTTTAGTCCTTTTTTGAAAGCAAAACAAAAATTGCCTGTAATGTTTCCATAAGTATATAAACAGCTATAACCATGAAGAAATTTTAAACATTCTGTAAACTTGTATTTAGGAAAAACAAACAAAAAATACCATGTCTTTATGTTCACCAACCTCTCAATGAAATTTAGAATTTCCTTTTAGTATTAAAAACATTATTTGGAGAAAGGGTCCATGGGCTTCATCTGAGTGCCTTAAGTGTCCAGGGCACAGAAAATTTTTTACAAACACTACACTAGCATGTAGATTTTTAATAAGATTGACTTTTCATATTGATTCTGTCTCACACCCTTTATAACAAAGCCTACATTTATTTTCATTTTTCTTCCGTTAGCACCTCTACAGGACCTGTGGCACCATCATACTTCCTGCATATTTATTGAATTGAAATATTCCATGCCTAAGATGTTTTGTTGCCATATTTAGTAAATGATTGTTATTGGTGATGTAAGACACTATGGAAGAAGGGATGGACCGGAAGACCTCAATTCTAGTCCTGCTTATGCCATCTACTGGCTGTGATTCTGTTTTAAGCCAAGGATGTCAAAGTTATATAGAAACCCTGGCCACTAATCTATATATAAGGATTTTCTGCTGATTGAATAAAACAGTTTTAAAATATAATATTATCTATGTTTTATTGTGGTTTAATTTATTTTATTAAATGCTTTTCAATTACACTTTTATCTGTTTCTGGCATTGTTGGAGTGTTAGAGGGCCACATGAGGCCCTTATGCTACTTGTTGAACTCTTCAGCTCTAGGTAACTCTCTATAAATATAAATTACAGAGAAGGTGCTAATTTTTAATGGTAAAGGGATTTTCCTCAGCCAAGAAGCTCCCTCAAAAAATGAAATCACAGGTCTAGGCCCTAATCCTAATTTGCTGCTACTGATTTTGTGTATGAACCACAAAGAAAAGAATCATCAATGGAGAAAAATAGACTACAGCAGCTTTCTTGTTTAAGAGGGGAAAAAAAAGCTGAAAATAAAAGATTGTTTGCCATTTTTTTCAGACCCACACACATTCTTACATATAGTATTTTATGCACTTTTCAGGAATTTCCAACTGCCTATATTAGTTGAAAACATAACAAATACCTAAGATTCACTCCATGAATTTTCCAGGTCTAGCCTTGCAGAATCAATAGCTATTAAAAGGTTCTCTTATGAGGACAAGTTCTTACTTTGCCAATTGTGTATTTTTAAGCCTAATTCTATTTTCCCACATCTTTGCCATGCACCAGACTCTCTCTAAAATCAATTGGGGGTGATTACATTTAAATAGTTATCATCATATGAACTTTAAAAATATAATTGGTGTGATTATGTTTTAATTGTTCTGATAACACTTTAGTAGTTCTTATCATTATTACAGTATTTAACATTTAGAAGGTTCCAGAAATGATTTAGGTATTGCATATAATGTGGAAATAACCACAAATGTTTTACTTCTCTGAGCTAAAAGTATGCATTAGGAAGGCTGAAGCTGACTCTACAAGGTCAAAACACACCAACAGGAGACAAAACTATTTGGATAATTAAGGGTCCTTTAAAAATCCAACCTAGAGCATTTAGCTAGAGATTAGCCATCGAGCTGTAGTTGATTCATTTTGATTGCACAGACTGGAAAAGGGAAGTAAAGTTAGAGTAAAGCTGGTTAGTTAAGTGAGATTCAGAACCATAAAGTTGGTCAGTCTTTTAATTATCAGTACTTCTCATCCCTCTGATTTTTTTTGTTTTTAGGACAATATTCAAGAAACTTAAACTTGGTTATAAAGAGAAGAAAAAAAAAGGGAAGGATTCTCTTTCATGTCAGGTATATCTGACCTTTATACATAAAACATTATATGGGTGGTAGGGCTGGGGGTGCTCCTGCTGTTATTTCTACCACTAGCTAATTTATGGTTATTGTGTGATTAGGGCTTCATAATTATCTTGTTTGGTCCTCACAGCAAGCTGGGGGAGGGGGCCGCTGTATTTGCTATTATAATCTCCCTTTGACAGAGAAAGAAACTGAAGCAAACAGAGGTTAAATGATTTGCCCTTAGTTAAATAGTTAATAAGTGCCTGAAGCTGAATTTGAATTCAGGTCTTCCCATCTATAGGCCAGGCTTATTTTTTGTTCTCACGGTGTTATCCTAGCTGCCTAAGGCAAGCAAGGAAGATAAGTGGTACAGAAGATAGAGTACTAGCCATACTCAGGAATACCTGAGTTTGAATTCAGCCTCACATGTTCACTAGATACATGAAACTGAGCAAATCACTTAACTGTTCATCTTATTTTTTAACTGTAAAATGGGTATAATAATCTATCTCTCAATGTTATCATAAGAATTAAATGTATAGGGGGCTCACTTTGAGAAGTGTTGTGTGATTTGACCAGATGAGACTCTGGGAAGCCGTTGTTGAGAGCCCCCCAGCTTTGAAAACCCAGATGTTGATGCTTCCCTCTCTGGTAACTGTGATTTGGTATTGATATAATGGTAGGACAGTTTGGAAGCCTGTCTGTTTGATCTGTAAGTTCTGTAACTCTGAAGTTTGGGTGCTGACCTTTTTCCCCTGAACTAGGTAATGTATGTTTGTTTGATTAAAGTAAGCTTGTTAACCCATTTTGAGTTGCTTTCCTTTGAAAAGCAGATCTAAGAACCTGTGTTGGCAGTCACCCTGGGGATATTGGGGTGCTTGCCGCTACAGTCATATCTTCATATGAGAAGATATAAAAAGGAAGGGTCTTTGATACAATTTAATTGAAGTCAATAAACATTTAGCAAGTACCTGCGAACATGAAAGGCAATATTTTAGATACTGAACATACAAAGACAAATAGTTCTTACCCTCAAGCAGCTTATAATCTAGTTGGGGGAGTGGGGAAGGATACAGCATGTAGTTAGATATCTAATAAGAATAATTTGAGGAAAGAGGGAACACTAATAAACTAGGATTAAGGAAGGCACTATAGAAGAAGAGATCTGAGGGGTGGGTAGGTGGCACAGTGAATAGAGCACAGGCCCTGGAGTCAGGAGAACCTGAATTCAAATCCGACCTCAGACACTTAACACTTACTAACTGTGTGACCTTGGACAAGTCACTTAACCCCAATTGCTTTGCCTTCCCCCTCCAAAAAGCAAAAAAAAAAAAAAAAAAAAAAAGACACCTGTGTTAATTCTTGAAGGATGGCTAAAGATTTTAAAGAAGATTTTTCCTCAAGTAGATAAAAGAATTGAGTAGAAAAACAAGGGCTAACACATAAAAGAAAAATACTTAAAACATTTCTATGGGGAAAAAAGAACAGGTACAAAACATGGAGTCTGCTATTTATACCCCCATCCTATCCCCATAGGTTGACCCTGAATGAGGTCAGGGTTGGAACCTGTCATAGGCAGGTTTCCTGGTGCTGTTGGAAGCTTTCCCACTTTCCGTGAGTTGGGGGAACATTGTGGCAAAACAGTTCTTATTCTAAGCATTAGGGGTTACAAATTCCAGTGACAAGTCCAACCAAGGGCACTTGTCAAGATATAGGCTGTAAAGCTGATAGGTGGAAAAGAATGTCTGGAGTGGAAGCCAGGTCAAAATTAGGCTCAAAAAAAAGTCAAAGGGAGCAAACAAGAAATGAGATCTGAGACCAGGCTACAGGACTTTGGTAACAAGTTTGAAAACAGGAAGTTGGACTTTGGCAAAGAATTCAGCTGCATGTAATCAGGTGAAGTGGCTACAACAGCAAGAAGTTAAACGAAGAGTGAAGAGGCATGTTCGAAGTGATGCACATTCCATTTATTTCAATGACCCAATATGGTCCAACATGTGGTACATGCACTGTGGGGATAAGCACAGTCGCTGCCGATCAGAAATGAATGTCCCTGCAGCATGGAAGAGAGGCTATACGGGAAAAAATGTTGTGGTGACCATTCTGGATGATGGAATAGAGAGGAATCACCCAGACCTAGCAGCTAATTATGATGCCTAGGCAAGTTATGATGTCAATGGAAATGACTATGATCCTTCTCCATGCTATGATGCCAGCAATGAAAATAAGCATGGTACTCGTTGTGCTGGTGAAGTTGCTGCCTCAGCAAACAATTCCTATTGTATAGTGGGCATTGCATACAACGCAAAGATAGGAGTTCTCACTTGGATTATCCAGTGCTCCTGGCTATTCTCCATCTTTCTTCATCCTGAGATATAAAATCTAAGGCAACAGAACTCATCCATTTCACAAAAATGGCCATAGGAAGAAACATGCTCCATATAGACTTTTTAAAAGCATTGTTAGTCTAGTGTCCCCAAAGACCACACCTTTCAGATTATTCAGAGCACTAGACTTAAATTAAGTTTTCTGAAACACAGGCTGTATCTGTATCTGTGTACAAGAAGCAGATGCTATATGGCATGAAAGCCATCCATGTGCTATTTTTGACTCTCCTTATAATTGATGCAGATAATTGAATGGCCAGTTTTATTATGCTTGCCAGTACTGATCATGGAGGGAGATGAAATAAAGAAGGATCTGTGCTCTAGTCTGGTCTTTTACTCTTGCTGTGTGTCTAAACATGACTTTGAGGAACTCAGGATTAGAAGAGCCAACTCGATACATAGTCATATATTTATGTACAAGTATTTCTTCATAGAATTGATGGGTTCCTGAAGAGGTAGCTGTGAAACATGTTTCTGTAAATTAAATCATATTTTCTACCTGGCATTCATTTTGAAATTGAAATATGTCCTCTAGAAAAATATAACATCTAAATATAAAAATTGTAGGAAGGATCAACCATATTTTCATAGGTGTAAAGTTAAAGCAATAGAATATTACTACCATTGTTCTAGAAAGGGCATGGCAATGGATTTCCCTATTGTCCCACTCATTTATCGTCTCTGTGTCTTCCCACTCCAAGTTTCCAAGGCTGGCCTCCATTCCCCTATAAGTGCTATCTCTGCCATTAGAATATAAGCTCCTTGAGGTCAGAGATTATCTTGCTTTTGTATTCTATCCCAAGGGCTTGACAAATAGTACACACTGAATAAATATATTTTCATTCATTCACTCATAGAGCAAAATCATTCTAGTACATATTCTTTACTGAAACTGAAAAAATGTGGTTTTATACTGGAAACTTTATTCCCATGAGGCCAGATCCATATGACAGAGATATACCTTATATTTTGTCTAGGCCTCTAACTTTCATCTATGTGTCTCCCAAATTAAATGTTTTATATTTAAGACTTCAAAAAAAAAATAATTAAATGTATAAAACTCTATGTAAATCTTAAAGTATTATGCAAATCTTAGTTTTTATTATTATTCTCTCAATCTTTATTACAGGTATGCTTATAATCTTTATCACAATACATTGATTTTTGTCTTTTAGGTAAATAAAGCTGCTCAGAATTTCAACTGCTTACTAAACAAATGAAAAGAACTTCATTGTGACGTATTAATGAAATTTCACATATTACTTTTCTTACTTAATTGGAATTCCTTTTGGGAGAGTAGTTTTTGGAATCATGAACTAATGTGGGTTATGTAAATTTCCATGGGATATAGTACAATTCTTCTTCATTCTTACAGGTCTCTAATATTATACTCCCAGATAAAGCTGTGTGTACACAGTGTATTCAAAGGTAGTTGGTGCAGTGGAGAGAGAATAACCTGTAGCATCGTAGGATCCAGACTCAAATCCTGATTCTATCTGCATAGGTGAAGCTAGGTAAGTAGTTTCACCTCCCTGGGCCTTGGTTTCCTCATCTATAAATTAAAAGGGTTGTACTAGGCAACGTTTAAGATCCTTTCCCTCTGTAGATCTTGCTATTATTGTTGAGTCATTTCAGTTGTGTCCAACACTTTGTGACCCCGGTTAGGGTTTTCTTGACAAAAATACTGGAGTGGTTTGCCATTTCCAGTTCATTTTACAGAAGAGGAAATAGAGGCAAAGAGAATTAAGTGACTTTCCTAGGGCTACACAGCTCATAAGTGCCTGAGGCCAGATTCAAGGTCATAAAGAGGAGTTTTTGACTCCAGGAACTCTATCCACTATGCCACCCAGCTGACCTTTCTTTAGATCCATGATTCGACAATCATGAATGAGATGTAGACATGGGGTTAGGGTAAAAACTATTCAAAATTTGTCTCTGTCCTGCTCTGTAGAGCCCCCTTTTAGTACAAAATCAAGTTCTCGATGATGAAAAGGTTGCTTGACTTCTCTTGTAGTTTCCTGAATGTTCAACTCATTCTTTCTTTGGGGCAGGCCTGCTTCAAAAAAAAGTGTTTGCTTTGAGATGGAGAAAATGGTCTTTCCCTTTAGTACCCTCATCTCAAGGAGATTATACTCACAGAGTCTCAGAGATGTAAGGGGCCTCAAAGGCCATTTAGTTTTACATGTTCAGCCCTGTTCCACAAGAGGCCATCTATATTGTAGGCAGGAATAAAGGAGTCCCCATGACTAGCAACAGGATTCAAGCTGATAGCAAATGTTTTTGTTTTTATTTTCCCCCCATAGGCACTGAGTCAACAGTCAGCAAGTAGTAAATGCTTAAAATGTGCTAAGCAATGTGTGAAGTTCTGATGATACAAAGAAAAATAAAAATGTCACTGTCCTCAAGAAACTGCCATTTTATTGGGGGAAACAACATATAAATGTGGTATATTCAAGATATATGCAGTAAGGATGGAAGGCAATCTGAATAGAGAAGGCATTGTTGTTTGGGGTTGGGGTCAGACCTTCTTCATGAGGTACCACTTGAGCTGAGTCTTAATAGGCACAAGAAAACATAAAGGGAGGAAGTAAAGGGACAGCACATTCCAGGCCATAGGCAAAGCCAGCGCAGAAACAAATGACAAATGATACACTTTTTGACAAGAGCCCCCCTGGGTATGTGAGCTCAGAAAATAAATCAAGCATTTGTGAGAAGGCAAAGTTTATAGGTCACAGATACAGAAAGGATACATATTATCAATGTTTCCAGATTTATTATAATTAATAATATAATTATAACACTAAGAGAGGTAGTATGTCACCATAAATATAGGGCAAGTCTTGGGGTTGGGAAGGCCTTGATTCAAGTATCACCTTTGGAATATATTGTTACATGACCATTGTCGAGTCATAACTGTTTGTTGTCCCAAGAAATTCTCCTATTTTCCACATAGAAGTGGACCTTCTATGTCACTACTGAGAGTAGTCAGACTAGGAACTGCTATTTTTATGTAATCATGCACAGCTCCCCATACACCCCAAACATGGCCATGTGGACATATTAAAGTCGTTGCCAGTATAACCCAGGTATACATTTAGATGTAGGATAATAATGGAGAATTACTGAGATCATTTAGAGGCTAAGGAACTCTGCCTTTGAATCATAATGAGTGAAATCTCAGCAAGAAGAGCCGAATAGCTTCCGTGAGGTAGGAAGATGATTCAAGTGGCAATGACCGCAGCCTTCTGCTTCATACTTGCAGAGGTTTAGGCTGTAAATCTTGCTTAATGCCATCTGTGCTGAATCATTTATGAATTAATTCTATATTGTGCAGTATTGGAATAAAGATGTTGCCCTCATATTTTAGAGCTCAGCCTTTTATTAGAGGAGGTAGGCTAAGGGCTATACTTTTAATTTTGTCATATCTTCAATGTTACAAGAAAGTATCTAAATAATTATGTAACTAGTCAAAAGTTTTAGAAGATTTTTTCCAATTACAGAAATTCTTCATTTAATTAGTTACATAATTAGATTGATTATTCTTAATTGAAATCTGTTTGAATGGAATATAAATTGGGTACTCTTTGTAAATGATAGGATTTGGTTTCAGTGGTTTTTCTCTCCCTGCCTCAAAGGGTGCTAAGAGCCTGCAGATGAGGAGGAATCAGAGACATTAATAGGAAATGGGGCACCTATGTCAGGCCAGGTCAACACTCATAGAATAGATAACTTCCTGATTGGTGTGACTGAAGGGTTGCAGGTTGGCCAGTCTGGAAAATAAAATGCATTTTCTATATCACCTTCATGACAGATTTAAAAGTTCTACTGTAGTCACTCCTTCAATTCAGTGATTAAAAATCCCTATTAAATGTAAATGTATTGGGACAGCTAGGTGGTGCAGTGAATAGAGCACTGGCCCCAGAGTCAGGAGGCCCTGAGTTCAAATATACCCTCAGACACTTGACACACTTATTAGCTATGTGACTTTGGGCAAGTCACTTAACCCCAATTGCCTTGCTTTACCCCACAAAAAAAAAAAAATAAAGGTGTTACCTGAGAAGCTGGATAGAGTAAGCTATTTGTAATTAGGTCATAGATTTAGATCAGAAAGGAACCATCATATGCCACAGTCTCATTTTGCTGATGATAAAATGTGATTCAAAAAGATTAAGTGATTTTCCCTAAGCTCACATAGTCACATAAATATTTGAAATGGGTTTTGAACTCAGGTCTTTTTATTATAAGTCCAATTTGCTTATTCTACTACATAGAACCTGACTGGTCAGGTTATACGAAGTGCAATAAAAATTATCTCTAACAATTTTTTACTGTTAATATCTAAATTCCTATTAGCTATCAGTTTATAAATCAGTTTATCTATCGGTAGTCCCAAAGGGTTTGAGTGTAAGACAAGTTGTCTGTAATGGAGAAACAGCTCTATCCATCTTTCATTTTTGCACAACACAATCTTCTTTCTTTATATTTCCTCCCTGCCCCCAAACAAAATCTTGAAACAAGGGAGAGCATCTAAAAGAAATACAATAGGCACAGGAGGTGAGTGCACCCTAGCCAGTTAAAGGAAAAGGTGGCACTGGTCCATAAAGGGAACTCATGATCATGAAAATAAAATTTATAAATGTGAAGAAACTTTTCTTTTTTGTAATGTCCCTTCTCACAAAAACTGTGACAAGGTCTTTTTTGCCAAGAACCAAGTTAAGTCAAGGACCATTATTTAAGTGCTTAATAAATAACAGGCACTGTGACAAGTGCTGGGATTATAGACAAGAATATGGTCCCTCACCTCAAGGAGCTCACAATCTGATGGAAGAAACAATATGCAAACAACCACACAAATACAAGATATATACTATGTAAATGAAGATTAATTTCAAAGGAAAGGAACTAGCAACAAGGTAAATAGAGACAGGCCTCCTACAAAAAGTGAGATTTGAGCTGAGACTTATAGGAAGTGAGAGCAGCCATGAAATGGAGCCAGGAGGGAGAGCATTCCAAGAATAGTGGGGACAACCATTTGAAAGAAATGGAGTTAGGAGATGGAGTGTGTGTACACAAACAAGGAGACAAATGTGTTGCAACACATGAATTGGATGAACAAAGGAGTGCAAGAACCCATAGGGCAGCATATTCAATACTTGATGGATAGTAACTATCCCACACCAAATAAAAGAATATCTGAAAAATCTGATCTCCTACCTTTGACTTTTATCACAAATCTTTGTCTTTCACTGGCAGATCATTGTGTCTGGTCATCACCTTGAACTTCGTTAATCATTAGAAGAAGACCATGGAGGACCAAGATTTTGTAGAATGAGGATGATGTAATTATGATAAGGTTTAAGTTCAATCATTACATAAAGGGATGTGGGAATAAAAATAGTATGCTCATATGAAGTCAGTCAATCCTGAGTTAGACGTGGTAGAGAATTTACTGACCATAGGCGATTCCTCCTTTACCCTTTCATATTAAATTTCTACTTCTATAGAAATGGCTACAACTTCTAATGATAATGAAATAGTTGAAACTTGAACTATCAAAAATAATTAGGAAAATATCTATGGCAATTGTCACTTTGGATGAGAAAAAAAAAACTTCTAGCAATGAAGATAAAGTTATGATATTTTAAAAAATATTACAAGAAAAAATTTAAAAGTTTTATCTTCATTTCCTTTATTTCAAATGAAGAGATATCCCTATAAAATATATTTTGTTAAAATATTCCTTGAAATGGAAACTTTTAATGTTAGCTTTAAAGTATAGACCCAGAAACAGTAAGTTCACATTTACTAAGCACCCACTGTGTGATGAATAGAATAATAGAAGCAAGAAACTTACAAAAGATGATCCTAACTCATAAAAATGCAGACAGTCTTGTAGGAGATATAGGACAAATATACATGGAAAAAGTGTTAAAAGACAAGGAAAATATACAAAAAAGTACCAAATTACACAATGGCATGGAACTATGCACATAAATTCTGATGAGAAAACTCATGTGACATGGAGTAATTGGAGCCAACTGTGATTAGCTAGAGAAAGTTTTGTGTTTGTCTATTTTTAGCTGGGGTTTGAAATTGAGGAGGGGTGTAGCAAAGAAGAAGACATCCAGGGAGAGTATTTTGGATGAGAAGAAGAGCATGAACAGTTCATCAGAAGGGAGAACAAGAAAATTGAGAATGAGGACAGAGAGTCAAATTTTCCTTACTGGAACAGAAGGTGATTTTGAATCAATATAAGTGTATGTGAAGGTCAAATAGACAAAGGCATAGTCAGCGTTTATGATTGGACCATGGTAATATAATAAAAGTGGCAATGCAACTAAAGTTAATTTACAGGTTTTATGTAATACCAAACAAATTTTTGAAGGAGTACCTTATAGAACTTACTAAAATAGCATAAATCATTAAGGAATATGAAAGATCTATGCAATAAAGGGATGTAATAAAAAGAAGGGATGGAGAAGGAATAGTACTTCCAGACCTCAAACTTTATTATAAAGCAGCAGTCATCAAAACCATCTGGTATTGGTTCAAAAAAATAGAAAGGTGAATCAATGTAAAAGATTTGAACAAGGGAGAGTCCCAAATACTAGAAGTCAATAATCCAATGTTGAGTAAACTAGAAAACATAAATTACTTAGGAAAAATTTCTCTTATTGATAAAAACTGATGGGAAAATCTGAAAGCAATTTGACAGAAATTAGGCTTACACTACATTCCACAATAAATTCTAAATGGACACATGTAAAGATTAGAAGGGAAGAAAATTGGGAACAACTCTTTACAGTAAATTTCTCTGATAACAACCTTGTTTTTCAATATATAGAGAACTGAATCATTCTCCAATTAATAAATGGCCAGAGCATATGAACAAGAAGTTGTCAGATGAAGAAATCAATACTATATATAGTCATGTGAAAAAAAAATTCTCTATATCACTATTGCTTAGAGAAAAGTATGTTAAAAGACCTCTGAGGTAACACCTCATACTTATGAGATCAGCTAATATGAAAGAAAAGAAAAATGACAAATGTTAGT
This sequence comes from Gymnobelideus leadbeateri, assembly GCA_011680675.1. Classification (NCBI taxonomy): domain Eukaryota; kingdom Metazoa; phylum Chordata; class Mammalia; order Diprotodontia; family Petauridae; genus Gymnobelideus; species Gymnobelideus leadbeateri. Next base: position 55,474 of record WOXC01003689.1, on the reverse strand, counting down.
GGAATGTAGAAAACTGCACATTAATGTATTGCTGGTGGTGCAAACTGATCCAACCATTCTGAGCAACAATTTGGAACAATGTCCAAAAGTGTATAAAACCATGTATACCATTTAACCCAGCAGTATTGCTACTAGGTCTGTATTCCCAAGAGATAAAAAATAGAAGAAGATAAAGACCTATATGCATAAAAATATTTATATCACATGCTTGAGTGGTGGCAAAGAAACAAAAATTGAAAAGTTACCCATCAATAAAAGTACTGCTAGATAAATTGTGGTAAAAAATTGTTATGCAATCCTATTGTTGTTATAATAAATTAGGATCAGGATGCTCTCAGGAAAAATCAGAAACACTGACAAAAAGGGAAATTAGCAGAATTAGGATAATAGTTTACATAGAAACAGGAATATTTTATGATGATCAACTGTGAATGATAGCTATTTTCATCAATGCAAAGGTTTAAGACAATTACAAAAGATTCAGAATAAAAAAAAAATCCTATCTACCTCTAGAGAAATAACTGATGGATTAAGAATGCAGATAGAGGAGGGTGGAGCCAAAATGGCAGCACTTCCACTGTGCTCCAGCCCACTCCACTTCAAAATTATGTAAAAGGGGACTCTGAACAACCTCTGGAGCTCCAGAATCCACAGAACAACACGGAGAAGTTAACCTCCTGCTGAGGAAAGCCTGACAGCATGGCAGGGAGTGGCCAGCACAGCACTCTGGGAGCTGAGCCCAGGACCACTGGAGTCAGAGGTTTTAGCTCCAGGGAGGCCAGAGCATCAGCCAGCTGGAGGGATCCCAGAACACTAGCAGCTTTGGTGTTTCTGGAATTATCAACACATAGATGCCTAGGACAAAGTGAGAAGTTAGCGCCCTTTGGACTTTGGAACCAGTATTTGGGAGCACTTCAGCTTCTTCCCCTGGGGGCAAGAAGCCACTGAGGAGCCACAACACAGCCTCCATTTTGAAGCTTCAGGTACAGCTTCAGCTCCCAGCCTGCTGATTGTAGGGGGAGCCAGATATCAGTATGGGGGGTAATTGCTCTTGCTGTAACCTTCTTGGATCTGGATTGCAGTCTGGGGTGGAGGTCTTGGGGTGTGTGTCCAGCTTGCCAGAGTGTGTGGGGGCTTCAGGGAGGGAACCCAAATAATACCTCCGGAAGTTGAGAAGACCCCAACATTTGGGAGGGAAGCTCCCCCGTCTGGTGGCAGAGGCCTACTGTGCAACAAGCCCAAAAGTCAAATAATTAAGTGGCAACATGCCTAGGCAAAGGCAACAAAATAAACAGAAACATTCAACATTAGCCTCCTATGTTGGAGGCAAAGAGGATCGAAAAATGGAACAGGAGGAGGACTGGGATGTCAGAATTCCTGCACCAAAAGCCCCAAATGAAAATACGAGTGGGTTACAGGCCATAGAGGACCTTAAGAAAGATTTTAAAAACCAAATAAGAGAAGTGGAGGAAAAATTGGGAAGAGAAATGAGAAGGATACAGGAAAAGTATGAAATGAGAGTCAACAGCCTGACTGAGCAAAATAACACCTTAAAAATAGACTAATTCAAGTGGCAAAAGAGGCTCAAAAAGGCAATGAGGAGAAGAATGCCTTAAAAAGCCAAATTTGCCAGATGGAAAAAGAATCTCAAAAGCTCAGTGAGGATGAGGAGATTCATTTCTTCAGAGTTAGACTGGAGCAAATGGAAGCTAGTAACTTTTTGAGAAATCAAGATGCTGTTAAACAGATGCAAGCAATTGAAAGAATAGAAGGCAATGTGAAATATCACATGGGTAAAACCACTGACCTGGAAAATAGATCCAGGAGAGATAATTTAAAAATTATTGGACTACCTGAAAGCCATGATCAAAGAAAGAACCTAGAAATCATCCTTCAAGAAATTATCAAGGGGTGGCTAGGTGGCACAGTGAATAGAGTGCTGGCTCTGGAGTCAGAAGGACATCAGTTCGGATCCAGCCTCAGACACTTAACACACACAAACAAAAACCTAACCATGTGACCTTGGGCAAGTTACTTAACCCCACATGCCTTCGGAAAAGCAAAAAAAAAAAATTATCAAGGAAAATTGCCCTGATGTTTTAGACCCAAAAGGCAAAATAGAGGTGGAAAGAATGAGAATGCATCAATCAGCTCCTAAAAAAGATCCCAAAAAGAAAACTCCTAGGAATATTGTAACCAGGTTCCAGGATCCCCAGATCAAGGAGAAAAAAAAAACTACAAGCAGCCAGGAAGAAAGAATTTCAATATTGTGGAAACACAGAATAGCCCAGGACCTGGCAGCTTCTACACTGAGGGATCAAATGGCATGGGATACGATATTCCAGAGGGCAGAGGAGCTGGGATTAAAACCAAGAATCACCTACCCAGCTTGTTTCAGGGGAAAATATGGTCATTCAGTGGAATAGAGGACTTTCCAGAATTCTTGAGGAAAAAACCAGAATTGAATAGAAAATTTGACATTCAGACACAAGAATCAAGACATGCTTGAGAAGGTAAACAGGGAAAAGAAATCAAAAGGAACTTATCAAAGTTGTACTATTTACATTCCTACATAGAAAATCAATAACTGTAACTGATGAAACCTTTCTTAGTATGAAAATAGTTGAAGAATGGTATATGGGCATATGAATACACATGTGAATGTTTGTATATATGTTTACAGGTATACATGGATAAAGGGCACAGGTTGAATTTGGTGGGAAGGGATGATACTTAAGGGGTGAAGTTAAGCGGTGAGAGAGAAATGTGGCGAGTAGATGGGGAGAGATGGGGGGGTAAACTATCTCATGTAGAAGAGCAAGGGGAAGTAGTTGCAGGGGAGAGGAAGAACAGGAAGGCAAAAAGGCAAAACCATATTCTCATTGAATTTGGTTCAGGGAGAGAATGACATACATACTAAATATAGAGTAGAGGGAAGGGGATGAGAGTGGGGATGATGGAGGGCAGGGCATGCTGGAGGGAGGCAAGGTTGGAGGCCCCCACTCTTGAAGAAGGACAGAATCAAAGTGGGGAATGGACCAGGTGGTGGGTGGGATGGGTGGGAGGGAAATATAGCCAATCTTTTACAATATATCTACTATGTTAATGTTTTTCATAGTTATACATGTATAACTGTTGGGACCCTTTAAGACTCTACCCAAACTCTGAGAACCCATGGAAAACTCAGGTAAAAGACAGAGCAACTCAAGCAGGGTTGGAGGCACCTGGACATTTATTCTCCCCCTTGATTTTGGGGTATTGAGTATGTGCTGCTAACAGGGGAGCACTCCCCTGCTATGAGAAGATTGTTACTGCTGAGGCACGTGGGAGAAGAGAGTGGGGGGAAGGGAAAGGAGCTAAAAGGAGGGAGGCAAGGTGAAAGCGGGAGGAGAGAGAGATGAGGTGATTGTAAATGAGAAAGAGATTAAACGGCAAGACATTAAATCTTGGTGTCAGGACTCAATTGTCTGTTTGGGAGGAGCAGGCTCCCACAAGGTGTTCATGGGAGCGAACCTGGGGCATAGGGGCGACCAGAGTGACTAGAGTTGTGGTGGCAGCTGGAGAGAGGGTTGTAGAAGCAGCCTGGGTCGTCGGGGCAACCACAATGACCAGACTGTAGGGGCAGCTGGAGAAGGGCTTATGGAGGCAAGCCGGGTCGTAAGGGTGACAAGAATCGTGGAAGGCATTTGGAGTGCCACAGAGGTGGCTGGAGAGGTGAGTTTGATGACAGCCCTGTAAGGAGGGCCCTAACATACAACATATACTGAATTGCTTATTTTCCCCATGGGAATGGGTGACAAGGAATGAAGGGAATGGATCTGGAATTCAAAGTTTTAAAATTAAATGTTTCAAATATATATAAATACTATTATTAATACTATTTTGCATGTAATTGGGAGATAAGATGTGCAGGCATTGGGACACAGAGATTCACCTTACCCTAATTGAAAAGTCGAAGGGGGTATGGGAGAAGATATGGGAGAGAGCAGATTGGATGAGGGGATATCCTGTGGGACTGCTATTCTGGGGTGGTGGGTAAGGTAAAAATGGAGAAAAATTATAACTCAAAATCTGGCAGAAATGAATGATGCAAACCAGAAGTTAAGCATTTGGGAAAAAATAAAAGAATGAAGATAGAAGAATAATTTTTTGCTTTATTTTTCTTGTGTTTTTTTTCCTGTCTGTATTTTCTTTCACAACATGACTAATATAGAAATGTTTTGCATGCTTGGACACGTATGATGTAATAAGAAATGAATACAACCTTAATATTAGTTATTATGGCATAAAAAGGAAAATAAGAAAATGGGTCATGACTTCTCACATCTATGGATAGGTAATGTATTATTTGATTAATAAGAGGACAGTTGGAGAGAGATAATTATAAAATATAAAATATATAACTTTGTTTACATGAGGCTGAAAGGCTTCTGCAAAAACAAAATGGATGTATTGATGATAAGAAGGAAAACAGCCAAATGGGTTAGGAAGGTTATTTACTTTTCAAAAATAAATATTACAATAAATCTAGTAAATGAATTTGAATTTATACTAGTAAATAAATCATACAAATCAAAAGCAATGGTTCCAGGTTTTTTCACATTGGCATGTGCACATTTGTGTGTGTGTGTGTATGTCTTTCCCATAAATATTTATGATAAAAATCTAACATTTAAAACATATAAATAATAATAATTAATGGAAAATATTCTCCAATATATAAATTGCAAAGAACATGAAGAGATTTGAAATGTAGCTTAGTGTGGAAGACAAAAGTTCAAGTCCAAACAGATATTTATGAGCTTTGTGAGCATGATGCAGACACTTCACATTTTTTTGACTATCTTTATATTTGTACAATGAATACTAATATAGAATCTATTTCACAGGGTTGTTATCAGGATCAAATGACACAATATAAATAAAATGGCTTATATACCCTAAAATTGTTGTACAAATGCTATTATAGTTCTAAAAAGAAGCCTATATTTTCACTAATTGCTTAAAATAGTCACAATTCTCAAATAGTAAAGAATCAAATTAAAGTAAATCTATAATGCCACACTACAACCAATATATGGAGGTAGTTCTAAATTATGAAGTGAGATATCTTCATATCAATACTACTAAAATGCTGGTAAAATAGGTAATTGGTGCAAATTTTTTTGAAAACTATAGAGTGATACTCAAAAAAAGCTACAAAATTAATAATACTCTTTGACACATTGATCTAACTACTGGATAATTCTATAACATTCCAAATAGTAGATGATATGGTGAACATTACAAATTTAACATTTCTATTGTAGTACTGTGGTTAGCTAATTTTAAGATCTCACTGAAGGAAAAAAAAATCCCAAATCTTCTGCCAATAGCATTTGGAAATATTATCAAAATGAAGAAAACATATCTCTCTGTAAGACAATATTCATCAAAGCTTTAGTTGAAATAGTAAGACACAAAACAACCCATTCGTCCAATGACTGGTAAGTGATTGAACAGATTATGGCAAGTGAATAAAATAGAATGATACTTCACCAGGAAAGTGATAAAATCAAAAAAATACCAAAAGGGAAGATGTAGATAGAGGGGTGTAGAATGAAGCAATCAAAATTTTAAAAATATGTTAAACTATAATCAATAATAATAATTATAGCAACAGCAACTGATTTTTGGAGAAAATGAAAAAAAATTTAAAGGAAGTACTTCTAATTTTTTTATTGGATTCGGTTGCTTTCAGGAGGCAAATTTTGCACTAGGAGCTAAAATATGTTAGATTCTGATATATACTAAGAGATCTCTAATTTAAATTAGTTGTGAAACAGTAACTATTGTGAAGCCTCCAATATAGAACTCTTTTTTTTTTTTTTTTTTTTTTTTTTTTTGCAGGGGGGAGCTAATGCAATTGGAGTTGTGTCTTGCCCAAGGTCACACAGCTAGGTTTTGTGTGTGTTAAGTGTCTGAGATCAGATTTGAACTCAGGTCCTCCTGACTTCAGAGCCAGTTCTTTATCCACTGCACCACCTAGCCACCCTACAATATAGAACTCTTGACCAAATAAGTATAGAAATCTTTTGTGTGTAGTTATAAACTGAAGATCTCGGTTCAAATGAACTAAATTAAATTGTGAATATCTCTTTACAATAACTTAATAGTTCACTTGAACATGCCCTGGCTCTTACTTGTAAATATCCTTATTTGGTTCATATTATTCTATGGATAAAGATTCAGACTAATGTGGAAACAGATATTGGTTTTCTTTAAGCTTAGAAAAGGCTTCCGGCCTCAGAGTTGGGATGACCCAGGATCGAATCCAGCCTCAGAAAATGAGCACCCACACACAAATAATGACTAGCCGTGTAACCTTGAGCAAGTTACTTAACCCCAATTGCTTAAAAAAAAAAGCTTAGAAAAGGCTAAAGACTTCTCCTATTCAAACCTACAGTACCTCAAAACAGTCACCCTAATCTTGCGAATTTCATTTCTCTAGGGTCCTTAACAGTATTTCAGGGAATAACACTATTCTAGATGAGGCCACCTATAAAGTGAAAGAACTTGGGATTCCAAGACAGTCAATCAGTACTGCCCCCTATTGGAATGTATCTTCCCTATTCATGTAAAAGTCCTCTTCTCCTCATGTACTTCCCTGGGCTTCATTTTCTCACCCCTACACAAAACAATGAGGGAAAGGATTCAGGTTTATTAGAGATTCAATGGCTTTCCTTTGAACCTGCATATAATATTTTCTGTTACTATCTTATTAAAGTTAATATTTACAACTTTCATAAGAAATTTTACAAAGGAATTTAAAAGATGTCTGCTATATGCTAGAAATGTTAGAATTGCTGTAAAAGAATCTCATGATAAACAGGCTATTCCTATACATATCCATACACCAGATGGCATAGTGAACATTACATAGTTAACATTTATATTATCATAGTGAGTTCAGCTCATCCTAAGATCTCACTGATAGCAAAAGAAAATTCCCAAATCTGTCTGCAATAGGTAAATATTGAGTTAAGGAAAACTCCAACTTTCTGTGTCTCACTATTGTTTGTGCTTCCTGCAGTTTGTATATTTTCCAGTCACAGCAGGTAAAATTTAAAGTAGGGCATCAGCCTCAGTTGCTTGACTTTGTTTACCCTGGAGGAACACAGAGTAATAACAAAGCTATTTGAAGATTCCTTGCAGATTCTATACACAGTTGTTCTCTACCATGACCACCTATTAAGAAGGAGGCATGATTGAATTACATGATTTAATACAAAGATCCACTGTATAAGCTGATCTTCATCCTTAACCCTTATGGAGATTCAACATGTAAAAAAAAACAAACAGTTTTGCTACTTAAAGTCTTTGCCAATGTGCCAAAGAGAATACTTGGAATTGTTTTTAAGTGATAAATAAAATACACAGGATGGCAGAAGACACTGATAATACTTAAATGCAGAACCGTTTTGATGAGATGAATTTCTGTACAGATGGTTTCCATCCAGCAAGTCTCTTATGTTTATCATGTTGCAGGTGGTGGGCTAGAATAGTGAGTAAGATGGGAAGGAATGGAAGGGGGAGGAAGAAGGGGAAAGATTAGAACTCTAGAGCACTGTCTCCCTGAGAACTCTGGCTAACTCAATACATTCGTTCTTTATCAGTACTGCCATCTAGAGTGATGGGAAAATGATGATTGTTAAAGTAAGTGAAATATACTTTTCTCTGATTTCCAGTATTTGGGACTGAAAGTAAAACCTTCATTGTTCATATTGAAAACCCAGCTTACCTTGGGTAGACAATCAATAAACATTTATTTATAAAGAAGAGCTAGAGAAACACTGAGGTAAAATACTAGATTTTAAAGAATTCTCATCTGTCTTTGGTAGAAATCTTATTTTTCTGCATATAAGCTTTTTAAAAAAATGCTTATTTAGTTAACATGAAGATAAAGATGAAATAAATTAAAATTAGTTAAGTTTCAGTGCAGAAAGATAATATATGTTCCAAACATGTTACTATTGAAATTAATCTGGATTTTCATACCCATGACTTAAAGTCTTTTTTCCAGTGGCTACCCAAAGGTAAAGGAGGACAGTTCTGACAGCAGTGTTAAGAGTTCACCAAAGTTGGACATAGTACTAGCTACAGCCTGGACAGTAAGAAAAAGATAATAATAGGCCAAGTGCAAGAGAAAAACATCTGAATGTAGAAAATTAAACTAAGGGTATGAATATTGAAAAGAAAGCAGATGTCAAGTACAGAGGATCAAGATTTTTTAATAAAATTGATGTAGCATACAAAAATAAGCATTCTAAATTTTTTTTTAAACAAATGCTTTATTAACTTCTGTTTTACATCATTCATTTCCGCCAGATTTTGAGTTACAATCATTTTCCCTCCATTATTCCCCTACCCAACCTCCCAGAATAGTAGTCCCACAAGATATCGCTTCCTCCAATCTGCTCTCTCCCATACCTTCTCCCATACCCCCATCGACTTTTCCATTAGAGGAAGGTGAATCTTTGTGTCCCAATGCCTGCACATCTTATCTCCCTATTACAAGCAAAAGAGTATTAATAATAGTATTTATATATATTTGAAACATTTAATGTTATGACCTCACATTTCAGATCCATTTCCTTCCTCCCTTGTCACCCATTCCTTCTTGGGAGATAAGTAATTCAGTATATGTTGTACATGTCTAGCTATGCAAAACATTATCATAGTAGATATATTGTACAAGGCTGCTTATAATTCCCTCCCACTCATCCCACCCCCCACCTGGTCCATTCCCTACATGATCCTGTCCCTCTTCTATAGTGGGTACTTCCAACCTCCCCTCACCCCAAGGATGCCCTCCCATCCATCATCCCTCCTCTCGTCCCCCTTCCCCCTATCCTGCTGCAGGTTGAGATATCCCATTTAGTATGTATTACATTTTCTCCCTGAACCAAATTCAATGTGAATGTGGTTTTGCCTTTTTAGCCTTCCTTATTCTCCCCCTCCTTTGCAACCACTTCCCCTTGCTTCTTCTACATGGGATAGTTTACCCTACCCTGTCTCTCCCCATCTCCTCTTGCCACTTTCCTCTCTCACCTCATAATTTCATCCCTTGAGTATTCTCCCTTCCCAACAAATTCAACCTATGCCCTCTATCCATATATAACTGTAACCATATACACACACATTCACATATGTATCCATATGACCACACCCCCTTCTTCCATTATTTTCATAGTGAGAAAGATATCATCAGTCACCGTTATTGCTTTTCCATATAGGAATGTAAATAGTTCAACTTTGATAAGTTCCTTTTGATTTCTTTTCCCTGATTACCTTCTCAGGCATCTCTTGCTTCTTGTGTCTGGATGTCAAATTTTCTATTCAATTCTGGTTTTTTCCTCAAGAATGCTTGAAAGTCCTCTATTCCACTGAATGACCATATTTTCCCCTGAAACAAAATACTCAGTTTTGCTGGGTAGGTGACCCTTGGGTTCATTCCCAGTTCTTTTGCCCTCTGGAATATCATATTCCATGCCCTTCTATCCTGCAGTGTAGAAGCTGCCAGGTCCTGGGCTATTCTGATTGTGTTTCCACAATATTGAAATTGTTTCTTCCTGGCTGCTTGTAGTATTTTCTCCTTGATCTGGGATTCTGGAACCTGGCTATAATATTCCTGGGAGTTTTCTTTTTGGGATCTTTTCCAGGAGGTGATCAGTGGATTCTTTCAACCTCTATTTTGCCCTCTGGATCTAAAACATCAGGGCAGTTTTCCTTGAGAATTCCTTGAAGGGTGATTTCTAGGTTCTTTCATTGATCATGGCTTTCAGGTAGTCCAACAATTTTTAAATTGTCTCTCCTGGATCTATTCTCCAGGTCAGTGGTTTTTCCCATTAGATATTTCACATTGCCTTCTAATCTTTCATTTGTTTGGATCTGCTTAACAGCATCTTGATTTCTCATAAAGTCACTAGCTTCCATTTGCTCCAGTCTAACTCTGAAGGAATGAATCTCCTCAGTGAACTTTTGAGATTCTTTTTCCATCTGGCAAATTCGACTTTTTAAGGCATTCTTCTCCTCATTGCCCTTTTGGGCCTCCTTTGCCATTTGAGTCAGTCTATTTTTTAAGGTGTTGTTTTCCTCAGTCAGGCTGTTGACCCTCATTTCATACTTTTCCTGCATCCTTCTCATTTCTCTTTCCAATTTTTCCTCCACTTCTCTTATTTGATTTTAAAGTCCTTCTTAAGGTCCTCTATGGCCTGCAACCCGCTCATGTTTCCCCTGGGGCTTTTGGAGCAGGACTTCTGACCTCACAGTCCTTCTCCCACTCTATGCCCCCAAAATAGGAGTCTAGGGTTGCATTTTTCTGTTTCCTTTGCCTTGGCATGTTGCCACTTAATTGCTTGACTTTTGGGCTTGTTGCCACACCATGGCTTTAAGGCCAGCTAGAGGAATTTTCGTCCCGAACGTGTGGGGGGCAACTTCCGTTTCTGGCAAGCTGTAAACCCACCCACAACTTCCACCCTAGATCACAATCCAGATCCAGGGAGGTTAAAGCAAGAGCGATTACCCCCAAGACTGATCGCTGGATCTCCCCACAATTTGTAGGCTGGGAGCCGGAAATGCCTATGAAAACTACACAATGGCGTGTCTCCTCAGCGGCTTCTAGCCCCCAGGGGAGGGAGCTGACGCATTCCCCAAATACAGGTCCCAAAGTCCATAGGACACTAACCTCTTACTTTTTCCTAGGCAAGTCTATGTTGATAATTCTGGCGTCTCCACAGTTCCTGGTGTTCTGGGGTTCCTCCAGCCGGCTGCTGGCCCTGCCGCCCTGGGGCTAAAACCTCGGCTCACGTGGACCTGGGCTCGGCTCGGCTCCTGCGCTCTGCGCGCTGCTGGCTCCCAGACCGCTGCGCTGGTCCTTCCTGCAGGGCTGCTGGGCTGTCCTCAGCGGGAGGTTAGCTTCTCTGTGTCGTTCTGTGGGTGCTGGGGCTCCAGAAGTTGTTCAGAGTCCAGCATTCTAAATTTTTAATCTAGATGTGGAAAATTTTGTCAGGTACTTTTTACCCAAATGAGGACACTCTCAAAGGCATTTGGTTCTTTAATAACAGGAATTATTTCACTTTTTCATGCAGAGTACCTAATAACTCAAATAAATATTTGGGTGGCGAAATAAATAGAGTGTGGGACTTAGAGAAACATGAGTTCAGATCCTGCTTCAGACACAGACCTACCTGCATGATCATAGACAAGTCACCTACCTTTCCTGTGCCTCAATTCCAGCATCTATAAAATACAGATACTTCCAATTTTGTAGAATAATGAGGATCAATGAGTTAACATTTTTAAAGCACTATATTAATGGTTGTACTTACTATAATTATGATTATGATTATGAATATTTCGTTGTAATTTATTAAATCTTGCTATGTGCCTGCACTTAATAAATACTTAAGAAATGATTGTCAAATTATATTTGACAAATTAAATGATTGTTGTTCAGTCATTTCAATCATGTCCAACTCTTTATGGTCCTATTTGTGGTTTTCTTGGCAAAGATAGTGGAGTGGTTTGCCATTTCCTTTTCTAGTTCATTTTACAAAAGATAAAACTGAGGCAAACAGGGTTAAGTGACTTGCCCAGGCTATCACAACTAGTAAGTGTCAGAAGCCAGATTTGAACTCATGAAGATGAATCTTTCTGACTCTACATATAATACCCATTGTACCATTTAGCTTCCCCATTAGCATCTGAAATAGAGATTATTGTAATATGTGATTAGATTTATAGGTTATATAAAATTAGAAGGAATAGCTAGCATTCTGAATGATAGAATCTTCTCCAGGAAACAAAACAAAAGTTCTTCACAAGTTAGATTGGACTAACTCAAGTGAGAGGTTATTTTTTTATCTATCTATCTATCTATCTATCTATCTATCTATCTATCTATCTATCTATTTGCTTTTTGGAGGGAGAATTTAGGGCAACTGGGATTAAGCAACTTGCCCAAGGTTACATAGCTAGTAAGTGTTAAGTGTCTGAGGTGACATTTGAACCACATATAAGCAAAACAATAGAATCCTACTCCTACAAAGGGAAGTAAAAAAAAGTAAAGGGAACCATGTAAACTCCTTCTGAACCATTTTCTGACCCACTGACAGTCTGAGCTCAGAAGCCAATGCTGCCAATTCAGTCACTTCCAGTGACTGCTGCTGGCATGTATTGGCATGACCTGCATTGGACTAGCTATATTCATAACCCAGTGAAACAGGTTTTCCTTCCAACCATTTAAGTTGTTTTGTGCTGGAAAAATTGTTTTACTCCATCCTTTTTGGGGTTCTGCTGCTCCAAAATTTGTTTTGAGGAGTTTATTTTATTTTAATGTTGCTTTAGTCTGCATTCAGACACAATCAGATCTTTCTCTGGTGATGGATAGCATTTTTCATCCTAAGAGCTGTCATGGGATTTTGTATTGCTGAAAATAGTTATGTCATTCACTTCTGAACATCTCACAGTATTGCTGTTACTTTATACCCAGCACATTTCACTTTGCATCAACCCATGTAAGTCTTTCTAGGTTTTTCTGAGACCATCCTGCTCATCATTTCTTATATTAAAATACTATTCCATCACAATTACATATAACTTATTCAGTCATTCTCCAATTGATGTGTGTCCTTTCAATTTCTAATTCTTTACTGCCAGAAAAGAGCTGCTATAAATATTTTTGTACAAATGGATCCATTCCCTTTTTTATCTCTTTTGGGATACAGGCCTAGTAGTGGTATTGATAAGTCAAGGGGTATGAATGGTTTTAGAGCCCTTTGGGCATAGTTCCAAATTGCTCTGTATTATGATTTAATCAATTCACAACTCCAATTGAGGAGTTATTTTAAAGTTATTTGGAATGTAATTTGGGAAAGGTCAGCTGAGTCCCTGACTTTATAATCCACCATCGTGATTCCACCTCCTATAAAGCACTTTTTAAACTTTAAATATTTAAATTTAAATAAATATATTCAAATAAAAATTTAAATATTTACAATTACTACTATATTACAGATTAAAAAATAGAAGCAGACAAAAATAATGATTTGCTTAGGGTCACATAGCTAGAAATTGTTTGAGGAGGGATCTGGTCTCAAATTTTCTGACTCCAGGACTTACAACCTATTCACTGCATCACCTAGCTACCTGTTATTATTCTTCCTAAATTGTTGTGTCAAAGACCGAACACAATTTTCTGGACATAGATGTACTCTGACAAGAGCCATCTAGTTATTCATCAAAGATATGTCTTTCAATGCAGTCTAAGATCATATTAGGCTCTTTTATTGACACAGAGTAGTGACTCATGTTTAACTTACAGTCCATTAAAACCATAGAATCTTTTTAAATGAAATGCTACCTAACCAAGTTCTTCACCTTGAAAATGTGAAATGAACCTATATGTCTAACTTTCTATTTATTTCTATTAAATTACATCTTATTGGTGTGGCTAGGTGGTGCAGTGAATAGAGCAATAGCCCTGGAGTCAGGAGTTCAAATATTGTGGAACCAGTCAGAGTAACACAAGATGTAACAGCTTCTATACTAAAGGATAAGAAGGCTTGGAATGCTATATTCCACAGGGCAAAGGAGTTTGGCTTATAATCAAGAATCACTTACCCAGAAAAATTGAGTATAATATTTCAGGGGAAAATATATATATATATATTTAATGGAAGAGAGGAATTTCCTGCATTCCTGATGAAAATACAAGAAATGAGTAGAAAATTTTACTTTCAAATCCAAGACTGTAGGCAAGCATAAAAAGGTAAACAGGAAGAAATTATAACAGACTTAATAAAGTTAAACTATTTATATGCTTACATAGGAAGATGATATTTATAATTCCTAAGAACTTTATCAATATTTGAGTAGTTAGAAGAAGTATGTATAGAGAACATGGTTTAAGTTTACTGTGATGGGTTGATATCTAAAAACAGTAAATAATTGAAGGGTGAGAAACTAGGATGTACTTGGAGAAGAGAATGGAGAGGTAGAAGGAGATACATTATCTCACATACAAGAGGCATTAATGAGCCTTTTTAATGTAGGGGAAAGTGGAGAGAAGGAACACAGTGCTTGAACCTTATTCTTATTGGAATTGACTTAAAAAAAAGAATAACATACACACTCTACTGGGTATAGAAATCTATTTTATTCTAAACAGAAGTAGGAGGGGAAAGGGATAAGAGAAGAGAGTGTGTATATGTTAGAATGATGGGCAGATTGAGGAAGGATGTAGACCAAAGAAAAACACTTTTTAGTAGGAACAGGAGGAAAGGAGGAAAATAAAAGAATAAAGAAGGAAAATAGAGTGGAAGAAAATACACAGTAGTTGTAAATGTAAAAAAAATCATAGAATTTTTGGCTAAGAAAAGCATCATTTCAAAAACTTATAGAGATCTGAGTCAAATTTTAAGAATTCAAATCATACCCTAACTTATAAATAATCAAAGTATAGGAAGAGAAGTTTTCAAAAGAAGAAAGCATTGTTATCTGTAGTTGGATAAAAAATGTTCTAAGTTAGTGCTTCTTAAACTGTGGGTCATGACTACATAACTGAATGTGGGGATTGTGAAAAAAATTTGTGAACAGTAAAAGGTTTCTTAATGTGCAACAACCAAAAATTAGTTCAAAATCAACCACATAAAGAATCCAAAGTGTTTCTTTCAGCACTTGCTTATAGTGCATTACAGAACTTCACTGAAGCCATGGTCCTAAACACACAGCATGTGCACTTTGCCCTGCACTTGGCTTCACACCACACAATACCAATGGACACTGACAGAAACACTTTGGCTCAGAATCAAGACTATTGTTATGAATTGCAGTGTTTTTTGTTTTTTCTTGAACATTCAGTTTTTTGCTCTTACAGAAATGTAATAGTTAAATTAGGGAAAATAAAGACTTTTAATATTTTCTAACCATCATTTCTCAGCACCTATCAAATTATTTTATCTTTGGATTCTGTTATGTTAATATGTTTGATTTTAAAACCTGCTGTTATATCCTTCTTTTACTGAAACATGTGCTTAATTGTAGAAGTAAAGACAAAAGCACTTTAATAATATTTCACCATTACTGCTCTATGTATATGTAAATATGAACAGCATATTTAATTAAGCACAAAGGCAATTCCATACACTAAAACTCATGTTTATTTGAGAAATTATTAACAATACTTATTTCTATTTTAGGACAATTTTTTGTTGTGGTTAAGTGGCTAAATTTAGACAGAAGAGGTAATAATACTAATGATAATGTGGTGGAATCTTTGTTATAAAGTTGTAGTACAATTAAATTGACAAGGAAAAGAAAATTTGTCAACTCCTTTTTGCAAGATCCTTGAAGAAAGATTTATTTTTCTATTTGGGGGGAGGTAATTTTCTTTAATTTTTAATTTTCAACATTCATTTCCACAAGATTTTGAGTACAAATTTTTTCTCTCCCTGTCTTTCCCTTAACCCCTACCCCAAAATAGCAAGCCTACTGAATACCTCTTCCTGCAATCTGTTCTCTCTTATATCCTCCCCCTTCAACTCTCTAACTTTCTAGTAGGGTAAGATGAGTTTCTATACCCCAGTACCTATATATCTGATTTCCCAGTTGCATGTAAAACAAACAACAACAACAACAACAACAACAACAACAACAACCAATTTTTAAAAGTTTGTTTTTAAAACTGTGAGTTCCAGATTTTTTTCCCCTTCTTCCCTCTTCACCCACCCTCACTGCAAAGACAAGCACTTCAGTATAGAATGTAAATGTGTAGTTACCCAAATTGTTACCATAGTAGTTATATTGAGAAAAGCTAACTATATTCCCATCTGTCCTATCCTGCCCCCCACTTATTCTATTTTCTCCTTTGACCCTATCCCTTAAAAATGTTTGCTTCTAACTACCCTCTCCCTCAATCTCTCCTCTTTTCTATTCCCCCCCTAATCCTCTCCTCCCTGCCCCCCCCCCATTTACCTGTAGGGTAAGATACCCAATTTAGTGCATATGTTATTACCTCCTTGGGCCAAATTCAAGGAGAATCAGGTTGTCCCATTCCCTTTCACCTTCCTGCTCTTCCCCTACACTGTAACAGTTTTCTCTTGCCTCTATTATTTTATCTCATAATAATTTACCCTAATCTTTTACTCCCTTCTCCCAATAAATTCCTCTCATCTCTTAACTTCATTTTTTAGATATCATCCCTTCATATTCAACTCATCCTCTACCCTCTGTCAATGTATACATGAACATACAAATACCCACACTCACAGATAAATTTATATACATATACATCCTCCTATACATACATATATATGTATGTATAACTATATATACACACACGTATATTCCCTTCAGCTATCCTCATACTGAGAAAAGTCTTATGAGTTACAATTATTGTTTTTCCACTTAGGAATGTAAATAGCCCAGCTTTAATAAGTTCCTTGTGATTTATTTTCCCTATTTACATTCTCATACTTCCCTTGCTTCTTGTATTTGAAAGTCAAATTTTCTGTTCAGCTGTTTTTTTCATCAAGAAGGCTTGAAAATCCTCTATTCCATTGAATGACCATATTTTCCCCAGTAGCATTATACTCAGTTTTGCTGGGTACTTGATTCTTGATTTTACACCTAGCTCCTTTGACCTCCAGGATATCATATTCCAAGCCCTTCGATCCCTTAATGCTGAAGCTGCTAGGTCTTGTGTTATCCTGATTGTGTTTCCAGAATATTCAAATTGTTTCTTCCTGACTCCTTACAGTATTTTCTCCTTTAACTGGGAACTCTGGAATTTGGCTATAGTATTCTTAGGTGTTTTCTTTTTGCGATCTTTTTTCAAGAGATATTTGGTGAATTCTTTCAATTTCTGTTTTGCCCTCTGGTTCTAAAACATTGGGGCAATTTTGCACGATGATTGTTTTGAAAAAATTTGTCTAGACTCTTCTTTTGATCATGGCTCTCAGGTAAACCAATAATTTTTAAATTATCTTCCCTGGATATATTTTCCAGGTCAGTGGTTTTTCCAATGAGATATTTCACATTGCCTTCTATTTTTTTCATTTGTTTAGATCTGTTTTATAGTATCTTGTTTTCTCATAAAGTCATTAGCTTCCAGTTTCTCCATTCTAATTTTGAAGGAGTTATTCTCTTCAGTGAGTTTTTTTAAAATTCCTTTTCCATCTAGGAAATTTGGCTTATTAAAGCATACTTCTCCTCATTGGTTTTTTGTGCCACTTTTGCCATTTGACTTAGTCTATTTTTAAGGTGTTATTTTCTTCAGTGTAATTTTGGGATTCCTTTAGCAGCCTGTTGCCTTGTTTTCCATGATTTTCTTGTATCATTCTCATTTTCTTCTAAATTTTTACTCCACTTCTCTTACTTGATTTTCAAAATCCTTCTTGAGCTCCTCCATGTCTTGTAACCAATTCATATTTTTCTTGGAGGCTTTTGAAGCAGGAGTTTGGGACCATTATGGGGCTAAAACCATGGCTTAGTTGGGACTCTGCTTGGCTCCCAGAGTGCTGTGATAGACCCTTCCTGACAGCCTGCCAGGCTGCCTTCAGGGGATTTGTTTCTCTCTGTCACATTGTGGGTTCTGTATCTCTAAAGTTTGTTTAGAGCCATTTTTTACATGTATCGTAGGAGGTAGAAGATGAATCTGTGTGGAAGTCCTGTTTCTACTTCACCATTGTCAAGATGGATTTATTTTCTAATCATTATGATGGTGTGGAAAAACTTCCTTGCTTAATTTGTAATGAAGATTTGACTGCAGAGAACATAAAACCACAATATACCACAATAAGCCAAAGGAATATTTCAAATGACTTTTCAAATCTGCAAATAGAGAAGAACAATGTTTTGAGAAATGTTTTACTACCAACAAGAAGTATTTACTTCCATTTTATGAAAATTATTATTTGATTGCAAAAACTAAAACACCCACATGATAGAAGAATTTGTATTACCCGCTGCTCTTAAGATGTCAGAAATAATTTGTGGGAAAAAAGCATGAGGATGAAATTCATAAAATTCCTTTGCTGAATGATATTGTTTCTAAATGAATTGCTAAAATTCTTAATGACTCATCTAGTAACTTATTACCAGGATTAAGGACATTGCAATGTTTTCAATTAATTTATATTAAATGCCATATTTCTAACACGGCGCAGTTTTTACTATACATAAGATATATTTATGAAGAAGCATACATGAAGAGTTATTGTTTTGTTACCCTTTGGAAAGGCAAACAAGAGGGGAAGATATATGTATTTTAAAGTCAATGAATTTTTTAAAAATAAAAGTTTACAGTGGAAAGATCATTCTAGAGTCTGGAGCAATGATTGACAAAGAATTTGGATTTGTGGCAAAATTTATTTCTTATTAATAATAGTATTTATATACATTTGAAATATTTAATTTTAAGACTTCAAATTTCAGATCCATTCCCTTCCTCCCTTGTCACCTACTCCCTCTGGGAAGATAAGCAATTATGTGTTGTACATGTATAGCTATGCAAAACATTACCATAGCAGATATATTATAAAAGACTGCTTATATTTAGCTCCCACTCATCCCAAACTCCACCTTGTCCATTACCTACTTTGATCCTGTCCCTCTTCAATAGTGGGTACTTCCAAACTCCCCTCCCCTTAGAATGCTCTCCATTCCATCATCCCCCCTCTCATCCCCCTTCCCCCTACTCTCCTGCAGGGTGAGATATCCCATTTAGTATGTATGTGATTCTCTCCCTGAGCCAAATTCAATGAGAATAAGATTTTGTCTTTTTGGCTTCCTGTTCTTCCCCTCCCCTGCAACTACTTCCCCTTGCCTCTTCTACATGAGATAGTTTACCCTACGCTGTCTCTCCCCATCTCCTCTTGTCACTTTCCTCTCTCAACTCATAAATTCACCCCTTAAGTATCATCACTTCCCAACAAATTCAACCTGTGCTGTCTACCCATGTATACCTGTAAACATATATACATTCACATATGTGTTCATATGTCCATATACACTTCTTCAATTATTTTCATAACGAGAAAGGTTTCATCAGACACAGTTATTATTTTTCCATGTAGGAATGTAAGTAGTTCAACTTTGATAAGTTCCCTTTGATTTCTTTTCCCTGATTACCTTCTCAAGCATCTCTTGCTTCTTGTTTCTGAATGTCAGATTTTCTATTCAACTCTGGTTTTTTCCTCAAGAATGCTTGAAAGTCCTCTATTCCACTGAATGAACATATTATACCCTGAAACAAGATACTCAGTTTTGCTGGTTGGTGACCCTTGGCTTCAATCCCAGCTCTTTTGCCCTCTGGAATATCATATTGCATGCCCTTTAATTCCTCAGTGTAGAAGCTGCCAGGTCCTGGGCTATTCTGATTGTGTTTCCACAATATTGGAATTGTTTCTTCCTGGCTGCTTGTAGTATTTTCTCTTTGATCTGGGAGTTCTTGAAGCTGGGTATAATATTCCTGGGAGTTTTCTTTTTGGGATCCTTTTCAGGAGGTGATCTGTGGATTCTTTCAACCTCTACTTTGCCCTCTGGGTGATAATTTACATCAGGGCAATTTTCCCTGTGAATTTCTTGAAGGGTGATTTCTAGGTTCTTTCTTTGATCATGGCTTTCAGGTAGTCCAATAATTTTTAAATTATCTCCCATGGATCTATTTCCCATGAGATATTTCACTTTGCCTTCTATTCTTTCATTTGTTTGTATCTGTTTAACAGCATCTTGATTTCTCATAAAGTCATTAACTTCCATTTGTTCCAGTCTAATTCTGAAGGAATGATTCTCTTCAGTGAACTTTTAATATTCTTTTTCCATCTGGCAAATTCGGCTTTTTAAGGCATTCTTTTCCTCATTGCCATTCTGAGCCTTTTTTGCCATTTGAGTTAGTCTATTTTTTAAGGTGTTATTTTCCTCAGTCAGGCTGTTGACTGTCATTTCATACTTTTCTTACATCTTTCTCATTTCTCTATCCAATTTTTCCACCACTTCTCTTATCTGCTTTTTAAGGTCCTCTATGGCCTGTAGCCAGCTTGTATTTTCATTTGGGGCTTTTAGTGCAGGGGTTCTGACCTCACAGTCCTCCTGTTCCATGCTTTGATCCTCTTTGCCCCCAAAATAGGAGTCTAAAGTTGCATTTTCTCTATATTTTGTTTCCTTTGCCTAGGCATGTTGCCATTTAATTACTTGATTTTGGGGCTGGTTGCCACAGTAGGACTCTGCCACCAGAGAGGAGAGCTTCCATCCCAAATGTGGGGTCTTCACAACATCTGGAGGTTGGGTGGCCTTTGTAAAGCATCCACCCGCTCTGGTAAATCGGATACCCACCCCAGATCTTCCTCCAAGACCACAATCCAGATCCAAGCATGTTAAAGCAAGAGCAATTAGACCCCAGACTGATTGCTGGATCTCTCTACAGTTCACAGACCAGGAGGTGGAGCTGCCACAGATGCTGGAAAATGGCCTCTTTGCTGAGTTTCCTCAGCAGCTTTTCGCCCACAGGGGAGGAAGAAGATGCATTCCCCAGATACTGCTCCCAAAGTCCATAGGGCACTAACTTCTCACTTTGTACTAGGCATATCTGTCCTGATAATTATGGAATTGCCACAGCTGCTAGTGTTCTGGGGTCCCTCCAGCTGGCTGCTGGCCCAGTGGCCCTGGGGCTAAAACCACTCTTCATGAGGGCCTAGGCTCGGCTCCTAGAGTGCTGTGCTGTAGGTTCCCAGTGTGTTGTGCTGCCCGCTCTCAAAGCACTCCTTTGGCCGTGCCCTACAGGGCTGCTGGGTTGTCCTCAGCAGGAGGTTAGCTTCTCTGTGTCATTCTGTGGGTACTGGGGCTCCAGAAGTCGTTCAGATTCCCCTTTTATATGTTTGGAAGTGGTACGGGGCAGAGCACCTTGGAAGTACTGTTTCTACGACACCACCTTGGCTCCACCTATGGCAAAATTTAAAACTCGTGGCAATGAGCATATTACTTTTACTTGCTACCTGATCTATAAGGGAGCCACCATAGCCAAGAAATTTACCACAGTTACATATTGTGCTTCAAGATTCAATCAAAATGGGGGGGGGGGGGCAGAGCCAAGATGGCAGAGCAGAAGTAGCAAGTCCAGGGCACTCATCCCCCAGATCACCTACAAACTATGTAAAAGGGGACTCTGAACAACTGCTGGAGCCCCAGCACTCACATAATGACACAGAGCAGCTGGCCTCCTGCTGAGGACAGCCCAGCAGCCCTGCAGGAGGGACCAGCACAGTGCTCTGGAGCCAGCAGCACAGTATGCACTGCACAGCACATGGAGAGCTGAATCCAGGTCCCTGTGAGCCGCAGTTTTAGTCCCAGGGCGAGGTGGCCAGCAGCCAGCTGGAGGGACCACAGATCACTAGCTGCTGTGGCGATTCCAGAATTATCAACACAGATATGCCTAGGAATAAGTGAGAGGTTAGTGCCCTATGGATTTTGGGACCAGTATTTGGGGAAGTAGTCGGCTTCCTCCCCTGGGGGCTAGAAGCCACCGAGGAGACACGCCATTTTGCTGTTTCCAGTGGCAGCTTCAGCTCCTGGCCTGCAAACTGTAGGGAGATCCAGTGATCAGTCTTGGGGGTTAATCTTTCTTGCTTTAAACTCCCTGGATCTGGATTGTGATCTTGGGGGGAGGTCTGGGGTGGGTATCCAGGTTGCCAGAAAGCTGCGAAAGCTCCCCTGTCTGGTGGAAGAGTCCTGCTGTGGCAACAAGCCCAAAAGTCAAGTGCTTAAGTGGCAACATGTCAAGGCAAAGGAAACAAATTAAACAGAAGAATGCAACATTAGACTCCTATTTGGGGTCAAAGAGGATCAAAGCATAGAACAGGAGAGGGCTGTGAGGTCAGAAATCCTCCTCCAAAAGCCCCAAAGGAATATATGAGCAGGTTACAGGCCATAGAGAACCTTAAGAAGGATGTTAAAAATCAAATAAGAAAAGTGGAGGAAAAGTTGGGAAGAGAAATGAAAAGGATGTAAGAAATGTATGAAATGAGGGTCAACAGCCTGACTGAGGAATACAACACCTTAAAAAATAGACTAACTCTAATGGCAAAGGAGGCCCAAAAGGGCAATGAGGAGAAGAATGCCTTAAAAATCTGAATTTGCCAGATGGAAAAAGAATCTTGAAAGTTCACTGAGGAGATTCATTCCTTCAGAGTTAGACTGGAGAAAATGGAAGCTAATGACTTTATGAGAAATCAAGATGCTGTTAAGCAGATCCAAACAAATGAAAGAGTAGAAGGCAATGTGAAATATCTCATGGGAAAAACCACTGACCTGGAAAATAGATCCAGGAGAGACAATTTAAAAATTTTTGGACTACCTGAAAGCCATGATCAAAGAAAGAACCTAGAAATCACCCTTCAAGAAATTCTTAAGGAAAACTGCCCTGATGTTTTAGACCCAGAGGGCAAAATAGAGGTTGGAAGAATCAGAATAGCCCAGGACCTGGCAGCTTCTACACTGAAGAATCAGTGGAATAGAGTGCTTTCTAGAATTCTTCAGGAAAAAACCAGAGTTGAATAGAAAATTTGACATCCAGACACAAGAAGCAAGAGATGCCTGAGAAGGTAATCAGGGAAAATAAATCCAAAGCAACTTATCAAAGTTAACCTATTTACATTCCTACATGGAAAAACAATAACTTTGACTGATGAAACCTTTCTCAGTATGAAAATAATGGAAGAAGGGTGTATGGTCATATTAATACATATGTGAATGTGTGTATATATGTTTACAGTTATACATGGAGAGAGGACATAGGTTGAATTTCTTGGGAAGGAATGATACTTAAAGGGTGAAATTATGAGGTGAGAGAGGAAAGTGTCAAGAGTAGATGGGGAGATACAGGGTAGGGTAAACTATCTCATGTAGAAGAAGCAAGGGGAAGTGGCTGAAGGGGAGGGAAGAATAGGAAGGCAAAAAGGCAAAACCACATTCTCCCTGAATTTGGTTCAGGGAGAGAATGACATACATACTAAATGGGATATCCCAACCTGCAGCAGAATAGAGGGAAGGGGGATGAGAGGAGGGATGATGGATGGGAGGGCATCCTTGGGGGGAGGGGAGGTTGGAATTACCCACTATAGAAGAGGGACTTGATCAAGTAGGGAATGGACCAGGTGGGGGGTGGGATGGGTGGGAGGGAATTATAAGCAGCCTTGTACAATATATCTACTATGGTAATATTTTGCATAGCTATACATGTATAACACATACTGAATTAATTATCTCCCCAGAGGGAATGGGTGACAAGGGAGGAAGGAAATGGATCTGAAATTCAAGGTCTTAAAATTAAATGTTTCAAGTATATATAAATACTATTATCAATACTCTTTTGCATGTAATTGGGAGATAAGATGTACAGGCATTGGGGCACAGAGATTCACCTTGTTCTAATGGAAAAGTCGAAGGGAGTATGGGAGAAGGTATGGGAGAGAGCAGATTGGAAGAAGGGACATCTTGTGGGACTGCTATTCTGGGATGGTGGGTAGGGGAAAAACGGGGGAAAAAATTGTAACTCAAAATCTGGCAGAAATGAATGATGTAAAACAAAAGTTAATAAAGCATTTGTTTAAAAAAAGATTCAACCAAAATCATTAACTTTATTAAAAATCATGCCCTTGGGGTGGCTAGGTGGCAGTGAGTTGAGCTTAGGCCCTGGAGTCAGAAGGACCTGAGTTAGGATCCAACCTCAGACACTTACGTACATACAAACAAAAACCTAGTTGTGTGACCTTGGGCAAGTTACTTAACCCCAATTGGCCTCCAAAAAAAGGGGGAAAAATCATGCCCTTAATAGTTATTTGTTTTCAAACCTTTAGTAAGACATCTCATTACAAAAGTTTATTACTACATACAGAGGTAAGGTAAGAGCAAAATTTAGACAGATTATTGAAACAGAAACATGAAGTTTTTGAGCAGAAATCTAATTTATTACTTTTTTTCTTAATGATTTATGGCTTTCAAAACTGTTATTTGGTGCATATTAAAAAAAAACCTATAATTTAAGCATTGCTTTAGGGTAAAAATGTAATTATATTAAAAGATAATATTTAATATTTCAATTAAAATGTTAAAATATGGAAGAATAGTGTCAGAATGGTTCTTTAGTAATGTTTACATCTATAGATGATTACATAATTGGAGATTATCTTTCAAAAGACTTAATTGTAAGAATTATAATTGATCATCTGAAGTGCCTAAAGTCATAGTTTCAGAAATACTTCCCTAAAACATCCCTTATTAAAAAAAAATCAAAAAATCTAAGTTGGGTTCATAAATCATACTCAGCTGGAATAAAAAATGTCAGCCATCTGCCATTAAAAATTCAAAAGGAATTTGCCGAGTTGTCAGGCAACACAGGTTTAAAACTTGAGTTTCCTAAAAATACAAAAACAAAACCAAAACAAAACAAACAAAGAAAAAAAAAAGACAGAATCTATTACAATTTCTGAAATGGTCCAAGATATACTTCTGCTATTTTGTTCTATGTATTTATGTGAAGTGGCATTCTCAGCATTTATTATTATAAAACTAAAATATTGATCAACTGTGAAAAACTTTGAAAATGATCTATATCCTACAGTATCAAATACTACACCAAGATTTAATTTTTTACATAAAAATGAACAAGGACATCAATCTCATTGGTATACAAATTTGCATTAATCTTTAATAAATGGTAAAATTATATGTATATAAAAGTTTTAAAAGAAATTTCTTCATTATTTATTATCAGTAAATGTTTGAATTGTATACGTATTTTATATACCTATATACCCAGGATTGCATAAAAATGTCTTGGGCTAAATAGGGTCACAAGTGGAAAATGTTTAAGAATCCTTGTTCAAAATTGCTATTGATTTAGAAAAATGCAAGTTAAAACAACTCTGAGATAATACCTCATGCCCATTAGATTATCTAATATGAAAAAAAGAGGAAAATGACAAATGCTGAAGGGGATTTGGGAAAATTTGGATAATTGATGGAGTTATGAATCTATTCAACAATTCTGGAGAGCTATTTGGAATCATGCTCAAAGGGCTATAAAACTGTGTCTGCCATTTAACCCAGTAATATCATTATTAAGTCTGGAAGCCAAAGAGATGAAAAAAAAAGTAGCTTTAGTACAAAAATATTTATAGTAGTTCTTTCAGTGGGAGTAAAGAGTTGGACACTAAGAGGATGATCATCCATGGAGGAACAGCTGAATACACAGTGGTATATGATTGTGATGGAAAACTTTTGTGCTACAAGAATGACAAGCAGGATGCTTTCAGAAAAACCTGGAAAGACTTACATGAATTCATACAAAATTAAGTGAGCAGAAGCAGGAGAACAGTACACACAGTAATAGAATATAATATGATGATCAATTGAGAATGACTTAGCTATTCTTAGCAATACAATAATTCATGACAACTCCAAGGGACTTATGATGAAAAATGCTATTCACCTCCAGAGAAAGAGCTCTGATGGAGTCTGAATACACTTTGTAAAAAGAAAAAAGAAAAAAAATATTTCTGCCTTGTTTTGTTCTGTCTTTTCTCTTACATTACTTATACAGAAATATGTTTTGCATGACCACACATGTATAACCTATATAAACTTGCTTGCCTTCTCAAGTAATGGCAGAGGGGGTTAAGAGAGGGAGGGAGAGAATGTGGAACTCAAAATTAAAAAAAATGTTAAAAATTGTGTTTACAAAATTGGAAAAAATAAAATATTTTAAAAGGAAAAGTACTTTACGAATAGTATTTCATTTTATTTTCCCAACAACCCCTTAAGATAACTGCTATGATTATCCCCAATTTTACAGATGCAGAAAATCAGATGGTATTTAAATGAGTATACATACATACATATATATATATATATGTGTGTGTGTGTGTGTGTGTGTGTGTGTGTGTGTCTGTATGTGTGTGTTCAACATTCACTTCCATAAATTTTCCATTTTCTCCACCTCACTCCCCTTCTCCCCAATATGGTATGCAATTTGATATAGGATCTGCATATACCTTTTTATTAAACATATTTTTACATCAGTCATATTATATAGAAGAATTAGAATGAATGGTAGGAACCACAAGAAACAAAAAAAGCAAACAAAACAAAATAGAGAGCAAATAGTATGCTTCGATCTGGATTCAGACTCAATATTTCTTTCTCTGGATGTGGAGAGCATTTTCCATCATGAGTCTTTTGGGGTTAAGTCCTTCCATTGCTGAAAAGAGCTAAGTCTATAAAAGTCAGTCATTGCACAATGTGGATCTCACTGTGTACAGTGTTATCCTGTTTGTTCTCCTTTCACTCAGAAACACTCCATATAAGTCTTCCCAGGTTGTTCTCAAGTATACCTGCTCACTATTTCTTATACCACAATAGTATTCCATTACATTCATATACCACAACTTATCCAGTCATTCCCTAATTGATGGACATCCCTTCAATTTCCAGTTCTTGGGCACCACAAAAAAGAGCTACAATAAATATTTTTGTACATGTATGACTCTTTCCCTTGTTTATGATCTCTTGGGGAAAGAGACCTTGTCATGGAATTGCTGGGTCAATGGGTATGCACAATTTTATCACTCTTTTGACATAGTTCAAAATTGCTTTCCGGAATGGTTGGATCAGTTCACAACTCCAGTGATTTAGTTTTCCAATTTCCCTATGTCTTCTCCAGCATTTATAATTTTCCTGTTTTGTCATGTTAACTAATATGATAAATGTTATGTGGTAGCTGAGAGTTGTTTTGATTTGCATTTCTCTAATTAATAGTGATTTAGAGCATTTTTTTTTCAGATGACTGTAGATAGCTTTAATTTCTTCCTCTGAAAATGGCCTTTTCATATCGTTTGACCATTTTTCAATTGTGGAATGACTTGTATTTTCTTTTTTTTTTTTTTTTTTAATGCAATTGGGGTTAAGTAACTTGCTCAAGGTTACACGGCTAGTCATTTGATTTATGCGTGGGTGCTCATTTTCTGAGGCCGGATCTGATCCCGGGTCATCCAAACTCCGAGGCTGGTGCTCTTACTCACTGCGCCACCTAGCCGCCCCTATGACTTGTATTTTCAATGACCTTTATATGTTCACATGGCAAGTAAAGTTTATATATTGGATCTGAACTCAAGTTTTTCTGATGCCATCTCCAATGCTGTAACACTGTGTTACCTAGCTAGAGATTCTATTAGCACTTACCTTCCAGGGCTGTTGTGAGAAAAATATAATAGAATATTTTTACAGCACTTGGGAAATCTTAAAGTGCAATACAAAATATAGATATCTTTATGGTCATTATTATCATCATCTGGAAAGTGTCCATAAAAACACAACCAATTTTGTCTCAACATCATGCCACACAAGGAATTTCCCAATTTATATGTATAATTTTATGAACTAGGACCAATCTAATAGAAATTATAAAACTAGCAACTTTAAACTTGATGTAAAGTTAAACATAATAATCTGAACTGTCCAGAAGTTCAATGGTCTCTCCTAGCAGACTGCCTCTTTCATTTCCCTCTTCCCCACCCATTCACTCTCACAGAGTATGTTGTAATGAAGATTTTTCTTTTCAGTTAAATGTTAGAATAGTGAGTTGGATTCTAATTTAAATTCTGCTTTTGTGATTTGAATTTGAAGAAGGCACCAAGGAGTGCATATTAAGTACTTACTATATGGCTAGCACAGTTCTAAGCTTTAAGAATACAAATTCAAGTAGAAAGACTATGTCTACTCTAAAGGTACTGATATTCTAATAGAAAAGATAACACAACAAAGGTTTGCTGCAGATGTGTATTGGAGCTAGATCTTATTGGCTGATTGTTGACATTTCAGTATGAGTATTTAAACTTCAGAAATCAGGAACACTACAAATAGGGGCATGATCTATTGTTTTCTTGGATTGTCTAATTTTACAAAAGTGATAGAGAAAATGTTAATAATTCAGATTAAGCTGAAAAGCATGCCCTGAGTACACTTACTAGCCAGAAATACATTTATTAATATAACCTGGGGTGGAGAATACTTTAAAGTGTGAATTCCAGGGGTTGAAACAAGTTTCCACTGTAAAGAGGTTTCTGGGTCATTATAAACACCAGAAGAACACAGAATGAAATTTCTGATTCTGTTGATATTCAGACTCAAGGAAACTATAACCTAATCAAGGGATGAGAGTGTTAACCCATATAGTTTTGTTTGTTTGTTTGTTTTTTTTACTACATTGCAAGGAATAGTTTAAAATCTTATGGAGTCCCCCTCTCATTATTTTAACAATTGGCCTGAAATGTAGACTATCTGAGACCAAAAGTACTCAAAGCTATTAAGGCAGCTGTTAAACACACTGTCACTGGCCTCAACTGAGAAAATAGGTTTTTATTAAATGACATCTGTGCCTGATTAAAAAAAATTATGTCTCCCCTTAGGAATCATGTGAACCATTAAAAACCAAGCCATAAAATACCTTGTTCCCTTAAGGCCCATTGACAGAGAATATTTCTGATTCCTTTACTGTCATTTAATATGAACTGCTATAATACCTAAAATGTATACAAAAGGAAGAATCATTATCCTTTTGTCCCTGAATGTGATATGTTAGTACTAAATTAGTGATTGACAATTGCATATGATTAGGATTTTAGTTTAGGAAAGAAAAATAAATTTTAATTATCTTTAATACATTTGTTCACATGGTATCAAATTTAACAGATTTCCTTTTTCAATGTTCTTTATCAGACTACTCCCACACTCCTGGTGTTTTTTCCTTAATAGTTCCTAAAGAAAAGGAAAGAAAACAGTATAATATGAAAAAATAGCTTGTGAACATTCTTTTGCATACAGTGAGAGTGTCTGTAATCTCACTTATCTTTCTACCAACTTATTTTGTTCCCATTGATCCCTGAATTTCCACTACTGTAAAATACTCTCAGTGAGTGCCCTTTTCTTTATTCATTCTTGGCCACTACTGTAGTTATAATTATCCAGATATGCAAATTTTCAAGTGGGTCTCTAATCTCATCATCTTGGATGCTCCCTATCACCACAGAAATTGCAGTCCAAGCACAAGTGTCTATCCTAGGTAACTGATATCCATGCTATCAAATAAGTATACCTCAAGGGGTAACCAAAGTACTGAGGTGTGTCATTGCTAAAAAATTCCTCCATGTCCAGAACAAGCAAAAAATTATCTAGATAAGATTAGGAGAACCCAAACCACATCATTAGGACTTTGGGAGATTGGAGCAAATACAATTATTTCATATGTCTCTCTACACTGATAAACTTCACCTTTGAAGATCTGACATCTAACAAACTAGATTCCACTTAATATTTGAAAATTGTTCATTATTTGCATTGAAAAAAATGAAAAAATTAATAGTTATATATATATATATATATATATATATATATATATATATATATATATATATACTCTCCAAAAAATAAACCTGGATGATCATTGCTTAAAATAAAAGTTGAGTTCTCAAAAGATGAGGAAACATCAAAATTCAAAAAGTCAAAACAGTTAGCATAGTGCTACCAATTTTGAGCAAGAATTTTTAAAAATAGTAATGTTCAGCCCTCTTTATCCTTATTGTACTGAACTTTTCAACCAGTAGCAAAAATTATAGGGAAAGAAATATGTAAATGCCAAACAACAGAAAACAAACTGCTCATACCATTCAAGGAATGTGAAATCTACATAAGGATAATGTGTATCCTCTTCTATACTTGTTTTAACCAAGCCTGGTGTTAGGTGACATTGACTTTTCAGATAGGTATAGGGAAGATATCTATGAAAAGGCTAATCATCAGTACTTATTCAAATGACAGCTTACATGAACATAAGCTTGATTTCATAATGCTGTCTCCTCTGATCTTTTTTTTCTTCTAGAATTTACTTATTAATTTTTAGTATTCAACATTAATCTCCACAAGATAGTGAGTGCCAAATTTTCTCCCCATCTCTCCCCTACCCTCACCCCAAATGGCAAGCATACTGAATACCCCTTCCCCTGTCTGTCCTCGATATATCCCCCTATATCCTCCCTTACCCCTTTCCACCTTACTTTCTTGTAGGGCAAGATAGATTTCTATACCCCATTGCCTGTAAACCTTATTTTCTGGTTGCATGTAAAACCATATTTTTTAAAATTTATTTTTCAAAATTTTAGTTCCAGATTCTCTCCCTTCTTCCCTCCTTACCCATCCCCCTGAAAGAACAAGCAACTCAATATAAGTTATACATGTTAAGTTATGCAAACATTTCCATAGTAGTTATATTGTGAAAAACTGTTTTTCCTTCTGTTCTATGCCACCCATACCACGTTTATTCTATTTTCTCCTTTGACCCTATCCCTTTTCAAAAGTGTTTGCTTCTGATTGCCCCCTAACCTATTATGGGAATGGAAATTTAAGATCTTCCCTGCCCCTAGGCCCTTTGATAGGCTTAAGTGCACCTGGAGCCTGTGGAGGGAGGCTTGGTTTTGGGGAATATTTTTTGATTGGGCATTAGGTCAAGAGGGTTGCTACATTCTCTGAGCCAGGAGAAGGCTATATAAAAACTCATGTGAGGCTTTATTTTGGGGCTCACTTTGAGAAGTGTTCTGTGATTTGACCAGACAAGATTCTGGGCAGATGTTGAGCCCCCCAGCTTTGAAAACCCAGATCTTGATGCTTCCATCTCTGGTAACTGTGACTAGGTATGGATGTAATGGTCGGATCTGCTGAATTGTTTCTCTATCTTCATGTACCTTCTGCTTATAACTTCTGTATGTATACTCTAAAGTTTGGGGTGCTGATTTTTCCCTTGAACTAGGTAAATGATATGTCTGATAGGTTAAGGCAAGATTGTTAACCCATTTTGAGTTGCTTTCCTTTAGAAAAGCAGATGTAAGAACCTGTATTGGCAGCCACCCTAGGGATGCTGGGTTGCTTGCTGTGACACCCCCAATCTTCTCTCCCTTCTATCATTCCACCCTCGTATCCACTTCCCCCCTATTTTCCTGTAGGGTAAGATGCACAGTTGAGTATGTGTGTTATTCCCTCCTTAAGTTAAATCCAGTGAAAGTAAGGTTGATTCATATGTTTACACCTCCCTGCTTTTCCCCTCCATTTTAACAGCTTTCTTTTGCTTCTTTTATGTGAAATAATTTACCCTGTTCTATCTCTCCCTACTTCCTTCTTTCAATATAGTCTTCTCTCACCTCTTAATTTTAGTTTTTAGATATCCCTTCATATACAATTCACCCAGTGCCCTGTCTATGTATACATATACACATATGTACACATACAAATATATACACAAATACACATATATAGATGGATGTATATGGATGTATACATACATATATACATACACACACATTCCCTTCAACTATACTAATACTGAGAAAAGTCTCATGAGTTACAAATATCATCTTTCTATGTAGGAATGTAAACAGTTCAACTTCCTGATGATTTATCTTTCTGGTTTACTTTTTCATCCTTCTCTTGATTCTTGAATTTGAAAGTCAAATATCCTGTTCAACTCTGGTCTTTTCATTAAGAAACCTTGAAAGTTCTCTATTTCATTAAATATACACATTTTCCCCTGAAGTATTATATTCAGTTTTGCTGGATAGATGATTCTTGGTTTGAATCCTAGATCCTTTGACCTCCAGAATATCATATTCCAAGCCCTTCAATCCCTTAAAATGTAGAAGCACGTAGATCTTGTGATATCCTGATTGTGTTTCCACAATACTCAAATTGTTTATTTCTGACTGCTTATAATAGTTTCTTCTTGACCTGGTGTAATAGTAGTGGAATTTAAAGATCCCCTGTATTGGCTTGGTTTTTGGGTCTAGTGTTAAAACCCAGAGCTTGTGAATCCCACATGTGGGATGGACTTGTTGATTTGAAAAGAGAGGGCTGAACTGGGAGGAGCTGGTGCCTTGGATTTAGAGAGGCACAAGCAGAGAGAGAGATGCAGAAGAACTTTTGGAAGCAGCATGGTGGAGGCACAGAGAGATAGAGGATTGCTGAGGGCCAGTTTGAGCTGCCCAGGACTTTTGAGAGCTGCCACCTGGAGATGCCAAGGACTGAGGAGACAGGGCTGTGATGCTGGTATTTTGTCTGTCTATTTTGATGTTGTTTTGCCAGATTTGTCCACTGGTGAAGGACTGTTGTAGCAGAGATCCTGGAACCTTGCTGTTGGTTCAGAAGCACTGAAGAAGGATTTTCTTGTTGTATGTTTATGGAAATCCTGGAAGAGGGTCTCGCTAATATTTTCAGGGGTCCTAACACTGTTCTGCAGGCAGAGAATGAATTAATGAGGACACTGGCAATGTATCTTGTGGCTTTGTTAAGCTTTTTTTTCCCTGGGAACAGAGATTTGCTGAGAACTTGGCTCAAGATGAAGAAAAGATTTCTCTTTGGGTATTAAATGATGTAATGATATCTTAACCTTGTTGTAGCTCATGGGTATATAGTCTTTGTGCTTTCTGCTGCCCTTTTTGAGAAGGTGCTTGGTTAACTGATGGTAATTGTAATTCAGTTGTGATCCAGGGGTGGGAAACTTTTTACTTTTTTGTGCTCTGTGACTGACCAAATGAATGTAGTAGGTTTATGATGGGAAACTAATCTCCATTTGAGAAGACTAACTGTGATTGACTAAATGAATGTAATGACCAGGGGTGGAGCAGTACTTGGAAGAGGGACTTTGTGATTGACTAAATGAATATACTGCCCAGGGGTGGAGTAGTACTTGGAAATTATTGAATTATACTTGATGAATGCTATGTTTTGATTTTTTTTTGTTCTTAATTTGTCACTGAATAAAATAGAGAGCTGTTATGCAGGTATTCTGAACTTTGGAAGTTACCTTTGCTTGACATTACGTTCACCTGGGAACTCTGGAATTTGGCTATAAGATTCCTAGAAGTTTTCTTTTTGGGATCTTTATCAAGAGGTTATTGATGAATTCTTTCAATTTCTACTTTACTCTCTGCTTCTAAAACATCAGGGCAGTTCTCTTTCATAATTTCTTGAAAGATGATATCTAGGCTCTTTTTTTATTCATGGCTTTCAGGTAGTCCAATAATTTTAAAATGATCTCTGCTGGATCTATTTTCCAAATCAGTGGTTTTTCCAATGAGGTATTTCATATTGTCTTCTATTTTTTTATTCTTTTGGATCTATTTAATAATTTTTTGATTTTTCATAAAGTCATTAGCTTCCATTTGCTTCATTCTAATGTTGAATGAATTATTTTCTTCAATGAGCTTTTGAGCTTCCTTTACCATTTGGCCAATTCTGCTTTTCATGAAATTCTTCTCCTCATTGGACTTTTGGACCTCTTTTTTCATTTGAGTTAGTGTATTTTTAAGTTCTTTTCTTCAGTATTTTGGGGGTCTCCTTTAGCAAGCTATTGACTTTTTTTCATTATTGTCTTGCATCGCTTCCATTTCTATTCCCATTTTTCCTCTATTTCTCTTACTTGATTTTCATACTCCTTTTTTTAGCTCTTCCATTGCCTGTGACCAATTCATGTTTTTCTTGGAGGCTTTTGATGCAGGAGTTTTGACTTTTTTACCATCTTCTGGTTGAATATTTGGATCTTCTTTGTCACCAAAAATGATTCCATAGCCTGATTTATTTTCCTCTCTGTCCTCATTACTTGAGCCATTTACTTAACTTTTGAGCTCTTTGCCACAGTAGAACTCTGTTTCCAGAATGGAGAGTGTTGTGTCCCAAATTTCTGGGGTTTTGTACAGCTATTGTCAGAACTACTTCTAGGCACCTCCATCAGACCTGGGAGGAGGACTCCCTCTCCACAGCTGTCACAAGCTCTGCCACAACTGCCACAAGCTCTGCACTCTTCCTTACCCCAGGAACACCACCCAAGACTGTGACCTAGATCCAAGCAGGGCAAAGCAAGAGAATCCTGCCTCCATGCCAGTAAAGACATTCCTGCAATTGTGCTCTGCTTAATCACTTGATCCCCCCACCATCTGTGGACCTAGAAATCCAGAAGCTGCTGCTGCTGTTACTGGTCTTGCTACTGCAGTCACCACTTTCACCTTCACTTTGCTGGGAGCAGGGCCAGCACCACACTCTTTTCTCACTCATGTCCAACAGAGTTTCCCCACTGATCTTTACTTTGTCTTTGGCATTTGTGGGTTGAGAAAACTGTAAACCACCATACCTGCCAGTGATTCAATCTCCTGAGACCTCCTTTGGCCAGTCTATACCACCTGTCTATGCTGGCACAACACACACAGGACTCTACTCAGCTCCCAGCCTCGTTTGATAGACCCTTCCTGTTGAAATGCTAGGCCGTCTTCAGAGCAGATTTTTTTTCATTCTGTCACTTTGTGCATTCTGTAGCTCTAAAATTTATTTAGAGTTATTTTTTACAGGTATTGGATGTAATTGGGGGACAGACTCAAGCAAGTTCCTGATTTTACTCCAGCATCTTGGCTCCACCCATCCTCCTCTAATCTTTTTGTGAGGGAGAAGGTGAAAATTTGGATTATGTTCTTATACACTGATCATTTTTAGATATGAGGTATATCAATAGTAGTCATTTGGCAATTTCTGTGTTCACAACCACCTATAAATTGTAAAAGGTCATTCTTAAAGTATTACGAAACATTTCTATAGCTGTTATGACATGCTGACTAGTGTATAACATGATTTAAGTTTGAAGTTTTATAGGGATCTTGGTAGCTTCAGTGGCTAAAGTCCAATGAAAAAGAAACGAGTTAAATTTATTATGTTATGGAATATTAGGTGATTATAAATGATGGTAGACCTTTACTAAATGCCTCCTGTCCTTGGCAATGTTGGACTTAAGATAAGGCAATAATAAAAATATAAAACATAATAATACTATTTGAAATAACCCTCTCAAAATCCAATCTATCATCTATAACCATGAAAATTGGGGAAGGGAGATGGTAGAAATAGCAACGTATGGGAATGACAGTGAGATTATATACCATGGGGACATTTTTTCTTTTACAATTCATAAAATATTTAATTCATAGATAAACTTTTTTAAAGTCAACTTGCATTCTATACTTAATTAGATTATGTGGCTATTGTCAGTAGCTGAACCAAAGCACATGTGAACATATTCTGCACCATACATAGAGACATACATAGCACCTCAGGTTTGAGCTACTTTACAATGCTTGTTGAATCATCTTAATTAGCTACATTAAAAAAAAAAGCATGACACTTTCACATAAATAAGCTAGGGCATGGAGAAACTGTTCTAACCTCTATTTGAAGATTTGTTTTTCCTCCCATGAGTGAATCCTTGAGTTTGTTTCAGTTTATCCCCCTAATATCCTCTAAATCAGGGGGTCACCTTTGACAGGGTGAGATGGTGCCCTGTCCAAACAGGGATGCTCTTTTGTGTGTCACATCTTGGTTTGTCACTGGTTAAATGGTGACTCTGTCCCATTTCCCCATCTAAAATGGAAGATTGCAAAGGAAAATCAGCAAGAACATCAATTAATATATTCATATCAAACTACCCCAGCAAATCTTTATTAAATGCTTATGTGACAGACACTCTGTTAGATGCACAGGATCCAAGATTTAGACCTGGAAAGTCTTAAAGAACACCAAGCCCAGCCCTCATCATGGAGATGTGAGGCAGATGGAGAAAGTGAGGCAGGCAATGTTAAGTGTCTTGCTTTAAGGGTCACACTAGCTACTAGGTGGTTGAGGTAGATTGTGAATCCAGGTCTTCCTAACTCCACATCAACTTAATTCATTATACCATGCTGATTCACTATGCCATACTCCCACATCTGATTTCATGATTTTGTTAAAAGAGAGCTACATTAGCCAGTCCTTAGTACTGGAACTGTCTGTTCTTTGAATTCTACTGTACAACTACCTAGACTACTGCCTAGCAGAGAGGTGACTTAGGTGATGAAGATGCTAGAGCATTACTCTGGTATTATAAAGGCAGATGTTCTCAATGCTCTGAGGAAAGGTGAACCACAAAAATCATGATTAAAACATCACCAATCTAACTTGGAAAACTTAGAAAGGCATATTACTTAACTCTTTTTTTTTTTCAGTCAAATTTTGTTTTCAATCCACTTTAGCACCTAAGATTGTGAAGTAGATTGTCCTTGAGTCATATTTATTTTCAGGCTTCTTTGGGGGGTAAAAACAAAATGGTTCCACTATCCATATTTTATTTCTCTAATTATATCTGTACAGATTATAATTCTCCCATAAATTTTGCACACATATTTCTTAGGCAAAGATGCCATTACTTCTTTTTTTTTCATTAAACAAATGCTTTATTAACTTCTGTTTTAAGACTGGATGTTTTAAGGCTAAATATTTCAAATATATATAAATACTATTATTAATACTCTTTTGCTTGTAATTGATAGATAAGATGTGCAGGCATGGGGACACAAAGATTCACCTTCCTCTAATGGAAAAATCAAAGGGAGTATGGGAGAAGATAGGGGAGAGAGCATATTGGAGGAAGCAATATCTTATGGGTCTGCTATTCTGGGAGGGTGGGTAGGGGAAAAACAGGGGGGGGGGGATAATTGTAACTCAAAATCTGGTAGAAATGAATGATGTAAAACAGAAGTTAATAAAGCATTTGTTTAATACAAAAAAAAAGAAGTTAATGACTCTATGAGGCATCAAGAACCAAACAAAATTAAAAGAATGAAAACAATTGAATAAAACATAAAATACCTCACTGGGAAAACAACTTACCTGGAAAATAGATTCAGGAGAGATAATTTAAGAAGTATTGGACTACCAGAAGGCCTTGATGAACAAAAGAACCTGGACAACATCTTTCAAGAAATCATCAAGGAAAAGTTCCTCTAAGTCCTAGAACCAGAGGGTAAAACAATCATAGAAAGAATCCAATGATCAACTCTTGAAAGATATCACAAATTGAAAATGTCAAGGAATAGTATAGCCAAATTGCAGAATTACCAGGTCAAGGAGAAAATACTGCAAGCAGCCAGAAAATAAGTAATTCAAATATCATGGAACTATAATCAGGATCACACAGTACAGTGCAGCTTCTACATTAAAATATTGGGATTGGAATATCATTAGGCAAAGGAGCTTGGATTAAAACCAAGGATCAAACCAGAAAAACTGAGCATAATCCTTCAGGCAAGGTGATTGGCATTCAATGAAATAAGGAACTTCAATAGCTTCCTGAGGAAAAGTCCAGAGCTTAATGGAATATATGATCTTTAAATACAATTCTCAAGAGAGGGATATAAAAGTAAACAGGAAAAAAAGAAAGAAAATATACGTTATTCAATAAGAGTGAGGTATTTACATCCTTACATGGGAAAATGATACTTGTAAATATTGAGAATTATATCTTTATTATGACATTTAAAAGGGATATACATACTCTTCCTTTGAGCCGTCCTAGGTAATCATTCAAAATGGTGAGGTATTCTCTTGATCCAGAAAACCCCACAAAATCATGCAAGTCAAGGGGTTCAAATCTCCGGGTCCACTTCAAGAACACCCGTGAAACAGCCCAAGCTATCAAGGGCATGCATATCCGAAAAGCTACCAAGTATTTGAAAGATGTCACATTGAAGAAACAGTGTGTTCCTTTCCGTCGATATAATGGTGGAGTTGGCAGGTGTGCCCAGGCTAAGCAGTGGGGTTGGACGCAGGGTCGGTGGCCCAAAAAGAGTGCTGAATTCTTGCTGCATATGCTTAAAAATGCAGAGAGTAACGCAGAACTTAAGGGTTTGGATGTCGATTCTCTCGTCATTGAGCATATTCAGGTTAACAAGGCTCCCAAAATGAGACGGCGTACTTACAGGGCTCATGGTCGAATCAACCCATACATGAGTTCTCCTTGCCATATTGAAATGATACTTACTGAAAAGGAACAAATTGTTCCTAAACCAGAAGAGGAAGTTGCTCAAAAGAAAAAGATATCCCAGAAGAAACTGAAGAAACAAAAGCTTATGGCACGGGAGTAAATATGACATTAGAGTGCAAATAAAAGCGAAGTGAAAACAAAAAAAAAAAAAAAGGGATATACATAGACAGAGGGTGGGGGTATAAATCAACTGATGTGATAATAAATATACTAATTAAGGTGGTAAAAGGATTATAATGAGAGAAGGGGAAAGGAGGTGGCAGAAAAGGGTAAATTATATCACATGAAGAGGCACAAAAACATTATAGTAGAGGGAAAGAAAGGAGAGGAATGAACATTGCTTAATATTTACTCTCCTGGGATTTGGTTCAAGGAGGAAATAACATACTCAAGTATAGAAATTTAACTTGCCCTACAAGCAGTAGGAGAGTAAAGGGAAAAGAAAGGGGGGAGGGATGGCTAGAAGGGAGGGAAGATGTAGTAAGGGAAAAGGAAAAGGGAGGGGAATTTATAGAAGGGAGGGAAGACTGAGGGAGGCAGTGGGCAAAAACAAAACTTTTGTGGAAGGAAAGGGAGAATGGAGCAATAAAAGCATAAACAGGTTTAGGAATAGGATGGAAAGATAAAGATAGTAATCATAAATCTGAATGTGAATGGGATGATCTCTCGTATAAAACAGAAGTGGATAGAAGAATGAATTAAAAACCATGATCCTACAATATACTGTTTACAAGAAACACATTTGAAAAAGAGGGATATACACAGAGTAAATGTAAAAAGCCTGGAGTAGAATATATTATGCTTTAGCTGAAGTAAAACAAATAAAACAGGAGTAGCAATACTAATATCAGACAATGAAAAAGCAAATATAGATATAATCAAAAAAGATAAGGAAGGAAACTATATCCTGCTAAAAGGCAACATAGACAATGAAGTAATATCATTAATAAATATATATGCACCAAGTGGTATAGATTCCAGTGAGAATTGAAGAGAGTTACAGGAAGAAATAGATAGCAAAACCATATTAGTGGGGGACCTCAACATCCCTGTCTCTGAACTTAATAAATCTAACATCAAAATAAACTAGAAAGAAGTTAAGGAGGTGAATAAAATTATAGAAAAGATAGATATGGTAGACCTATGAAGACAATAGAATGAGGATAGAAAGGAATATGCCTTTCTCTAAGTGTTACATGGAACA
This sequence comes from Gymnobelideus leadbeateri, assembly GCA_011680675.1. Classification (NCBI taxonomy): domain Eukaryota; kingdom Metazoa; phylum Chordata; class Mammalia; order Diprotodontia; family Petauridae; genus Gymnobelideus; species Gymnobelideus leadbeateri. The sequence goes on along the minus strand of WOXC01003689.1, from coordinate 16,298 downwards.
TACACAAAAATTGACCATGTACTAAGGCATAAAATCCTCACAGTACAGTGCAGAAAGGCAGAATATTAAGATGCATCTTTTTCAGTTCATGATGCAATAAAAATTATATGTAATAAAAGGCCATGGAGGGGCGGCTAGGTGGCGCAGTGAGTAGAGCGTCAGCCCTGGAGTCAGAAGGACCTGATTTCGGATCCGGCCTCAGACACTTAACGAACAGACAAATGAAAACGTAGCCGTGTGACCTTGGGCAAGTTACTTAACCCCCAATTGCCCTCCCAAAAGGTCAAAAAAAAAAAGATATAGGGGCGGCTAGGTGGCACAGTGAGTAAGAGCGCCGGCCTCAGAGTTGGGATGACCCGGGATCGAAACCGGCCTCAGAAAATGGGCACCCACACATAAATAATGACTAGCCGTGTAACCCTGAGCAAGTTACTTAACCCCAATTGCTTTAAAAAAAAATGGCCATGGAAAGATTTACTAAAACTTAATTGGGAAATGAATAATCCATCCCTAAAGAATGAGTGGGTCAAATAATAAATCACAGAAGCAATCAACAACTTCATTCAAGAAAATGATGTTAATGAGACAACATTCCAAAACTTATGGGATGCAGCAAAAGCAATTCTTAGGGGAAGTTTTATATCTCTGAATGCTTACATGAATAAAATAGAGAAAAAGGAGATTAATGAATTACACATGCAACTGAGAGAGTGCAAAAAAGAACATATTAAAAATTCTCAATTAAATACCAAATTAGAAGTACTGAAAGCCAAAGGAGTTATTAAAAAAATTGAAATTAAGAAAACTATTGAACAAATAATTAAAACTAGGGGCTAGTTTTATGAAAAATAAAACAATTAAATTGATAAAACTTCATTCAATTTGATTTTTTTTAAGAAGAAAACCAAATTACCAGTATCAAAAATGAAAAGGGTGAATTGACCATCAATGAAGAGAAAATTAAAACAATAATTAGGAGTTATTTTGCCCAACTATATACCATAAATTTTACAATCTTAGTGAAATGGATAATTACAAAAATATAAATCACTCAGATTAACAGAAGAGGACGTAAAATAGTTAAATAATTGCATATTAGAAAAAGAAATTGAAAAAGCCATACATGTATTCCCTGGGAAAAAAATCTACAGAACCAGATGGATTTACAAGCAAATTCTATCAAATATTTAAAGAACAATTGATTCCAATACTTTATAAACTATTTTTGAAAATTAGAAAAGAAGGTGTTCTATGAAATAATTTTTATGACACAAACATGGCACTGATATCTAAATCAGGAAGAGCCAAAACAGAGAGAGAAATTTATAGACCAATTTCCCTCATGAATATAGATGTAATTTTTTATTTCTTTTTTTTCATGGGGGAGGACAGGGCAATTGGGGTTAAATGACTTGCCCAAGGGCACATGGCTAGTAAGTGTTAAGTGCCTGAAGGACAGATTTGAACTTAGGTCCTACTGATTTCCGGGCTGGTGCTCTTTTAACTGTGCCACGTAGATGCCCTTAGATACAAAAATTTTGAGTAAAATATTAGCAAAAATACTATAGCAACTTATCACAAGAATTATACAGTTTGATCAAGTAGGATTTATTCCAGGAATGCAAACATGTTTAAATATTAGGAAAACTATTAGTATAATTGGTCATATCAACAACAAAACTAGTAGAAAACATAAGATTATCTCAACAGATGCAGAAAAATACATTTGAAAAAAATACAACACCCATTCCTATTAAAAACACTAGAAAGTATAGAAATAAATGAAATCTTCCTTAAAATAATAAGTAGCATCTCTCTAAAACCAACAGCAAGTATTATATATAATGGGTATAAGCTACAAGCCTTTCCAATAAGATCAGGGATTAAACAAGGATGTCCATTATTACCCCTCTCATTCAATTTGGTCCCTAACCATTATTACCCCTCTCATTCAAAATGCTAACTACAGAAATGAGAAAAGAAAAAAATGTTACAGAAATCAGATTAGTCAAAGAAGAGACCAACCTATCACTCTTTGCAGATGATATGATGATATACTTAGAGAATCAAGTAAAAAACTGCTTGAGAAAATAAATACATTTTGAAAATTCTATATATTTCTAACAAAATCCAACAGCAAGAAATAGAAAGGGAAATTCCATTTAAGTTACTATAGACATTGTAAAATATTTGGGAGTCTTCCTGCCAAAAGAAGCACAGGAACTATAAGGACCCAATTATAAAACACTTTTCACACAAATAAAGTCAGATCTAAATAATTGTAAAAACATCAGTTACTCATGGCTAGGTTGAGCTAATATAAGAAAAATGATAATTTTATGCCAATTGTTTTACCTATTTAGTGCCAAACCCATCAACCTACCAAAAATTATTTTATAGAGCTAGAAAAAATAGTAACAAAATTCATCTGGAAGAACAAAAAGTCCAGAAAATCAAGGGAATTAATGGAAAAAAATGCTAGGGAAGGAGTCCCAGCCATACTAGATTTCAACCTGTATTATAAAGCAGCAATCATTAAAACTACTTGCTACTGGCTGAGGAATAGAGTAGTGGATCAGTGGAATTGATTAGGTACATGAGACACAGTAGTCAATGATTATAGTAATCTACTGTTTGATAAACCCAAAATTTACAGCTTCTGCGATAAGGGCTCACTATTTGACAAAAACTGCCGGGAAAACTGGGAAATAGTATGACAGAAACTGGACATAGATCCGTATATTACATCTAATACCAAAATAAGGTCTAGATAAGTGCATTACCTAGATATAAATGCTGATACTGTAACCAATCTGGGAGAGCAAGGAATAGTTTAATTGCCAGATTTATGGAGAAGAGAAGAATTTATGACCAAACAAGAGATAGCATTACAAAATGCAAAAGGGATAACTTTGGTTACATTAAACTAAAGAGTTTTTGTACAAATAAAGCCAATGTAACTAAGATTAGGAGGGAAGTGGAAAACTGGGCAAAAAAAAAATTGCCACCAGTGTCTCTGATAAAGGCCTCATTTCTAAAATGTTTATAGCAGCTCTTTTTGTGGTAGCAAAGAACTGGAAATCAAAGGGACGAACTTCAATTGGGTAATGGCTAAACAAGTTGTGGCATATGAATGTAATGGAATACTATTGTACTATAAGAAATGAAGAGCAGACAGATTTCATAATACCCTGGAAAGACTTATATAAACTGATGCTGAGTGAGGAGAGCAGAACCAGGGGAACTTTTTACACAATTACAGACACATCATATCCGTGACAACTAGCTTTGATAGACTGGGCTCCTCTCAGCAACGTAAGATTGTAAGACAATTCCAAGACTCATGATGGAAAGGGATAGTCACATCTAGCAAAAAGAACTAGAGTCTGAATGCAGATTGAAGCAAACTACTTTCACCCTCTTTTTTGTGTTCATCTTTGATTCCTAAATTCCTTCTTTCTCATTGTTCACTCCATTGATTAAAAATTCATCTTTACAACTTGATTAATGTTCAATGTGAGGGTATTTGTAGAACCTATATTTGATTCCATGCCCATGGGAGATGAGGGGGGAGGAGAAAGAGGGGGAAAATTTGGAAGTCATGGGATTGTGGAACTTAATGTTGTAAACTAAAATTAAATAAATGAATTTTTTAAAATTCCAGGGGCAAATGGATTTACAAGTGAATTCTATCAAACAATTAAAGAACAATTTATTCCATCACTATAAAAACTATTTAGGGAAATTGGCAAAGAATTAGTCCTACTAAATTCTTTTTTTGATATAAATATGATACTGAAACTGAAACTGGTAAGAGTCAAAACAGAAAGAAAGCTATAGATCAATTCCCCTAATGAATATAAATGCAAAAATGTTAAAATATTAGCAAAAATATTACAGCAACTTATCACAAGAATAATATACTTTGACAAGGTAGGATTTATACCAGCAATACAGGACTGGCTCATTATTAGGAATACTATTAAAATAATGGGTCATATCAACAACAAAACCAACAGAAACCATATGATTATCTCAATTGAAGCAGAGAAAGATTATGACAAAATATTATACCCATTCCTATTAAGAACACTAGAGAACATAGGGATAAATGGAGTCTTCCTTAAAATGATAAGAAGCATGTACCTAAAACTATCAATAAGCATTATATGTAATGGTGATAAGTTAGATTCATTTCCAATAGGACTGGGGGTGAAACAAGGATAGTACTAGAATATGGTATATGTTACTAGAATGTAGTACTAGAAACATTAGCTTTAGCAATAAGAAAGGAAAAAGAAATTGAAGGAATTAGAATAGGCAGAGAAGAAACAGCTATTACTATTTGCAAATCATATAATGATATAATTAGAGAATCCTAGAGAACAAATTAAAAAAAAACTACTTGAAACAATGAACAACTTTAGCAAAGTTGCAGGATATAAAACAAACCCACATAAATCATCTGCATTTGTATATATTACTAGCAGAGCCCAACAGCAAGAGATAGAGAAATTTCATTTAAAGTTCCTGTAAACATTATAGGATAGAGTCCTATTTTATAGGACTCAATACTATATATATATATATATATATATATATATATATATATATATATATATATATACACACACACACACATATATATGCACACTCTATATGTTATAGTATAAAGTCCATTTAAAGTTCCTATAAACATTATAGCATAGAGTCTACCTGCCAAAACATTTTCAGTAACTATATGAACAGAATTACAAAACACTTTTTACAGAAATAAAGTCAGATCTAAATAACTGGAAAAAATGTAAGTTGCTCATGGATAGGCTGAGCTACAATAACAAAAATGACAATTCTACCTAAATTAAATTACTTATTCAGTGCCATACCAATCAAAAGTACTTGGTACTGGTTAAGAAATAGAGTGGTAAATCAGTGGAATGGTTTAGGTAAACAAAACACTTTAGCCAATGATTATAATAATCTACTATTTGATTAACCCAGTGACCCCAGCTTTAGGGATAATAACTCAGTGTATGACAAAAACTGCTTGGAAAACTGCAAAGTAGTATGGCAGAAACTGGTATACACTAACATCTGACACCATATACCAAAATAAAGTCCAAATGGGTACATAATTTTGATATAAAGTCTGACACTATAAACAAATTAGGGAAGTAAGAAATAGTTTAACTGAGATATTTATGGAGAATGGAGGAAATTATGATCAAACAAGAGATAGGGAACATTATGAAATGCAAAATGAATAATATTCATTACAGTAAAGTGAAGTTTTTGCACAAACAAAGCCAATGCAACCATAATTAGAAGGTAAGCAGAAAATTGGGAAAGGTTTTTTTTAAACTAGTGTCTCTGATAAAGGCTTAATTTCTAAACTATATAGAGAACTAAGTAAAATTTACAAGAATAGAAGTCATTCCCCAATAGATAAATGAGCAAAGGAAATGAACAGGCAGTTTTCAGAGGAAGAAATTAAAGTTATGTATAGTCATAAAGAATTTCTCTAAATCACAATTGATTAGAAGGTTGAAAATCAAAATTCTGAGGTACCACATCACAACTATCAGATTGGCTAGCATGAAGAAAAAGGAAAATGATAAATGTTTGAGAAGATGCAGGAAAGCTGGAATACTAATTCATTGTTGGTGAAGTTGTGAGTTGATCCAAACATTCTGGAGAGCAATTTGGAACTATGTCTAAAGGGCTATAAAAATGTGCATGCCTTTTGACCTAGCAATACTGCTTCTAGGGTTGTATTCCAAAGAGATAATAAACATGGAAAAAGACTCACATGTACAAAAATATTTATACCTGCTCTTTTTGTGGGGACCAAGAATTTGAAATTGAAGGATGCCTAATTGTGGAATGGCTGAACAAGTTGTGGTATATGAATGTAATGGAATACTATTGTGTTGTAAGAAATGACAAAAAGGCAGACTTCAGGAAAATCTGGAAAAAAAACCTTATACGAATATGAACTGATGCTGAGTGAAGTGAGCAGAGCCAAGAGAACATTGTACACAGTGATAGCCACATTATTTGATGACTAGCTTTGATAGACTTAGCTCTTCTCAGCAATGCAAGAACCTAAAACAGTTCTAAAAATCTCATGATGGAAAATGCCATCAACATCCAGAAAGAGAAATATGGAATCTGAATGCAGATTGAAGCAGACTATTTTCTGTTTTTGTTTTGTTTTGCTTTATGTCTTTCTTTCTCATACTTAATCCCATTCATTCTAATTCTTCTATAAAACATGACTAATGTGAAAATATATTTAAAAGGAATGTAAAGCCTATATCAGATTGCACGCCCATCTTGGGGAGGGGAAGGTGAGGAAAAAGGAGAATATTTAAAATTTATTGAAGTGAATATTGAAATATATATGAGAGCATGTAATAAACTACCTGCTAAGAACCACACTAGGACACAAGGTTGAGTCAAAAGCAATAAGAATCAAATAATATCTTCCCTGATGTTCATCTTCATGGATGAACATGTGACCCTGTGTTTTGACATGTCAATTGCATCAGGTTCACTTCAAAACTCTCCTCATATTCATGAGCTGAAAGAAGAATCACTGAGCAGATAGAACGTTTAGGTCTTTTTTTCCCTTATTCAGATTCTTTGTGTCTCTTCACTGTTTATGATAATGCCAAAATGTCTCTCTTAGGATTTGGTACCTACTTGCACTTGGTTTATTCTGACTGAGTTTTGTGTTAATGTATTTGATTTTATTAGCAATCTCTTTCAGAAAACCTTTGAGATCATTTGGCTTTGTATTCAGCTGTCTAAAGTGGTGTCTCATTTCTTCCAAATTTGTTGTTGATTTTGACAAAGTAGTTTTCTTTCATTATAGCTTCCCATGCCAGGGTTTCATTGCCTTCATTTATTACACAGCAAGCCAAGTACTCGGAAAGATTTTCTTTGCAGCAGCGCTTGAAGCATTTTTTCAACACTATGTAGATAAGTAAAGGCCACGAGTGGGAAGGGGATGTTCAGGGGGCTACAGTACACTCAGACCAGGAAGTAATGCTAGAATGTCCATACCTTGTCACTGTTTTCTTGCATTATTCCCACAGTACACCCAAACATGGTGACCAGAATGTTCATAAGCAGGATATTGGTTGAGAGCATGGTTGATGGTTGTTGTCCTTTGTTCTCAAGAGTACCAAAACAATATCACTATGCTAAAGATGAGTTTCAATGTGTCCAACTGTGGCCAATCAGATCAATATGAACTCAGAATGCTCTACCACAGGTCAGGCACTAATAGTCCCTATTTGGGGTGGGATCTCCAAATTTGTGCATCCCGTGTTTTTGAGTTGCTTCAATTCTGCTTTGCTCATAGAGCACTGCACCTTCTCTGATGCGGGCACACCATGCTGAGCAGTCTTGTGCCAGTGTCTCCCAGGTCACACAAGCAATTCCAAAGTTCTTGAGAGAGACCTTGAGAGTGTCCTTGAATCAGTTTTGCTGATGACCATGTGATTGCTTTCACTGTAGGAGTCCTCCATTAAATAGTGGAGAAAATAGTTTGGCAAGCATACATTTTGCATACAAACAAAATGGCCAGCCCATCGGAATTGTGTTCTCTGAAGCAGAGTTTGAATGCTTGGCAGGTTAGAAAGAGTAAGGACCTTAGTGTCTGGTACCTTATCCTGTAAGGTGATCTTCAGAATCTTCATCAGACAATTCAAAGTGATTCAGTTTCCTGACATGGTGCTGTACACTTTCATAGTGTTCTCAACAAGCCATCATCAATCAATGCTGAGGCCATTGGCCATTTACCTCAGGTTGAAATCAATCCCTCCCTAGCTAAAGCTCCAAGTAAAGAAGAGGTTAAAGCCAGTAGGCTCCTTTCATGTGGCAAAGCACCTGATGCTGACTCTTTTCCAGCTGAGATTTATAAGGTAAGGGGTCCATTTGTCATATAAAAAGTTGAGAACATATAGATGCATACAAGAGGTATGGTAATCCATTGAGGGAATGGGGGCAGCATGTATTCATCCAGTTCCATTCCCAGTGAAGGTGCTGTGGGAAAGATCATAAGTGGTGCCATTCACATCACTGTGTACCTTGACAAACATGGTCAGGTAAGGTTTGTACATCACTGAGCAGAATGTCTACTCCCAGCACTGTTCTTTCTGCCTTGGGATGCCCCATAGGCCAACTCAAAGGTCACCATTCAAACCACAGAGAGGAACAGGAGGAGAAGACATTTAGCAGCCTCTGCAGATGATACTATTTCACCCCACATTTCTGCTCACAGTGAAAATATATGTGAAAATGATGTAATCATTTTTTCAGATTAAATTATGGTATACCTTCTTTTGGCACCAGTACACAAAGAAATTTAATGGTCTCTGTTTTCCTTCATGTCCGTGTGATCGTCACGACTGTTTTGATTCGTATCAGCCTGTATCTCTCCATATTCAGAGTGGAAATGATAGAATCCAGGCAAAAGATGACACGTTAAAAATTTGGGGAACTTTTGTCAGAAGAGTGGAGCTGGAAGACAATCCCTGCTATGAAGCAAAAATAATCTAAGACTGCTCATGGCATTGTACAAGTCTGTGAAGTACTTCATCCTAATCTTGTACCATGGTTGAATTGAATTGAGAAATAAGGCTTGCATAACTATTCAGGGATGGTATGACGTGCCTCTTTGTTTTCAGGTCGTACTTACAACAGGAAAGTTAGTTTAGAACCAGATCCTTTGGACTCTTAAGACAATCCCTATTCTCTCTGTCTCCACCAGATGAGCTCCCCTTAGGGACTGCCCTCCTATATCACTTGATCACAGAGGAGAATGAAGACCAGGGCATAGAGGATGAGCTCTGAGGTTTAGAGAATGGAAATCCATGAGCAGCATGTAGGCAAAGGACAGCAGGAGGGTGATATAGACAACAACATGACAGGAGACCATGAATGACAAAGTCAAGAAAGCCAGGAAGGACCAGATGAAACTTCTATGTCTGTCCATAAGCTTCTTTCTGAAGCAGGAAAAAAATAACCGAGGGAACTTGGTCCTTTGGAAGTGGAACCTGCTTCCTGAGAAATGCATCTGTCCCTTCTGCCCTCTGTCATGTTTAAAATGGCTCAGTGTGCCACTTCCTACATGAAGCCCACTCACCATGGGGACTTTGTTTACATTGTGTTCATTACATGCTGTGGAGATACTATTGACTGGATTTTCACCCTGATCAGTATGATGAAACTATACTTGAGTAGAAGAAAGGTAGAAAGACAAGGTAGAGAAATACAGACTTACTAATCAAAACTCTCATGATGCTCTCACTGACATGGAGGACAACAAAGAACATAGAACCGTTGTGTCCTGGTGCCACAAGAAAGTACACAAGAACAAATCATAACTCTCAAATCATTTTTGTATCATTAGACTGTGAGTTCCTTGAGAGATAGGAATGTTGTTTTTTTTTCTTCATTTGTTTCTCTACAACTTAATATAGTTCCTAGAACTTCAAAGACAATTCAGTCATTTCAGTCATTTCATGTCTAACTGTTCATGACCTCATTTGGGGATTTCTTGTCAGAGATATTGTAGTGATTTACCATTCCCTTTTCCAACTTACTGTACAGATGAGGAAACTGAGGCAAACAGGGTTAAGTGACTTGCCCAGGGTCACACAGTAAATGTCTGAGGCCAGATTTGAACTCAGAAAGATGAGTCTTTTTGACTTCAAGCTTGCACTCTATGCACTATGCTGCCTAGCTGCACAAGAACATAGCCAGTGCTCATTAAAGTTTTGTATACTTGAATTTACAATTAGAAATTCTTCAGTGTAGACCATATCGACCATCAAAACAGGACAACTATGGGTTACATAGAATGGGCTGAGGACATGCATATTATCCTTCTGAAACAGTGCTACTTCATTTAAAAAGTGGAAATCTGCCTTACCAGTTATCAGTAGGGCTTCCACACTGCTTTTTAGTACCTTGGAATCCAAGTCACACAAGTATTGCTGGACAGTTCAGGATAATCAGAAGAAAAAAAATAATAACTTCACTCATAAATATAATCATGGTGCTACTAAGAAATGAAAAAAATAAAAGAAGAAAGTTTTGAAAATGTTCATTTAATATAAAATTCAGAAATAATGCTTAAGAGCAGAATCAAGATGGTAGAATAAAAGCCATGATCCATCTGAGCTCTCCCCCAAACTCCTCTATACACCTGTATAGAGTGTATAAAAAGTGACTCTAAACAAATTCTAGAGCATCAGAACCCACACAAAGACAGAGTAAAACAAATTTACAACCCAAGACAACCTGGAAGATTGACAGGCTTAGAGAAGTCTGATGTAAGCTGAACCAGTACAGACCCAGCCCCAGCAAACCCAGAGCAGGCTTCAGGGGACTGAAACTGTGGCAATTTCCAGACTTTTCAACCCACAAATGCCAAAAAAAATTAGAAGGTCAGTAGGAAAGTTGTGTCTCTCCTTGGTGAAAGAGGAGTACAGTTCAGCCATTTCTCCAGCAGAGATCCAGCCTAAGCAAACCAAGAGCAGGCCTTGGGAGTGACTAAATCAACAGTAGTGGTGGATGCCTCCAGTACTCTCAGCCCACAGATGGTAAAGGGATCAATCAACTGGTGAGAAGAGGTTTGTAGGGATTGATTTTCTGGAACAGAGACAGGACTCAGTTGCTTTGCCTATCCTTGAATCTGGGTTGCAGTTCTGCATGGCAGTCCCAGGCAAAGGGCACTAATATAGCAGAGCTTGTGGCAGTAGTGGAGGTAGGGCCCTCCTTACACTTTCAGGGCAGAAAAGAGTTCATGTAGCCACCAGAAACCAGCACACAGACCAGGATAGGAGCAAATACCTCTCCTTAGATCATAACACCTTGGAAAAACTGAAAACTTACAAGTCCTTAGGAGTATCTCTGAAAACAGCTGTACAAACTGTTGAAACTTGGGATAATATACTCTCCACACTGGGAGCAGATCTTTACCTTAACTAAGAGCTAAAAAGTCAATAATTGGCCGGGAAAATGAACAAAGGAAAACTTAGACTTAGAAATTATGCTTAATATTTCTCTGGGCCTGGGCACCCTGTCCGCCAGGGGCTCCCCTCTGAGCGCTTCCTGCGGCTTTGACCATTGACTAGACACCCAAGTGCAGATTCCTGGGGTCTGGCCTTCTCCATTTCGACCTGTTTTACATAGAATATTAAAAATCATCTACCGACTGATGTAGGATGACCCTTTTCAGTAACCTGCAAGGTATTCACTCTCTACTTGAATACTTTCTGTGATGAGGAACTTACTTCTCCACAAAACAGCCTAATCTATTTCTGGAAATATCAAACTGAAATATGTCTGACATCTGTCTTTTTCTCCTGGTTCTACATACAAGTCTATAACACTGGTCAGCGTTCATTTTTGTCACATGGATATTTCTCAGTATTTACACAGATGTTTCTCAAGGCTGAAATTTCAGAATTTCCTGATCAATCATTGTTGTAAAATCAATTGATCAATCTAATACTTATTAAGTACCTATTAAGCATTTATTAACATATTAACTATTTATTAATATGGCAATTAAAAAGTTTTGAGAGACAAAAAAAGAAATTATGCTTAATAATAAAACAGATGACAAAAACACCATTAATTTCTCACATGATATTTTAAAAGGAAACATGCACATTTTGAGTGGAATTCCAAAAACAAAATAAAAAGAAATCTTTTCTGGTATTCATTGTGTGGTTTACAAGTAGCAGACAAATTATTCCCCTTCCCAGATTATGTTTAAAAACATAGAATTTACTAAGTGCATTACGAACAAATACATTCTCAATGACATTTGAGAAAATACAAAAAAAAAAATCAGAATCTTATAATGGCAACCATTGCCCAAATAATCACCACAGAAGAAAATATCTCATGCAATATGAACCTGGACAAAAATGAAAAATCACCATGGCAGAAACAAATTAAGAAATACACTCTGTATGTGTATTTGTGTATATTTGCATATATATATATATATATATATATAGGCATGTATGTATGTGTATGTGTATGTATATATGTATGTAGATATATGTGTGTATGTATAGGTATGTGTATATATGTATGTGTAGGCATATACATATGTGCATATATGTACCAAGGTGTGTCTATATATGGTTATTAATCCCATTTCATCTTCACCACAACTCTGAGGTTGAGTCTTCTATCCATTGCATCAACTAGTTGCTCCAAGTAGATGGTTAAATTTTATATTATATAAGAGTCCAAGAAAAAAGTTTACAAAATAAACAATTAAACATCAACCAAAAATATTGTTACAGAGATGAGATGACTATTACGTATAAATTTAGAAAAAGAGTCCTCAAAAAAAGGAATATGTATAAAATTTCTAATTGTCTATATAGTTACATGAAGGTCCATGATGGAATGAACATGAAAGTTGAATCTAATGGAAAACAGAGGGTTTGCATATCATTAGTACAGTGAAGAACAGAACGATTATGTTAAGGATAGTTACTGAAACTCTAGTTTCTTTTCAATTCTCAAAAGAGACAGGATGATATGTAAGTTGAATACTTCATTTTGGTGCATGGATCATTAGCATAGCACTTTACTAGTTTCTTCTCTAAAGTGAATCTCTTTCCAAATTTCTTAACAGAAAGAAATCTCTATTATGCAAAGATAAGAACATCAATGATTTCTCTGTTACATATGTATGTTCTTTAAAGAAAGTTCATAGATTGGATCAATAAATAAAATCTATAAACAGAAAGAAAACTATAAAACACCTGAGGAGCCAAAGAACTATGCCCAAAATGCTCTAGGGTATAAAGAGTAATTTATCAAATCAATGATTATTGAACAAAGCAGGCCAAAGCATCATAACATCTATCATTCCTTTAAAGGCTACCATGAAGCTTGGACTCAATTCCACTTTCACATATTTTTTCATGCACTTCAAATATATGAAATAGACCCAAGTAGAGACAGAAAAACATAACATTTATGTCCACATGGAGAAATGTTTCCTATTTAAAGCACGGCACCAACACAATAATGTTAAAAACAATTTATATAAAACATATATTATTTCACTTTAAGCCTAGCCTTACCTTAAAGTCACTGTCGTCTCACCCAAACAGAAGAAATATAACTTCCAAATTAAAGGAAAGCTGAAATAAAAACTTTTATTTATCATGTGATACATTGTGAATTAAATTTACCTTCTATGACCCCATAGAAAAAAAGAACTTTCATTTTGTTGAATCTTTCTTTAATACCATTAACATGTAATTTATACTTATTAAGTATAAATTTCTTTATATAACTAAAATGAAGGATAGAGATTGAAAGTGTTAAACTAGAATCTGGACAACAATTTGAACCACCAAATGAGGCAGTATTTTACAATATATTATTCTTCTCCTGGCAAGACACATGAAGTATAAAGTTCTCAAGGTGAAAACAGTGGCTAAATATGTTAAAAGACTAACTAGTATCCTGAATCAGTTAAATGCAAAAGTATTTCATAGCCATACAGTGATAGTTTTAAATGCCTCCTTTGAAAGACACTAAATGGATCATTATAAATTGGTAATGTATCCCCACCCCCCCAAAACAACAACAACAACAACAACAACAATTCATACACCATTACTGAAACCGGGTGCTAAGAGGATTCTTGGGAAGATGGCTGAGTAGGTCAGAAAATTCCAAGTTCTAAAAATTTTCCTTCATAAAAGATAGAATATCACCTCAGGGCTGAGGAAAAAACAGATCAAACTCATTGAGTGCAGAAGTAGTTGGGCGGGGATGCTGCTGCCTGTGGGCTCTTACAGGAGTTCTTGATTTGGGTTCAATGTCAGAGGGAAGAAATGAAGGAGGGTCCGAGGCTAGAATCACCATTCGCCATACCCCAGGACAAGAGGTATTACAAATATAAACTTTAAAAAAATGCATAGGCAAAGGAGAAATAATCCAATCATTGAGAGTTACTATGGGAATAGAGAAGACTGGGGTTCATCCTCAGAAGGGGATACTGAAACAAAGAAGTCCTCTTCCACTCCAAAGAAAAATGTCAAATGGCCATCTGTTCAAAAAGAATTCATAGAAGAACTTTAAAAATATTTTAAAATGAAGTGAGAGAGACTGAAGAAAAAACAAACAAAAAAGAACAATCTAAGAAAAAGGAGATTATGAAAAGAATGTTAACTAATTAGAAAAGGAGATCCAGAATCTTAAGGAAGAAAATGACCCTTTTAAAATCAGAATTGGGCCAGGGGAAGCTAGCAAAGTTATGGCACCAAGAAATAATGAAATAAAATATAAAGAATGAAAAAATATAAGAGAATGTGAAACATCTCATCAGAGAAAAAACAAACAACTCATTTGGAGAACAGATCAAGGAAACATAAGAATAATCACACTACCTGAAAGCTATGATCAAAAAAAGAATTTTGATACAACAGTATAAGAAATACAAACACACAGACACACACACACACACACACACACACACACACACACACAGACATATATTAAATTGTCCTGAAGCATTAGAACAAGGAGGGAAATTAGAAATAGAAAAAATCCACTGATCACCACCTGAAAGAGACCCTACAAGGATAACCCACAGGAATATTATAGACAAATCTGAAACCCCCAGCTCAATGATGAAATACTGTTAGAAGAGAAAATAAAATAATTATGGGCAGTGCCACAATTACAATGAACCAAGACCTAGGGAGGGGTGCTTGAGGGTGGGATGGTGGTGAGTTTGAATTATAGGAGGGGAAGGTAACAGGTAGAAATAAAGTAGAGGAGTCAGGAGGGATAGGAAATGAGATGCACAAACATAAAAATAAAAATTAAGAGCAGAATCCATTAGAGAAAGTATATGTTTGTGTGTGTGTATGCATGTATGTATACGTATTTATATATACATGTATGAATATATCTATATATAAAGTATCCATGATTTTTTGTAGCCTGGGAGGGAGGTGGTAAAAGAAGGAGAAAAAAGAACAAAGTAAAAAGTAGTGTACATTGTGATATGCACATGACATTCTTTTTTTTTTTTGTTAGTTCATATTCAAATTTTATATTTAATTTTATGTTTCTTTTCACATTCTGTATTTAAGTCTAAACTTTTCTAAAAAAGTATGCTAAAATTGTTTTTATATGTACCTGGGGAAAAACAAAATGCCAAATTAATTTAAAAATATGGAAATGCATACATCACTCCATTGAGCAGTAATAAACCAGATAAAAGGTACATAATACCAGATATCTGTTTTGTCAAAGTCTAGGTCACTGAATAAAGTATAATGGAACGATGAGAAAAAAATGATGGCAATGAATTATTTGGGAAAATTTTGAAAAGTATTGAAATGTGGATTCCTAGAACATTCTTATTCAAATGTCTATGCTGTCTCCATGGACAGACATTGATGATTGATTGAAATGCCACACTTTAATATATCAGTGATTACATATGTATTCATATTCCCATATACCCTTCTACAATGATTTTCATACCGAGAAAGGTTTCATTAGTTACAGTTATCATTTTTCCATGTAGGAATGTAAATAGTTCAACTTTGATAAGTTCTTTATGATTTCTTTTCCCTGTTTACCTTCTCAAGCATGTCTTGCTTCTTGTGTCTGAATGTCAAATTTTCTATTCAACTCTGTTTTTTTTCCTCAAGGGTATATGGGTATATGAATACATATGTGAATGTGTGTATATATGTTTACAGGTATACATAGAGAGAGGGCACAGGTCAAATTTAATAAGAAGGGATGATATTTAAATGGTGAAATTGAGATGTGAGAGAGGAATATAATGAGAGAAGATGGGGAGAGACAGAATGGGGGTAAACTATGTCATATAGAAGAGGCAAGGGAAAATGGTTACAAGGGAAGGGAAGAACAAGAAGGCAAAAAGGCAAAACATTATTCTCATTGAATTTGGCTCAGAGAGAGAATAACATGCATACTAAATAGGATATCTCACCCCATAGGAGAGTAGGGAGGAAGGGGGATAAGAAGGGAGATCATGGAAGGGAGTGCAGGCTGGGGGGGGAGAGAAGTTGGAAGCACCTACTTTTGAAAAGAGACAGGATCAAAGTAGGGAAGAGACCAAGTGGGAGGTGGGATAGGAGGGGGGGAAATATAGTTAGTCTTTTAAAATATATCTACTATGGGGGGCGGAGCCAAGATGGCGGAGTAGAAACAGCTCGTCCAAGCCTCTCTGCCCCCAGATTCTCCACAAACTATGT
>WOXC01003688.1:810000-986052 GCA_011680675.1 Gymnobelideus leadbeateri | reverse complement strand
TTCTCCAAGTCCTTTTACAGATGAGGAAACCAAAGCAAACAGGGTTAAGTGACTTGCCTAGGGTCACACAATTAGTAAGTGTCTGAGGCCAGATTTGAACTCATGAAGAGGAGTCTTCTGATTCCAAGACACTGTGCTAAGTACTAGGGACATATAGGACAAAGATTAAAATGGCTCAGGCCCTGTTCTCGGAAAGCTTACTCTCTATAGGGTGGTAGTGGTAGGATAAAATCTACATGCAAATAAGTAAATAGAAATCATATGCAAATTGTAATTCAATGTAATTTTAAGAGGCAGAATATTAATAATGAGATCAGTAAAAGTTACAGCTGAGCCATAAAGGAAGGAGGAACTCTGTTAAGTAAGGTCAGGGGAAGACACAGTGTTTTAAGGGGGACCACTTGTGCCAAGGCATTGAGGTAGGAGGAGAGATACAGGAGGCCAGGGACCAGCTGGCCAGGTCAGTCTGACTGAAACGGAGAGTGCAGTTTGTCATCTTTTCTCTTCCTATGGGTCTTAAGTGAAACGAAAGAGAGGAGGACTAATAATAAGAATCTCAGTAAGGAGACTTCTTACTTTTTTATGACAAGCATTGAAAAGCCTTGGAAAAACTAAAAAACCACTGTATTCCTTTTGCAAAGACAGAACAATAGGAGGAAAGGAAAGATGCTCAATTTCTGAAATGATGTGCCTTTCCAAAGTGGGTCAGGAAGAAGATAAAAGCAGCTAGGCGCTGCAGGGGATGGAGGACTGAATTTGGAATCGGGAAGCCTGAATTCACATCTTGCTTCAGGTTTTTACTGGAGGCATGGAACTGCGCAAGTCATTTAATGCTCCTTGCCTTAGTTCCCTCTTCTGTAAAATGTCTCCTTACCTCAGAGTTGTGGTGAATATCAAATGAGGGAACAATTAATGTGCTATGTAAATCCCAGAGATTATTATTATTATTAGCTATTATTATAAACACCAGTTAAAAGCAGTAGATAATGGCCATGAGTTAGGAAGCAGGCAGGCCTTGGGATGATAAAGGAAAAGGAAATGAGTAATGGTGAGCCAGCTTAGTGTAATGTTAATGGAGTTGAAGTTCTTCCCCACCCATTAATAGGCCTCATGTGAAACCCAACAAGAGAAACTTGATTAGGGGAGACTTGTTTTTTAGGAAGGCCCACACATTTTCTACTTTGTAATTAGGCAGTGGGTCATGAGGGTTGTGATGCCCTCTGACCCTGAAGAAGGGTATATACCCTCTGAGGTTAGCATTTTGCTTTGGGGCTCATGGGAAGAGTGTTGGAGTGATGTAGCACTCCAGGTGAGACTCTGGATAGCTGTAAAGGAGCCTCCCGGTTTTGAAAACCCAGATGTTGGTGTTTCTCCCTCTGGTAACTGGTATGTATGTAATACTCAGACTGGATCTATCTATTGATCTGTGGTGTATGTATTATTTTTTCAGATGTTTAGAAACCCTGTCTCTTGGTCTTTATGCTCTTATTTCTGCTTGTAATTTCTGTTTGTATTTTCTCTGAAGTTCAGGGTGCCAACTTTCCCCCCTGAACTAAGTAAATGATATATATGTTTGATTAAAATAAGATTATTGACTGCTTTTGAGTTGCTTTCCTAAAGCAGATCAAAGAACCTGTGCTAGCAGCCCTCCTGTGTGCTGGCATTATTGGTCTTACACCCCCACAGCAGCTGCATTGTTGTTACACTGAGGAATTCTAAGAAATAGAAGTGAGAAGGGAGTACATTTCAGTGATGCCAGATAGCCTGTGCAAAACTACAGAGGTGGGAGATGGGAGATGGGGTGCTATGTCTAAGGAATGGTCTCACTCTGCACCCTATATCTATTACTTTTATGTCTGGGGTGGGTAGGATGTCTTATTTTGAGTCCACTGAAATGGTGGTTGGTCACTGTGTAGAAATTTCCTGCCCCTTCTCCAGAAAGCCAAAAAGGTGTAGAAGGTTGGATACAATTTGTTCTCAATCAGAGCCCAATGACAGGCTTTCTATCTTTTCTCTTTTGTTTTGTTTTGTCTTCTCTCCTCTCCTCTCCTCTCCTCTCCTCTCCTCTCCTCTCCTCTCCTCTCCTCTCCTCTCCTCTCCTCTTCTCTCCTTTCCTCTCCTCCCCTCTCCTTTCCTCTCCTCTCCTCTCCTCTCCTCTCCTCTCCTCTCTGCTCCTCTCCTCTCCTCTCTTCTCCTTGCCTTTTCTTCTCTCTCTGTCTCTGTCTCTGTCTCTGTCTCTGTCTCTGTCTCTGTCTCTCTCTCCCTCCCTTCCTCCCTCCCTCCCCCCTCCTTTTTCTCCCTTCCTCCCTCTCCTTTCAAGCCCTTCTTTGTGATCTAGCTTTCATGACTAAAATTTGTTTTGCTTAGGGTGAATCCTTAATCTACCCTCCCTCTTATTCTTCCCTCTGCCTTTGTGGTAGGGCTAGTGCTGGGGTCAGTGCCCTACAAGCTTTGCATTTGCTACTTACTCAGTACACAGCACAGGGCCTGTGCCTCCTCCTTGCCCTGGACCAATGCCCCTGGGTGCAGGTCCCCACTTTGGTCTGCTTGGGATCTCCAACTTAGCATGGGGTAGAGCTGCCAGTTCTGTTCCTGCCCTTTGCGTGAAGTTAGGCTAATTTGCACCAAATCTGTGGCCTCTTTTTGCCATTGTTCATCAAATAGAGTAGCCAGACCCTTGTTTGATTCCTGTGCTTGAAGGCTCAGAGGGGCTATTCCTGTCTAGATCCCATCCCCACTGTTCACAGTACTCTCTGTATGTTTTCCTATGTAGATGTAGGTTGGGAAAAATGATGCCCTGATTTCTTTTCTTGGATTTCCTGATCAAGACTTGGTCTGAGGGGTTTTCAAGATCTTTGTGGAGTAATTGTGGGCAAGAGCATGGCTGTACTTCTTTTTGCTTCTCCACCATCTTTTCTGGTCTCTCTCCTTTACCCCCTTTCATCTGAGGATATGTACTCCCACTCTCCCCTCCATTACTCAGTTTCTTATAAAGGGATGGCCCTTCTCCTTCCCCAGGCCAAAGCCTCTACATGTGAGCTGGATGTCATTCCCTCCTATCTTCTCCAACACAATGCATCTTTAGTCATCCCCACTTTCAATCTTCAACCTCTCCCTATCAACTGGTTCCTTCCTGCCTGCCTTCAAACACGCCCAAGTCTCTCCCATCCTTAAAAAACCTTCACTGGACCCCATCATCTCTTTAGACTATTGCCCTATACCTCCTTGCCTCTTCTTACCCAAACTCCTTGCAAAAGTAGTCTACATTGGCTATTTCTACTTCCTCTCCTCTCCTTTCCTCACTCCTCTCACTCATGACCCAGTGACTTCCCATAAAATCCTTGTATTTAGAACTGGAATGATTCTTAGCTATGATCTAGTTTTCTTCTAAGTCACTGATAACAATATTTAATTGATAGGTCCAAGAACAAAGCACTGTTCCTCCTCCAAAGACCTTCCTCCGGAGAGCTATAGCTCCATTAAGACCAGAGGTCATAGATGACCATAGATTAAAACTGAAATAGAGTTTAGAGGTCATCTTGTCCAGCCCCCTCCATTTTTTTGTTTTTGCTTTCCCTTTCTAGTGACACATTTTTATTTAAGACACAATGAACACTGGGTACATTTGTAACAAGGTGAAATTGAGAAGTGACTCTCTGCCATGATTTCTAATTTAATTGCTATTAAACTAATTATCTGGTACAATATACTTTATAATCTCTGACTATCACTCATAATTTTTCTTTTAAAAATATTTTCCTGGCATTATTTTCTCTGTATCACTGTCATTTCCATCATTCCATTCCCCAACAGAACTTTTTCTTTAACAAGTAAGTATAATTAAGGAAGATTGGCCATGTCTGAAAACATATGCTGAGCAACAAAAATTATTCTTCCCATCAATCCTCATGAGTGGTCCCTATACTGGTTAGTTTTGTATCTCTTCAGTGTTTGTTTCCTTTACATTTTGGGGGTCACTGTGTAAGATATGTTTTTATGTCTACTTTAAGCTACATCAATTCATACAAATTTTCCTAAGTTTCTATGAATTCTTTGTATTCATTATTTCTTACTGTATAGTATCATGTTCATACACTTCAGTTTATTGTCATTCATTAATTTAAGAGAATCTATTTTTTCCAGTTCTGTACCCCCCCGCTCTCTCTCTCACACACACACACATACATACATCTTAGCACTATATATGCATATTCAGTATATAATCTCCCCCAAATCTCCTTGCATTTTAAACTCAAAACTGCACTAAGATTTTTAGGGATGCCCTGAATGCAACACATACATATACACACCCTTATATTTACGTATATGAAACATTTCCCAATGCCCATGTGCCTCTTGGGACGTATTTCTTTTTTTTTTTTCCCCCAAGATTTTATTTATTTATTTTAGTCACTTATGCCATGAATTCATAGGGGATTGGTTCCAACAGCTCGGGTTCCTTGCCATTGGTTCTCACAAAGTATGCTTCTCTGGGTGGAGCAGGCTGGCGTTTCAGTTGAACCCAAGTGCCTTTTTCTTTGGCTTCCTTCTTCTTCTGATCATTTTCCTTTACCCGCTTCAGGAAGCTATCTCTGCTCTTGGAATGCTTAATATGCTCAATACGCACATTAATTCTTTTGGCTAGAATCTTGCCCTTAACCTGTTTACAACAATGTCTACAGCATGCTGAGTAACATTATAGACCCGTCCAGTCTTGCCATGGTAACATTTGTGGGGCATTCCTTGCTGAACTGTGCCCATACCCTTGATATCTACAATATCACCTTTCTTGTATATTCGCATATATGTAGCCAAAGGGACAACACCATGTTTTCAAAGGGCCTAGAAAACATGTATTGTGTTCCTCTTCTTTTTCCTTTTGTGTTCGTCATTTTGGCAACTCACTGGAATATGGCGGAGCCGGCGGAAAGGTTGGGACGTATTTCTAATGGCAGTGTTTTGGGGTTCAAGATTATGTGTAATTTAGAGGAGTTTTTTTTTTGTTATAAATCTAAATTGTTTTACAGAATTCTTGCCCCAGTTTACAGTTCTGTCATCAATTCATTTGTGTGCCTGTACCGCAAAGCTCCTGGGCACTCAGCGTTTTTATCTGTTGGAGTCTTTGCTGATCCTATGGATTAACGTAGTTTTATGAAACCTCAGGATGCTTTAATTTACATTTATCTTATGGTTAACAATTTGGAACATTATTTCATATGATTCTTGATAGCTTACATTTCTTCTTTTGAAACTACCTGCCCCTAATTTGACAGAGAAAACTTCCAACTCATGGATCCTCCAGGGGAATACAGGAATGGCTCCCCTAGACTCTGTGGGTGTGCATCCCATAAAACCATAGTTCATGAGTCTACACTGTTGTAGTTAACTTAGATGATTAGCCAGAGTACCACAAGTAGTTTGAAGCAAATATTTTTAATGAATTAACATCATCATGAAAATCTCCCTCCAGTCACTTCTCCCATAAATCTGGGCATGCTTTCCCACAAATACACAGTGGGGAAAATGGACATAGGTAGGAAACATGTGCGAAAGGGCATACCCACAAGAACACAGGTATAGAATGGGAATGACATTGTGCTGCCCCCTGGTGGTTTTGTTGTTTCTGCTCAGTGCTACTTAGATAGGCTTCCTTGGCTGCTGTCCTGTTGGACACAAGTTTCCATCAGACACTGGTTGGGTGCTTCCCCTTGTCTGGGATCAGCCAAAACTTCCCCTTACATCGTCCTGTCTTGTTCCTTCAGAGTCTTGGCTATGAGGCCTCTGACCTCCTCAGGTGGAGATTCTCAGCCCCTGGTGTCAAGCTCTTTAGAACAAAAACACGATCCTCCCAGTTAGATAATAAACACCCCTGGGCTTGATCTTTTCTTTGCACTATGTTTCCCATGAACTCTACTCTATCTTATGCTGAGTATTCCATAAGACCTCATAATTTTAATTCCTAAAAGGTTCAACTATAAACTGGGTAGTGATTATTTGCTCAGTAACAACTAATATACTCTGGAGCTCAGGATTCCCCAATTTTCCCACAAAAAGCCTCTTCTGTTCTCTTTTGTAAATAACTAGTTGGGAGAAAAGGCATATTAAGAAAGCTAATGCTAGGGACATGTTAAACTCTCCTTGGATATACTGTTGTCCAAACCACTGCAAATTCACCCACCAGCACTAGGCCCCACATTTCTCTGTTATAGAAGACTTTGATACAAGCTCTGATGAAGTCCAGATTCTGTCTTTGACAGCTCCCTGGTATACCAACCAAATAACCCTACTAGAAAAGAGAAGGAAGTTAGCCTGAGCTGGACTTGTTCTATGAATAAACAGTTTACTTTTAATAGCAACCCTGGCGTCCTGTTTGTATGGTGTGGAAGGACAGGAGCCCAGTGGGGCGCAGAGGTTGAGAAAGAACACAGGTTGTGTGGAGCATGTTGGAGCCTCCCTGGGGACTGCAGAAAACAGCTTGTGTGAGGTGGGGCTTGCTTGCTTCAGCTACTCTGCCCAGGGCTGCAGTTAGTTGGGGTATGTCAAAGTATCAGACAAAAGGAATGGAGCTGGCATATCCTTGTTCAAACAGCAGAATGACCATGAGGGGAGACTGGAGGGGACAGAGGCCAGGACCCGCTCAGGGGAGCAGGGTTGAGGATCCTGGCTGTTCCCCCTTAGGCTCTGTTGGTGTGGGGCTTATTCCTGGGAATCTCTGTCTGTTCAGAGTTTTTATGTTTGTCATCTTCAGGGATCGGATGTAGCATATTCCAGAGCGAGGGAGATGCTGAGTGAAGATGGGGAAAATTTCCCAGGGTTTTTAAGCATCATCAGAGGAAATAATGAAACTGAATGAATTCCACTCATTAAAAATTCATAAAAATACATAACCCCAGCTGAGCCCTCACTGATGCTCAGTCTTCCTCAAAAAAAAAAGTACTGCCTTTCTTAGAATCTATCTTATTCTTTTTTTTAAGGCTTTTTAACACTTCTTTTTTTCTTTTTGGAGGGCAGTTGGGGTTAAGTGACTTGCCCAAAGTCTCCCAGCTAGTAAATGTGTCAAGTGTCTGAGGCCAGATTTGAACTCAGGTCCTCCTGACTCGAGGGCTGGTGCTCTATTCACTGTGTCACCTAGCCCCCCTTATTTTTTCTTAAACACTAAAAACAAGTGTTTCTATCTACGAAGTAGAACAGAAAAGAGGTTATATATACAACCATAGATTGATTATGTGTAACTTGCTTTTATTAAAAAGATATAAAATGAATTCAACATGTTACTTTCAAAGCAGTCTGATTTACACTAACCATTCTCCACAGTGACTATTGCAAATCTCTCTTCTCTCCACCTTCAACTTCCTCCATATAGCCTCAGTTTTCCATTTCACTAAGATTGGGATTATCTGATGTGAGCCTTCTTGACTTCACAACCTATTCCTAAAACCTTTCTCAGGATCATAATGTTTTCTTCTTTCCTCCAGTCATAGTAGGGCCAGCCACACTGCGATGCTAATATTCCTGCCTGTAACCTTGGTCCTTTCCCTTCCCACATCCTCCAAAACTTTTCTCCAAAAAGTATCTCCTCTGTCTCAGATTCTTTCAGTCTAATTTACCATTAGCTTTTTTTATCAACCAACATAGGATCACTGATTTAGGGATGAAAGGTTACTTGAGAGTTCATCATTTTACAGGTGAGATGAAAGGACACAGAATTTGCAGTGGGGCAGACTATCCTGCAAGCTACACCAACTGTGAGACCAGATGTAAGGCAGCTGATCTGTTCTGCCTTGATATACCAATTGTAGGGAGATGGACCCTCTGAGAGAATACTGAGATAGCAAAGAAAGAGGGGCCTGGCCAGCTTGGTAGTTAATATATGTAGGTTTATTAGGGTTTGTTAGGTTAATTGGGTTGTTTGGGGGAGTTTATTCAGAATACCTAGTCCTTGACAGCAGGAGGATGGAATGGTGTGATGGATCCCCACACCAACACTAGGCCAGGTATTACAAAGGAACAGAACCAAGAAGTCACATAGCCAGGGATGGCCTAGAGTCACATACAAGTGTTCCTGTGGGGTAGTAAACAGCTTCTTTGGCTATTTACGTTTATTCAAGGTAGTTTGCATTCTCTGTGAGACTCCAGTCACATTCCTAGGATCTGGCCTATCCTTGTATAGGAGTAAACTCAGATATTGATAAATAATAATGATGATGCTTCACCTGCTGATTCTCAACATTTATATAGTGATTCCTATGTGTCAGGCATTGTGCCAAGAGCTTTAAGTGATATACTAGAGACTACATGGACTTAAGTACCAAAGGCAGGATTAGAACCTGGGTCTTCCGACTTCAAATCTGGCATACTTCTAAGCTGAAACACATCAATGTTATAGATTATGTAACAATTATGGTATTAATAATGATATGTCATATATTGTAATGGTAAAAAATTCTTTATGATAAATATATTGTTATAATAATTATGTTAAATGTATTATAATGTACCACATTATTATAATTAGGTTATATGTTAGTATAATAATATTATGTATATAATTATATAATATGATTATATAGAGTACATATATTAGCATATTATTATAATAATAACTAGCATTTATACAGCTCTAAGTTTGCTGAGCACAGTATAAATGGTATCTCATTTGATCCTAACAGCAACCCTGGGAAGGAGATACTATTACCATTCTTATTTTACAAATGAAAAGACTGAGGCTTATAGAAATTAAATGACTTCTTGTCCAGGGTTACACAGCTAGTAAGTGTCTCAGGTGGAATTTGAACTCAGTCCTCCTGACTCTGAATATGGTCAAATCGCCTTAATCTTAAAGAAATTTTTTTTCCTTTGACTCTCCTAATCAGGGGTGTGCTGGTAAAAGTATAACAATTGGAATAAAATAAGCATTTCTATAACATAGTACAATAAAAAAGATGATTGCACATGAAACTGCAAATCTACTATGTACAACTGGTTATTCCTTTCAAATATACAAGATTATCATGTAAGTTCCTTTTTTCCTTCCTCCCCCTCTCCAGATGGCTACCCTTAGACACGAATATATATATATATATATATATATATATATATATATATATATATGTATGTGAATATATATGTGAATATATATACACACAGACATATATATATACACACACACACATACATACATACACATGTAAAGTTGTTCTATCCATAATTCTATTTGTCTGGTTTTTTTATTTGGATGCAGATAGCATCTTTATATAACCTTTATAGCTCATTTGGATATTTATAGAAGTTAAAATAACTTATTTGCTCAAAATCACTCTTAAAACAATATTGCTGTTACTAGATACAATATTTTCTTGGTTCTGCTCATATCACTCAGTATCAATTCATGTAAGTTTTCCCAGGTTTTTCTGAGAGCATCCTGTTCATCATTTTTAAAAATAGCACAACAGTATTCATCATAATCATATACAACATCTTGTTCATTCCCCAATTGATGAACATTCCCCTTAATTTCCTATTCTTTGCCACCTCTAAAAGAGCTGCTATAAATATTTTGTACATACAAGTATTTTTCCTTTTTGTCTTTTATTTCTTTGGCTACAGACCTCATAGTGGTATGGCTAGGTCAAAAAGTGTGCATGGTTTTATAGTCCTTTGGGTATAGTTCCAAATTGCTTTATAGATTCACGAACAGTGCATTACTTTCCCACATCCTTCCAAACATTTGTCATCTTCCTTTTCTGTCATATTAGCCAATCTGATAGGTCTGGGGTGGTAGCTCAGAATTGTTTTAATTTGAAGTCTGCTAAACTTCTTAATAAAAATTATCTGTACAAGCAACTAGTGCAGTGTTGTTACCATCTTATTAAATTTTATCTTCAGGTATTCTTTTTATTCTTTTTGGAGGGGGGAAGCCAAGGCAATTGGGGTTAAGTGACTTGCCCAAGGTCACACAGCTAGTAAGTGTGTCAAGTGTCTGAGGCCAGATTTGAACTCAGGTTCTTCTGACTCCAGGGCGGGTGCTCTATTCACTGAGCCTCCTAGCTGCCCCTAGGTATTATTAAAGAAAAAAAAAACCTAAGGGAAATTTGCCGTTTCTTATACAAGAAGTTTTCTTGGTTGTTTTTTATTTTTTGTATATTGAAACATTTATGTTGATGATTGTTTAGGTCATGTTAAAAATGAAAATATCAAACAGTTGCCTATGCCTGATGTCTCCATTTATTCCCTACTGACTCTGTCCTCAACCTTTTGCTGTCAGGCTTTAAATGACCCCCAATTGTCAAATCACTGGATTATAGTCTCTTTATTTCCATTACTCATCTTCCTTGACCTCATTGCAACTCTTGACACTAATTTAACAATTATTTTTCACTGTGAACTTAACAATCATCATTGAAAGTTAAGTATTTCAGTATGTAAAAAATAAGAAAGAAGACTGTAAAATCTTTTAGTATCTTCTTCTCTTTCTCATTAGGGTAATTCATAATTGTAAAATGCGTAATAATCAATTACAGCATATGGTGGTCAGTAGAAAGCTGGCCTCACAGTCAGGAAGACCTTGGTTTAGCTTCTGCCTGGGATACATTATTAGCTGTGTGACCTTGGGCAAGTCATTCTAAACTAGCCTGTTGGCTTTTCTCACATTGGACATTGAATAAGAATTTGAACTCTGAGTCTTATTTCCAACATACCCCTAAATATTCGGTTACTAATATAATTAACTTGTATTTGTATGGTGCTTTAAGGTGACAGAATTCTTCATTTATAACAATCCTATGATATAGGTAGTGTAACTGTTATTCCCATCTTACAGACGAGGAACACAGTCACACAAATTTACAGCACTTACTGTGCTGGACATAGGATTTGAACTTATGACTGCTGAAGAAGCATGGTGTAATGCATAGAATAGGTCTGGGTTCAAAACCTGCTCTAGATACTAGCTATGGGACCCTGGGCAAGAGACAATATCTCTGAGACTCAGTTTCCTCATCTGTAGAATCAGAGGATGATTTCTAACACCCCTTCTAGTTCTAGTTCTTCTAGTTCTAAGACTGATTCTGTGATAGGGTAGCGAGGTGCTATGGTGGTCTTGTTCAAATTCTGAAAGACCTGAGTTCAAATTCTGCCTCAGACACTTACTAGCTGTGTGATTCTGGTCAAGTCTTGTAACTCCCATCTGATTTAGTTTCCTGATCTGCAGATAATAGCACCTACCTCCCAGCAATGAGAGAATATTTGTAAAATGCACTGCAAGTCTTGGAGTGCTCTATAAATGTGAGTACTTATTATTGTAAAGATTTACTTCTCGTGGTCTCTGTTTCTCTCTGTAAATGAGGGGCTTGAACTTCTCAGGTTTTGTTACGATTGTTAGTCTTTTACTCTATAATCCTATGATCTTGATGCTAGAATACGTTGTAGCATTATCCCTCATACCTGACCTTCAAAGAAATAATGATACCGTCCAAAAGAATACATTGGCAGAGTTTATATGTTCATGTGATGCTTTCAAGCTAGCCATTTACATCAGAAGGAAATGAAGCAATGCATTTTTTTGAGTCAAACCAAACAAATGCTAAGTAAATTTGTTCCTTCTCCTCCCCTCCTTCTCCTCCTCCCCATCCTCTCCCCTCCTCATCCTCTCCCCTCCTCCTCTCTCCTCTCCTCTTCTCCTCCTCTTCCTCCTTCTCCTGATTTTCTTCCTCCTCCTCCTCCTCCTCCCTTTCTAAGGATCATGCTGCATTTTCTTCTTATTGAATCCCTGCCCATATCTCACTCTCCATACCAACCCCTTTTCCTTTTTATCTCTTTTTGTTTTTCCTGATTCTAGATCCAAGTGAAGAACAGAATCTGGGCTCCAATAACATTGCTGAGCTGAGCCCAGGAGCAATTGACTCCTGTCGCAGTGAGTACCATGCTGCCTTTAACAGCATGATGATGGAGCGCATGACAACAGACATCAATGCCCTAAAACGTCAATATTCCCGAATTAAAAAGAAGCAGCAGCAGCAGGTTCATCAGGTGTACATCAGGGCAGGTAATGGGAAGTTTTGCTTGAGTCAGTTTTCCATGATCTAAACCACTGTGAATAAGTGAGGCAAAGAGAGTCTTGGTCATCCGGCCAAGGGCAGTATAGCTGCTGTAGTCCTGTGGAAGCAACCACATGCTGAGTGGATCATTTTTATCTTCTTTTATCAGGCTCTAAAGAAGAAAATGATCTTGGGGTCTTGTTAAATTCCAAGGACCACTCAACCAATGGTATTTAAACATGCCTTTGATCACTGGGCTTGTGGAGATGGGTTTGCTGATTCTGATAAGTGTAAATCTATTCCATCCTTGGATTTGAGACTTTTCCATCCTTTGTTTTTTAGGTGTGTTGCCCCTGAAAATCAAATTGAATGAAATCAGTATCCGTGAATCAAATCACATACCAGTCATTTATGTAACAAACTCACTACTACTAAACTTTCCACTAAACTTGAATCCTTTAAAAAGACATACCATGGCAAAGAGAAAGTAAAATGCTGTGGAGTCCAGTGAGTTGTCTTATAACGTATAAGTTATAAGAGCAAGGTATTATGGATGTCAAAGTTATAGATTTTTAGATTATGTGACCTCAATTTACTTTTCTCCCTACTCCTAATCACATGGGAAACTGGGTGAGAGAGAGTAGGCAGATCAGTACAAAGCTATCACCACTGCTGGAAAAACCATTCAAAGACCTATGGTAGGTCAGTAGTATCTTGGTGTCCAAAGGGTGACATGTTTCTGGTACAGTTTTGTGGCACTCTTTTCCAAGGATTGCTAAATGTTTATTGATTTTCATTAATATGGTTGAAGGCTTAATAAATGCCGCTAGCTATTGGGTTGATTCTGGTCAAATAGACTAATGGAAATGATAGCTTCTCAAAACTAAATCAAGACACGCACTTACCATATTCTTTAGAGGTCTGTGCCTGATTTTGAACAGAAACTGAATTTTTGTTGCTTAAAGTAGAGGAATGATGAGAAACAACACAAAATCTTCCTTTGTTTTACTTTGGCTTGCTGCTGCCACCATTGGGAGATTGAAGGGGATATACATACATACATACATATATATATATATATATATGTATATATATGTATATCAAAAAGGGATGGGATGATGGCAGCAGGAGACAGATATGGAATGAAGAAGGAATAGTATGAATGACTCTTTATAGCTAGGATTAGGGAGGCTGGTTAACTGTGATTATGTGGAATTTTCAATATATTTCAATGACATCTCTTATCCCTCTGGCTCTTCCATCAAGGAAAAAGTAGTGTTTATTTTTCCTTTCTTTTAAAATTCTGACAGCTCTTATCTCATTACTGTCACAGTTTCTAGTCTTGTTAGCTTAAAAAAAACCCAGCAAAGCTCCCAGTTTCTAGGTACTCTACCATTCAGGTGGTTGCTTGTAAACAAAGGGATGAGTTTCAGGGCATGGCTTATGATCAGTAAATGAAGACTCAGAAGTTTTTATGCCATAGATGGTCCTACCCCATTAAAGGAGGCAAGATGGGGGGGTTATAAAGAGCGCTGAATTTGAAGTGAGAGGCCTAGCTTTGAATCCTGCTTCCATCACTGTCTGTGTATCCTTGGACCCTCGCTTGGCTTCAGTTTTGTCAGTAAAATGAGGTTGGATGATGTGACCTCTGAGGTTAGCTCCAGTCCTAAATCTATGATGAGGAGCCTGGTCAAGAGTAATGGAAAGGAGGAGATTGGATCCAGGGAGTGTATGGAATTCAGCTTTTAATAAATTTGCTAACTATTAGAATGATTCTAGCTGAATAACCTAATGATTTTGCTTTCAGTCATATTATTTTGCTCTAAGTAGAGGGATTTTGGGGCTCTCACACAATGTCTCTTTGGTAGTGGATAACCAACCTCTCTGACGTGAAAATATTTCCCTGTGTTTTTAGCACATTTCACATGTACTTTTAATGTTTCTTCCAGATAAAGGGCTAGTGACCAGTCTCCTCCCATCTCAGGTAAACCATTCTCCAGTTATAAATCACCTTCTTTTGGGAAAGAAACTGAAAACAACTAATAGAGCTGCCAAAAATGCGGTCATCCATATTCCTGGTCACACAGGAGGCAAACTGTCTCCTGTTCCCCATGAAGACCTTAAGACCAAGCTCAACTCTCCTTGGCGAACCCACATCCGTGTTCATAGGAAGAACATAAGCAGGGCCAAGAGCCAACTGGCCTGTGGGGATACCATCGGGCTGATTGAAGAGCAGAATGAAGGCTGTAAGACTACTAGCCTGGGCTCAGCAGAGGATATGCCCCCCGCCAGTGCAGAAAAGTCTGGGAGAGATGGCAGGAGTTCTGAGGACAGCACAAGCAGGACAATCGAGGGGCAGTCTCCAGAACCCATGTTTAGAGACACCAGTGCAAACGTGGCAGAGATCCAGCTAAAGCTCGAAGATTTGGAACTTAATGAGGAGGGTGCTGCTGAAACAGAACCCAGGTCTAACCAGACCTGCCACCAGCATGGAGCCGAGCCCCGGCTCCCTGTCAAGCCTCTCCAAGCCAGCTATCCAAAAACACCCGTCTTTAGTCCCTTCCCCAGTGTCAAGCCACTTCGGAAATCAGTCGCAGCCAGGAATTTGGGATTATATGGCCCAACAGAAAGAACCCCAACTGTCCACTTCCCCCAGATGAGCAGAAGCTTCAACAAATCCTCCAGTGGGAACAGCGGCACCAAAAAGCGATGATATCCTATTGTCACCATATAATCTGGGTCAGTTGGTTTTTATAGTGTTGTGGCTGTTCAGTCTCACAATCTCTGAAAGAGATTATTTTCCAGATTAAAGGACAACACCAACAACAAAGGGATGGGCAAAGAAGAGTGCAAAGCCAGCATTATGAGAATGGTGATTCTCAGAACAGGAATTAGAGAGGAGGGTTGCACTGTGTAACCATGAGTGACCATATCCACCCAGGAAACAAAGGAAGTAAAGACAATTTTATGGGCCTGTAGACTTGTGTGATTTTGGTGTGAAGTATGTTTCTACTTCTTCATTGTGAGCTGCTTAGAAAGGTTTATCTTACTCCAGACTGTTAACCTTTATTCCTTCCTCCTTATGTTATGGGCCTCTAAGGGTTCCAGTGACCCCTCCCCAAATCCCCCAGTTTGTATATTTTATCAGCCTTCACACACAGGCACACATTTGCTTGCTATGCCAAGAACTGTGGAATATAAGATTTCCCATCGGTTTCACCAGCTTCCTTTTCCTCTGTGTGTGTGTGTGTGTGTGTGTGTGTGTGTGTGTGTGTATTTGTGGATGAAGGCATGTTTTCCTTAGGGTGGTTTCTTTTAGTTAGTGTCAAATTTTCATTTCATCCTCATGCTGTGAGGCCTGGGAGGAAGTCCAGATAGCCTTTCTATAACTTTGTATTTTTGCTTAGTTACCTACTGAATGCAAAACAGTTTCATTTGTGGAAACCCAGTGTCTGGCTCCCAATTATACTTGTAACTTCTGATGCACAGAACGTAGTTGGGTCGTGCATTAATAACCCTTGGTGTGTGTACTCTCTTCCCACTGAACAATTCCCAAGTTTGCTATATTTGATTCATTGTAAATTTCTTCCACTTTATAGATGTACTTTGGATGTCAGTGGTATTCAAGACTCATGAGTTGGTGACTAGTTTAAGACATTTTTAATGTGCTGCAGGAATGCACAGATACCATGATGGCCCTTACACTCAAGGGGTGCTCATCTTCAAAAGCTAAGACAACCATGGAGCTACAAATACATTAGCAATTGAAACCTGGGCTCTTGTGGAGACAACACTTTGTTACTGGAATATGGCCTTGTTTCAGAAGAGGGTGACCATGTTCTTAATCTTTACGTTGTTCACTCATCTCCAGAGCTTTCTGTAAGCCAGACTGCCCTATCCACCATGAGATGGAAACTGAGCCACACATACATAAGCAATATGCCAATGAGTCGAGATAAACACCCCCTGCTGATCATTTTGACTTAGATCTGTCTCCTTCAATTGGTAGGCAGGTAGCCTGGCCACAGCAACGTCAACACTAATACTGAAAAGCCATTTGCCACGACCCCAAGACCTGTGGGGTAGGTTTTTTTTCTGCCAAATGGGACAGAGTCCTGCCATATAGTGCCAGGGAACCGCGTCAGATTTTCTGAACCTTAAAAAGGAGCTAATTCTTCATGCAGCTGTCTTTTGGCAAAACAGGAGGCCCATTTCTCCCACAAACCCTTAAAGGAAACAGATTGAGCCTCTTTCAGCTTAGTCTGCAAAAAGCAGGCAGAGATGCTTTTTGAAATGCAAGAAGCATGAATTCGATTGCACTTGTGTTGCTGAAATGAAATTTTTATAACGGTCTTTTTAGGATGAAAAGGATGTGATTTGTGTGGGGGTTAAATGAAGGTTAAAAATGATGCATACAGTAAAGGAAAGAGAACACTGTTATTTTTTCTTCCTTTTTCTCCCCCTCCCCCAAGAACTAAAAACTGAAAAACATGACGAATAATTCATTATAGTTTTTACTTTGAGTTTTATGACCTCCAAAAGCAACTTCTCAGGAAAAATAGAGTGGAGGCCTACTTGGGATAATGCTCTGCTCTCCCCCATCCCCCAAAGAGATTACTTTTTCTTCCATTGGTTAGATTTTAAGGATAAGAATAGCACCACCTAAACTCTTTTTCATCCCCCAGTCTCCCCACTCACCTAAGTGACTCATAACCCTCACTTACTCACTGTATCTTTAACTATCTCTGACTCCATTTCAAAATGTATCTCAATCCTTTCTTCTTTTGGATGAATTCATTACCAATCTAAAACACAGAACAGAGGATCTGAATGTGGGGCCTGTAAACTTTTTTTTAAAGTTGATTAACTCTATTTCATTATAATTGGTTTTCTTTGTGTTTTATTTTATGCTTTTAAAAATATGATCTTGAAAAGGTGTTCATAGGCTTCACAAGATTTGCCAAAGGGGTCCACACAAAGAAGGGTGAAAATTGACATAGAAGGAGGAAGGCAGAAGAGATGTGAAGGCAGCTCTTTCCCCTAAGGATTGGAGCTAGTCTACAGAAATCTGAATACTAGTCTTAGTTCTTTGGCTCTCTGAAAATTTCTTCTTATCCTTTCCCAAAGGTTGGTCTGCCTAGTTCTTAAGAAGGAAGCCCACCATTATAATGCCTCATTCATTGTAATAACTCCTCTGAATCAAGACAACCCAGACTTAAAAAAAATTCAGGCCCAGGTATTGAAAAAAAAATTGGAGCTGACAGATTATTTTCAAAGAAGACTTTTGTACCAGCCAAACTCTCATTCAACTCAACAAACATTTATTAAGGGCAAGGCACTGTGGAAAGACTGGTCTAAAACATTGTGTATTCCAGGTAATTACAATTGTGAATCAATTAGGTCAGGCTCTTTTCCTGCTTTATAGACTAAAACAAGTCTATGTAGAATTGAATTATACAGTATGCAGAAAAGACTTATTCTTAGTGACTCTCACCTTTTTATGCATTGGGATTGGTATGCTGGCAGCAGAAGTAATTAAAAGTCTCTATTTCCAGCTGTATTGATACGGTATTCTCAAGCATTTCCCTTGGGAGTTGATTCATCTAGGTGTTTTTGTACTTCCTTCCTTTTCTTATATCAGTCTTTGAAATACCTGAATCTAATAATTTGTGCATGTTCACAACATTATATTGCTTCTGACCTTCACCCCCTTTTTGTGGAAAGCTATATGAATCACAAAATTCATACAAAGTACTTCTCACTGTGGCATATAGATATATTGATGCCCTTTCCTAACTCCAGGCAGACAGAGAGCAGCTCATGTCCCTTCCACCCATTCACCCAGACTCAGAAAGCATTGTAAGAAGCAGCTTCTATAAAGCATGGACAAATACAGGTTTGCCCATTGTCTTGTCAAAGGATGGTTTCTGATGGTAGCTTAAAGCACTTTTTAACTTGGGGAGCAGAGTTGGGAGGTGATCTTTAAGGGACAGGATTTTGCCTTTAGCCCCAATTAGGATGGTGATATTATAAAAATCTTAATGAAGAAGGAATATCTGAAGTGAACGCAACTTGGAGTTGTGGGACCCAGAGGAGCATGATAATTGGACTTTTCCTTTGTGTGTGTGTGTGTGTGTGTGTGTGTGTGTGTGTGTGTGTGTGTGTGTGAGAGAGAGAGAGAGAGAGAGATGAGAAGCTCCTTTTGAAAGTTTGTATTATATTGGATGACTTCTGCATGACAAGTAGTCCAAATGAACGTTGGAATTTGTAGGTGGGTGAATGAAAAGGATGGAGGAAAAAATTTATGAGCATAAAAGATACATTGAATGTCACTTTAAAAATGATCCGATGTTTTCATAGTGTACAATCCACCTATTTTGAAGTCTGTGCTTTTTACTGTGCATCTCACTGGGATATTTTGTGGCTGATATTTTCTTGTTTTTTTGTCAGGCCTTTGTGGAAAAACCAAAACAAAACCTTTTTCCTGTTTAAATACTTAAAGAATGATTGTGATTAATAAAGCTGTGAATTTTTGATTGTACTGAGTGGGGGTATTTTACCCAGTTCTGTTTCTGTAAAGTGCAAAGGTGAGAAACCGACCTGGGACACATACCTATGTATTATCTAGAGGTCTTTATCAACCTTTTAAAATAAAAAAAAAAATGTTCTCCAAATTGGAGTCAACTTATGCAACCATTTATATAGGCAGCTGGGAGCCCTTTCCATACCAGACTGCAGTAGTAAAGAGGCTGACCGAATGGCATGTGGATATGACTGAAAACCAAGGCTAGTGTGATCTCCCCTAGCTTCAGTCTAGAAGAATTTCTTTTGCCCAACTGTCCAAGAGTTTGGAGGGGTGACCTGTACACTGACTCTCCTTGTGCTCTTTGACATATAATAATGAGAACCCAAGACGGAAGGCAGCCAGTACCAGCACAAACATGGTCATATGTTTTCCCATAAACAGAACAGAGAAAACCAATGGATAACCTGGTTACTCCTTGATAACCCTTCCCTCAAATATCAGGGTATTTTATACCAAAATTCGTCTATCATTGGATTGCCTAGAACTACTTCTGTTCTTCACTCAACCGTGAAGTAAGGGATGGGGGAGTGGTTGGATCCTCTGGAAGGCTTTATAAAATAAATTTTATTTTGCCTTTTTAGAGGGGAGGAAGGGCAGTTGGGGTTAAGTGACTTGCCTAAGGTCACATGGCTAGTATGACAGGCAGGATTTGAACCCAGGTCCTCCTGACTCCAGGGCCGGTGCTCTATTCACTGCACCACCTAGCCACCCCTATAAAGCCAATTCTTCTCATTGACCTAGGATGATTTGGGTGCTGTACTACTTGAAAAATCAGGAATACAATTTCCTTAGGGAACTTTCTGATTCCATGTTCTCAGTATCACTGTTCCTACTTGCCAAGTCCTATTACTTCATAGGACAATGCCCTACTCTGGTTGGCATTACACATTAACAGTAATTTATTTCTTTGCTAACTATAAGTTTCAGGTGGTAAGAAAGAAAATTTGGGGAGGAAATTGACTTACTCGTTTAGCTAACAACGCTCTCTTGATTTCAGCCAATGGCAGGATTTTAAATTCCAAGATCCTTGTGAAATTTTTGTAAAATCTCAGTTGCCTCTGACACTTACTAGTTGAGTAACCCTGGACAAGTCACTCAGCCATCTTTTAAATTGGGATAATAACCTGTGTAGTACCTGTTGTTGTTGTCGTTGGGTAGTTTCAGTTGTGACTGACTCTTCATGACCCCACTTGGGGTTTTCTTGGCAAAGGTACTGGAGTGGTTTGCCATTTCCTTCTCCAGCTCATTTTACAGATGAGGAAACTGAGGCAACTAGGGTTAAATGACTTGTTCAGGGTCACACAACTACTACCTGTCTGAGGGCAGATTTAAACTCAGGTCCATCTTGACTCCAAGGTTGGGGCTCTACCCACTGTCCCACCTAGTTGCCTCATTTACTACCTACCATCTCTATAAAAGTCCTGCTCTGTTGTCTTATCCTGATTTAGTGATGGTTTTGGGTTTTCAATGGCTGTGCTTAGTAGTGTGCAAGATCCAACCTGATCTACTAAGCTTGAAAGGTTTCAGTCATGGGCCTGCTGGTGAGCTGGTATCCATGGGTCTACATTTGGATAAGCTCATCACTAGTTTTGTCTTAGGGAAGGATGGATTTTTCTGCCACTGCAGTTTTTGAAGATGGTCTCCTAAATTATGGAAGGATTATGATCTGGATTAGTGAAGGGAAGTATTGCACCAATGAAAATGCAGACCCTTGATTTACTGACATATGTACCTCGTTACTATTGTGAGGAGCAAATGAGATGTTCGGAAAATTCTGGGTTAAATTTTATTTTTTTAATTAAAAAAATTTTTTTTTGGAGTGGGGGAAGGCAGGGCAATTGGGTTAAGCAACTTGCCTAAGGTCACATGGCTAGTAAGTGTTAAGTGTCTGAGGCCGAATTTGAACTCAGATCCTCCTGACTCCAGGGCCAGTGCTCTATTCACTGCACCACCTAGCCACATCTAGGTTTAAAATTTAAATTTAAAATGTTGTTCTTTTAGGTAGCTAGGTGGTGTAATACATAGAATGCTGGACTTGGAGTTGAGAAGACCTAAGTTTAAATCTAGCCTCAGATACTTACTGTATGATCCTGGGCAAGTCACTTAATCTGTGTCTTTCCTCATGTATAAAATAGTAGCACTTACCTCCCCAGGGTTGTTGTGAAGCTAAAATGAGATAACATGCAAAGCACTTTGTAGATCTTAAAATTGTATATAAATGCTATTATTATTGTTAAAGAATCTATTATTTAATGTTATTATTAATTATATAAATTAATTATTTGATATATTGT
The DNA here is from genome assembly GCA_011680675.1 of Gymnobelideus leadbeateri. Classification (NCBI taxonomy): domain Eukaryota; kingdom Metazoa; phylum Chordata; class Mammalia; order Diprotodontia; family Petauridae; genus Gymnobelideus; species Gymnobelideus leadbeateri. Next base: position 965,137 of record WOXC01003688.1, on the reverse strand, counting down.
TATAGGTAATATATAATGTATATTATTATCATCTGTAATTTGAGTCTTTACTGACATCAAGTCCTTTCCTTCAGATTTTTTAGTTACTTTTTAAACTAAGTGGATTGAATTTTTTGACTCCTTGGCTACTTACAATCAAAGCCTATCATCCTATATTAGGAGTGCTGATGTTGTTATTTAAGGTATGACCCTGTTTGGGGAGTAGAGAGATTTTTAAAAAATTGTTTTAATTGTGTCCAACTCTTTGTGACCCCATTTTGGGAGTTTTCTGACAAAGATACTGGGTCATATCCTTCTACAGCTCACTTTACAGATGAGGAAACGGAGGCAAGCAGGGTGAAATGACTTGCCCAGGGTCACACAGCTAGGAAGTGTCTGAGGCTGGATTTCAACTCAGGAAGATGAGTCTTCTTTATTCCAAGCCCAGTACTCTGTGCACTATGGCGCCCCCTAACTACCCACAGCAGAAAGAGATTGCTCTTCAAGTTAGTTTTTGCAGATAAGTTATTCAACAGATTGCAGATGTGCATAGACTACCTTCATATAAGGAGTCCCAAAAGTTTTACTGCAGTTTTTAAGCTTAAAACAGCACTAAAACTTTTGGGATACCCCGTATATGATGTGTATAATAACTGATATTTATATAGTGCATTGAAGTTTGCAAAACATTCTCTCTCTCTCTCTCTCTCTCTCTCTCTCTCTCTCTCTCTCTCTTTCTCTCTCTCTCTCTCTCTCTCTCTCTATATATATATAATCTTATTTAATCTTCCCAACAACTCTATACGGTTGGAATGACAGTTGCTCTTCCCATTTTGCAGATGATGAGGAAAGTAAGGCTTTAAGATATGTACTTCAACTTCCTACTCATCCCCGGGTCAAGCAAGATTATTGTGATGCCCAGCTGGAGGAGGGCGTGACTGGCTTGGCAGAGGAAGGAGCAGGGATCCGACAGGGGTAGCTGCTATAGATGGGGAGGGGAAGGTTGTGGTGACTTCTGGAAGTTTGGGTCCTTGTGTTTGTGTCCCCAGTCATCAGCCCCTTCAGGTCCTCTCTCCCTCTTTACCAGATTCCTTCGATTTCCTGGATGCAATGTTCTTTTTGGATTCAAGGTACTACTTTAAAAGGGGGATTACTCAAATTCTCCTGTCCATATAATTTCCTATAGTTAGCGGCAATTGCTCTCAAAATCAGTGACATTTGTGTTAATTTGCCCATCACACCAGAGGGGAAAGAAGAGTTCATGCAGAAAATTTATGGATTGTAATGAAGTCTATTGATTTTCTTTACAACCAGCAGAGGTCTCAAGAGAGCTGAAGACGAGGTTGCTGCTTCTCAAGTTTGGTCTCCATTAGCTGTCTGAGCAATGCTGAGACCAGCTGGTGGGAAAGTTGGAGTGGCAGCTCCCAGATAGTTTATGGGGATTGCCACACCACAATATGGAAATAGGAGTCCCCAGGGAGGTAGGGAGTCCCCCCTCCCTTCTCTGGCCCCCAGTGGCTTGTCAGTTTTCTTTTATTGGAGAAAAGGATCCCACTCTGATAATTGGCCAGTGCTGTTTCAATTGTCTGGTTCTGGGGCAGAGATTGATTAGATGGAATGCCAGATAGGATTAGAATGCTCATTAAAAACATCTTCACTGAGAATGTAGTAATCTGTTATCATAGAAACTTGGGTTCCACCAAAAACTACTCCTTTTGGTTAGAGAGAAGCATTATCTGTGAAATCTTCAGTTTTGGAAATAGGGAGATATCTCAGCAGTATAGGAATGGAAAGCAAAATAAATAAAGCAATATACTTCTTTGATAAGCAGGAAAATAGAGAATTGTTGTTTAGTAGTTTCTGAAGCTTGTTGACTCCATTTGGGGTTTTCTTGGCAAAGGTACTGAAGTGGTTTGCCATTTCCTTTTTCAGCTCATTTTACAGTTGAGGAAAATGATGCAAATAAGGTTAAGTGACTTGCCCAGGGTCACAGCCAATAAGTGTCTGAGATCAGGTTTGAACTCCTGAAGCTGTCTTCCTGATTGCAAGCCCAGTGTGCCATCTACTGCACCAGTTAACTGCCCCCTTGGGATTCTTAGGAATCCTGAATTCTTTGATCTTGACAAATATCTTGACTAAAGCCAAGCGGCATGACCTTAAAGCACATTCTTTGGATGATCTCTTAGCTTCCAATTAAAGGACCTTTCCTCTGTCCTGATTCTTTCTGATTTCTCTGACCTCTACTACCCTGGTGATCACATTCTCCTGCCAGATACTTTCTCCCATTGTGATAGTGCTAACACTTGCTTGTGGTTCTCCTATCTGTTCAACCTTGCTTTCTTAGCCTCCTTTGCTGGTTCTTCATCCATCTCAACTGCCTCCACTGCTTTTTTGTCCCCCAGGGCTCTGTCCCGGGCCCTGTTTTCTTCCCCCCCTCTATATTCTCTCATGAAGTGATCTCATCAGCAACTGTGGGTTCAATTGTAATTTCTATGTAGTTAATGCATAGGCCTCTATCTCTTCTGAGTTTGTCTTGGATCACTGACTGCCTTTCCAACATCCTAAGTTGATGCCTTTTGGTGTTCAGATCTGGTGTCAAACACTTACCATGGGGGAGTCACCTAGTCTCGGCTACCTCAGTGTTCATCGGTAAAATGGGAATGCTAATATCACCGACCTCCAAGGGTTCTTTTGAAGATTAAATGAGAATATTTATAAAATACTTTAGCATGGTGCCTGGCACATAGTAAACACTATATAAATGTTAGCTATTGTTATTTATTATTTTATTACAATCCTCTCAGTCACTCTGGTTTTCAACCTTGGAGTCATTGTTCTTTCATTCTCTTCACTTATCCAATATGCTGACAAATCTTTTTTCTACTTTCACACCCACTCCAATTTAGACCCTCATTGTCATCATCTCTCCCCTGGACTATTGTTATATAATAGCCTTATAACTAGTCTTCCTTCTTTAACTTCTTTCAACTACAATCCATCTTCCCCTCAGTGGTCAAGTCCATTTTTCTTTTCTTTTTTTTTCTTTTTGGAGGGGGAAGGCTGGGCAATTGGGGTTAAGTGACTTGCCCGAGGTCACATGGCTAGTAAAGTGGTAAGTGTCTGAGGCCAAGTCCATTTTTCTAAAGTAGGTCTGACCACGTGACATTCTCTTGCTAAAGTTCCTCCAATGGCCCCCTATTACATACAGGATCCAATATAGATTCCTTTGTCATGCATAGCCATTCCAAACCTGGCCCCTTTCTAATCTTCTCACACCTTAGTCATTTGGCCAGTCAGCTAGTATTTATTACACATCTACTATGTTCCAGGTACTATGCTTAGTGATGGGAACACAGAGAAGTAAAAGACAGTCCCTAGTCCCTGTTTACAAGGAGTTTGGTCTCCTCTACCCACCCTATGTGCCAGCAACTCCAATCTATTTACAATTTAGTGAACGGGACACTCCATTTCCCATCTCAGAGATATTCTGGCTGTCCAGAGAAGGCTCTGTCCCCTCATCTTCACCTCTTGGCTTCCCAAACTTCCTTCAAAACTTGGCTCAAATACCATCTATTTCATGCCTTTCCTGGTGCCACCAGCTGCTAATGCTTTCTCCTATTAGGATTCCCTTCCACCTGCTCTCTATATCTTGCATTTTCCTGGTTATTGACATATTGCCTCCCCCATTAGAATGTGAGCACCTTAAGGAAAGGGACAAGGGTTTTTGCCTTTCTTTGTATCCTTAGTGCTTAGCACAGTGCTTGGCACACAGTTAAGCCCTTAACAAGTTCTTGTTGACTTGAAAAGATGGTAGTGCTTTTGCTTAAGATGCTGCAGTGTTTCACTGAGAAATTTCTTAGTAAACAGTGTCAATTTTTAAAAAGTAGCATTTCTTTTCTTTGCTTTTTTGGAGGGCAATTGGGGTTAAATAACTTGCCCAAGGTCACACGGCTAGGTTTTTGTTTGTGTGTGTTAAGTGTCAGAGGCCAGAACTGAATTCAGGTCCTTCTGACTCCAGGGTCAGCGCTCTACTCACTGCACCACCTAGCCACCCCAAAAGTGCCATTTCTAACTTTGAAAATCCTAACTAACACCAAAAATTCTGGAATGAATAGTGGCAGAGACTCAAGGAGAGATGCTGTTCTTCTCTCTGGGGGCAGTGGAGAAAAGCAGGTCTCAACCCATGGGAGCTGATGAGATCATGAAGGGATAGAAGGTTGAAATGGAAGAGTAGGGGGTCTAGGATAGAGCTTTGGGAAACATCCAGTTAATGGAGTCTGTGCCAGAAAAGAAGACTGAGAAGGAGCAGTTGACCAGGAAACACTTGTTCAGTATTTTTTCAGTCACGTCCAACTCTTCATAATCCCATTGGGAGTTGTCTTGGTAAAGATACTAGAGTGGTTTGTCATTTCCTTCTCCAGCTCATTTTCTAGATGAGGAAACAGAGGCAAGCAAGGTTAAGGGATTTGCCTGGGGTCACACAGGAGATAGTATTGTCACAAAAACCCATCAGGGAGAGAGTATTCAGGAGAGATTGATCATCAGTGTCAAATGCAGCAGAGAGGTTGAGAAAGATGCAGGCAGAGAAAAGACTTGGCAATTCAGGGATCCTTAAAGACAGAAGCTCCAGCTGAGTGATGGAGTTAGAAGCCAGATCACAAAGGACTGAGAAATGACTAAGAGGAGAGGAAGTGAGAACAGTGAGTGTAGATGGCTTCATATAGGAATAAGACTGAAAAGGGAAGAAAGGTTTTGCTCAAGGGCATAGCTGGGTCCAATGAAGGTCTTTTTTAAGGACAGAGGGGACTTGAGAAGGTAGTTTTGGGGCAGTAAGGAAGGAACCAGTAGGTAGAGGTAGGAATTTAGAGGGTGGGAGGGTAGGAGTTAGTGGCTGTGACATGAAGGAAAATCTAGCAAAGGAAACATAGAAGGAATAGTCAGACACATAGGAGGAGAACCAGGAAAAGAGCCTTGGCATAAAAACCAAGAGAGGAGAGAATATATATAAGAAGGTGATCAACAGTTTCAAAGATTACAGAGAGATCAAGAAAGAAGAGGATTAATAAAAGGTCAAATTATATTTGGCAATAAAGAGACCATTAGTAACTTTGGAGAGACCAATTTACATTGAATAAGGAGGTTGGATTCCAAACAGGACACTCAACTTCCCTTCTTAATGGTCTGGTACCCAGGCTGCCCTCCCTGCCCCTGTCCTTCCTCATAGTTTCCTCTTAGTACCCTTGGCTTTGTTCAAGACTCAGCTTCAATTCTGCCTTTGACCTCTCCCTGGTTCCCAGACTGCTTAGAGCCTTCTCTTCTAAGACTTTGATCAGTCATGCTACCCAGCTGTACTGAAGACTACCTTTCATCTATTCTGTATCTATTTACATGTTATATCCCTCATTAGAATGTATGCTTCTTTTTTTTTCTTTTTTGGAGTAGGGAAGGTAGGGCAATTGGGGTTAATTGACTTGCCCAAGGTCACACAGCTAGTAAGTGTTAAGTGTCTGAGGCTGGATTTGAACTCAGGTCCTCCTGACTCTAGAGCTGGTACTCTATTCACTGCACCATGTAGTCACCCAGAGAATGTAAACTTCTTGAGGGGAGGGACCTTTTTTCCTTTCTTTGTATCCTTCGTGCCTTAACATGGTGACTGGAACATAGTAAGTACTTCATAAATGCTTGCTAATTGATGGACTAACTTAGAACATATATGATATAGCATATAACAGAGAGATTAAGGGCAGCTGTGGGGTGCACTGGACCTAGAGTTAGGCAGACTCATCTTCCTGAGTTCAAATCTGGCCTCAGACACTGGCTGTGTGACCCTGGGCAAGTCATTTAACCCTGTTTGCTTCAGTTCCTCATCTGTAAAATGAGCTGGAGAAGGACGTGGCAAACCACTTCAGTATCTATGCCAAGGAAACCTCAATTAGCATCTTGAAGAGTCAGATATGCCTGAAAAACAATGGAGAGATTAAATGTCGTTAGCCAATAGGAAGCTAGTCACGAAGTCAGGAAGATACTGGCTCACATGTGGTCTCCAAAACATAAAATAAGATGCTGAACTTGAAGTCAGGAAAGCTTGGGTTCAGATCCCACCCATCATTTACTAGTTGTATGACACTGGGCAAATCACTTAACCTCTCTAGCTTTCAAGCAAGTGCCTCTGACTTACCTTCGAAGTTCACAGAAGAGAATTTCTCCACTGTGAGCTCCTCATGCTGAAGAAATAAGGTGCTAACCGTGAATTAACCTTAAGTGGCATGGGTGTAATGGAAAGACTAGTGGATTTGGGGTTGGTCATAGGACAAGTCTCTTAGCCTAAGTAAGCTTCAGTTTCCAAATCTCTGGAATGAGAGGTTGGATTCAATATCTTTCAAGGACTCTTTCAGAATTAAATCTAGGATCCTGTCATCCCACAAGGGTGGAGGCAATGTCCCCCGGTGTAGAGAATATAAGTATGATTAACTTACCTGATCACTAGATGCCACTATTGCCCCACAGAAGCATCCTCATAAGTACATCATCATATTGCAAAGCCTTGATTAATTGTAATGTGTTTGGAATTTGGGGTGAGTTCGACACATTTGACACATAGAAAAAATGTCTCTTCTATGGGTTTGGAATAGTGTTCAAGTTGGAGGAAACTCATTCTTTTTTATTTTTTTTGTGCTAGCTTCTCTCCTAGAATATCCCCTTTCTCCCTAATTTTCATGATTCTTTTTCCATTGGTTCCTTCCCCGATGCTTACAAACATGCCCAATTCTCCTCCATCCTTAGAAAACCTTCCCTTGATCTTACCATCCCCTCAAAATATTTCCCTATATTTCTCTTTCATTCACAGTCAAATTTGTAAAAAAAAAAAAAAAAAGAGGGGGGGAGGAGAGGAAAAAAACTAGTTATTTCACCTTTCTTACCTCCCACTCACTTTTCAACCCTTTGATATCTATTTTCCATCCCCACCACTGACCTCCAAAGTCACCAGTACTCTCCTTAGTGCTAATTCCCATGATGTTTTCTTAGTTGTCATATGTTTTGGCCTCTCTGCTCCCATTGACACTATTGACCAACCAGGTTATTAACTCCTTGCTGGGTTTTTGTGATACTATTCTGTCTTGTTTCTTTTTCCATTAATTTAATCACTCCTCAATCTCCTTTGCATCAGCAACATCCATATCCTGTCCCCTATTCACAAGGCTCTTATCTTGGACCACTTCTCCTTGTCTCCCTCTCCTCTTCCTTCTTCTCTTTTTCCTTCTCTTCCATTTCTCTTCCTCCTCCTCATCCCTCTTCTTTTCCCTCTCCTTCTTTCTTCTCCCTCTCCTTTTCCTGTTTTCCTTTCTTCTCCTTTTCTTTTTCCTGTTTCTCTATTTCTTTCCCTCTCTTCCCTTTCCCTTTTTCCTGTTTCTCTATTTCGTTTCCTCTCTTCTTCACTTTTCCTTTCTTTATCCTTCTACTTCTCCCCATTTTGCTTCTCTGTCTCCCTTTCCCTCTCCTCTCTCTCCTTTATCTTTTTCTCCATTTCCTTCTTCTCCCTCTTTGTCTTTCTATCTCGCCTTCTCTCTCCCCTTCTTTGTCTCTCTCTCTTGTCTCTGTGTCTCTCTGTTTTTGTCTCTTTGTCTCCATCTCCTCTCACATCATCTCTCATCTCAGTCTGGCTCCAACCTACTTTTTTAGGATAATTACACAAATTTCTCCTTATAACTTCTAAATTGAAGTCACACTGTACCATAGGCTTCTTTACAGCATGATCTTCATTTCATTTCCCACCTACATCCCTTTTCGTGCCTCTATGCCTGAAATGCTGTCCCTTATAAATCCTAGTAGGGTGGCAACTGTTTATATTTCAACTTTGTATCCTGTGTCTGGTAAACTTAGTGGTGCCTAGTACCTAGTAGATGCTTAATAAATACCTATTGATTAGGCGAGTGCACTAATAAATTCACAGATACACTGCTACCTGTTACAACTTATTCTCTTAGAGCTTTACCTGAAGCTTGGAGAAGTTTAGGGACTCTGTCCAGGGTACCACCATTAGTGAATTTCAGGGGTGGAATCTGAACCCAGATCTTCTGACTCAGTCCAGCATTCTGTCCATAATGCCACCCAGCCTCTCTGTTTTTGCCTATAGGATTATAAAAAAAATGGAGAAAAGAAAAGCATGAAATAAAATAACTTTGAATTTTTGAAATGGTTTATTTTAAACTACTGTGTGAGCTGATGAAGAAGAGAAAAATGTGTTATTGATACAGTAAGTTCAGATAAGAGGCAGCTACATGGGATAGTGGCTAGATTACTAGACTTGAAATCAGGGACACTTGAATTTAAATCCTGACTTGCACACTTACTAGCTATGTGATCCTAGGCAAGTCACTTAACATTTTTCTGTCTTGGTTTTCTCAACTGTAAAAGGAAGGTGTTAGATGTGATCCTTCAAGGACCCTTCCAACTTGAAATTTATGATTCTATCATAATACTGATTTGCACCTACTCTTTGCAATTTAGAATTGCTAGTGGATTGGGACATGTATAACCCAATCAAGGGGAGGAGAATATGTATCTAAGCTTATTGAGAGACCTGTATACTTCCCACTGGTACGATGAATTATAGACTCATGGTTAATATATATAACTGCACTGGCCAATGTGCAACTTTTGATGAAGTTTACTAATATACATCAGCTCTTCCTTGGTTTCAGTACCAATGAATTCACATAGAGTTTTAAAAAGTTCCAGCTTTATCTGTGTAGTAGACATAGCTTTCCCAATGCTGAATGCATTTCCTCTTTACCCAGGTGCTCCTGTTATAGTACCTGTACTTGTGATGGATAGGAAAATATAAATGCCAAAATTATTTGGACAAGAATTAAGATTAAGCAATCAGATCCTAGTAATCACCATTTAAGCAAGCATGGTCTTGGAAAAATATCTTGGTTAGTCAAGAGTTAACCCTACTGACTGGTAAAGTCCATTTGATTTTTATATTTCCTGGCAGGTTAAATGACATTCATTCTGACTTTGAAGGGTAAAGAATTTCTCTCTTACCATTCTGCCTTACTCATTGATATTATCTGACAATTCATCCCAAACCAACTTACAGAAAATTCGAGCCATCCCTAGATTTTCTGATGAATTTTGTTCTTCCCTTCCATAGACTGACTTTGAATGGGTTTTGAAATAAGAAAAGGCAGTGTAGTGTGTACTCTATGTGACCCAGCCAACCATCTATCACAGATAGCATCTAGAATAGGAACTATGACCAATTCAGATGACTTTCACAAAGGAATTCCATCAATTTCCCATAATACCAGGCTATGAAAAGTGCTTTCAATGACAGAAAGTCCACTTAAATCTCCTAAAAGTGCCAAGTATCCATTTTCCTCTTAACCAGTTGGCAAATACTCTTGTCCTCTGGGATAGTCTGGGGAGAGGCTAAATGATTATCCATAACCACAGACCCTCAGGACTATATCATTGGTGTTTTTTTCTTCAAGCCCTCAAAAGTTTCACAATTTGGATATTTCTGCAACTGATACAGACCAGTAAGCTCAGGTCTTCTTGATTTTCCAGTCCTCTATCCACAGAACCTTGTAATGCCAGAAGGACCTAGCGTGTCAATTGATGCGAAAATGTGCTTAATCATTTGAGAAATTCTTAAATTCTCTAGACCTTCTAGCTCCAGCTTCCTCATTTCTGAAGATGAAAATTTCCAACCTCTATCAGGTTGGTCCTCAGGCCATAGGTACTTAATTCATTGCTGGATTTATACTTGAAGCTTTTCCAGTATGATATGACCTTATAAGAAAATGAAATATCAACTAGAAATTTGAGAAATGATCTTAGCTTGATCCTACCCCTTCTTTTATGTATTTCATTTCTATTTTCTACTTGTGCATGAGAGAGATTTTGTAACACAATCTAGGCAAGGAGATGATGCCTCTGAACTTGTTGAGAAGTACATGGTTTCCTCACCTTCACTATGGGCTTTAGACTCAGGTTTAAAAGATATAATGCACTGACAGATGGACAACTTTTGATGAAGTTTGCCAATACACATCAGTCATTCCTTGGTTTGCATCTCATATGCTTAGGATGGGGCTTTATTTTTGTAAGATTGGAGAATGTTGTCTTCTGCCTCTCTATTTGCCACCAAAATGAAGGGACATTGAATCCCCATCAGTTGGGTGTTTATACTCCTGGTCTGCTGGACTAATTAATCCAGACACTGACCTTCCTTAAAGGAAGATCATCCCAGTCTGTGCAAAATAATCAGGATTGAAGAAAATCCTAACAGCCTGAAATGATGGACTGAGATGAGAAGGATAAATTTTGATAGCCAGCTAATTGACAAATATTTATTAAATACTTATAATATACCAGGTGCTCTGCTAAATGCTGAGGATGCAAAGGAAAATAAAAATAAACCCTGCCCTTAAGAAGCTCACATTCTAATGGAAGAGAAAACATATAAATAAATGCGCACAAAGAACATACATGTAGAGACACAAATAAATATGCATGCATATTCAAATGCATGTGTATAATATGTATATATCCATATATATGCATATGTGTGCATTTATATATGTACATATATATGCATATGTGTATACACACATATAAATAAATGTAATCCTAGAGGGATAGGCATTGACATCTGGGTGGGTGAGGGGCTCTGGGAAAGGCCTTTCACAAAAGGTAAATGTAGAGCTTTATTTAATATTCTAAGTGAATTCTGTCCATGATGATGGTGGACAGGAATACATTTTCCCCAGTGATCTCTATTTTGACTAGGATGAGAGGAAAAAAAAGAACACAAAAATTTAGGGCCATGTTATAAAATATTTTCTCTTTTTTTTTTCATTTTTCATCTTTTTCCCCCCCAAAGAAGTGTAAGACAACTGGAAAGATAGGAAGGAACCAGTTTTTTTTGAAGACCCTTAAATGCCAGAGTTCTTTATAGGGAGTGACTAGAATTAATTAGATAGAAGAGTGAGATGATTTAACTTACGCTTTAGAAAAATCATTTTGGCAGTTTGTTGTAGCATGAATTTTGGCAGAATGTTGTAGGGAGAGGTTTGAGGCAGGGAGACCTGCTAAGGACTATATCGATAGTCTAGGAGATGGATGATGAAGATGAACTGGAATGGTAACTATGTGAATAGAAAGAAAAAAGACATATATGAAAAATGTTGTAAATTTAGAAACAACAAAGTCTGACAATGGATTGGATATAGGGGGTGAATGGGAGAGAGCAGTTGAGGCTGTCAGCCTAGATGTCTAGGAAGATAGAATTCTGAAGAGGATTTCAGAGGAAACATAATAAGTTCTACTTTGGTCATAGGTTTTTTTGTGTGTGTTTTATTTGTTTGTTTGAAGGCAACCAGGGTTAAGTGACTTGCCCAGGGTCATGCACCTAGTAAGTGTCTGAGGCCAGATTTGAATTCAGGTTCTCCTGACTCCAGAGACAGTGCTTTTTATCCAGTCATGAGTTATAGATGTCTGTGGGACATCCAAGGTCAGACACTTAAAGTGCCCAACAGAGAAGTTTGCATTTGATTCATGAAATAGTTGGGATCTTTGGTGTTTTTTGAGCAGGGAAGTGACAAAGTAAGAGCTGTGTTTTAGGAAAACCCACTTGGTAGCTTTGTAGATTGGAGCACGTAGATATTTGAGGCAGGGAAACTGATAAGGAGACTTTGGCAATAGTCAAGGTGAGAAAGGATGAGAACTTGAATGAGGGTAGGAGCAAAATAAATGGTGAAGATGAGACTTATGCAAAAGAAATTAAAATGACAAGATATGCCAACTGATTGGACATGTGGGTAAGTTTCAAGAGTCAAAGATAATGCTGAGCTTGTGAGCCTGGCCAACTGGAAGAATGGTGGTCTCCTTAACAGCAAGTTCAGAAGAAGGTGGGATGGATGTCTGTGTGGGTGGGGAAAGTGAATTCTCTTTTGGATGTGTTAAGTTTGAGATGCCCATGCTTTATCCACTTGGAAGAGGCCAATAGGCAGTTGGAGATGTGAGACTGGATCTCAGGGCAGAGACTAGGGCTGGTTGTATAGATCTGGGAATTAACAGTGTAGAGATGATAGTTAAACCCATGTGAACTGATGAGGTTGCCTAGAGAGAGAGTCTAGAGAGAAAAGAGTGCCTATTTATTAATTCTCTTGATTAGGCCTTTTTAGAGCCCAAAGATTTTACTCCTAGATTTTGCCCAGTTTTTCATGTTTATTCAATTAGGTTTGTTGATCGTTATTACATTTTATTATAAAACTATTTAAATGGATGAAATGTGGGAGTGGGGCCAGACTTATTCAATGTAGCTCCGTAAAGTAGACTAGGAAGGGAAACAAAGCTGTGTTTGCTATGAGGGACAACTTTCTAATGGTCAGAACTGTCCGGAAAAGGGTTGAGCTACTTCATGAGGCTATGAAGTGGAATCTTAATGACGGCCTATGAGAGTTGCATTACAGTCATACTACAAGGATGAATTCTTGCATTGGGCATTGGGAGGGATATGGGATGGAATGGATTCAAATGTGCCTCTTAACTGTCAAATTCTATTCCAGTCAATGATTCCACTTCTCTGCAAAAATGGACTGCAGTCTCTAGTCTGTAACTCTTCACATCTCGAGATCTTAAATATTGATTCTTTTCTTGGCATTATTTCCTAGATAGAAATGAGAGAGTGCCTATAGAGAATGTGACTAGCATTTTTCTCACATTAGAAACTTCAAATATAAGGATGAAAGATTCTCTAAGTTCTAAAAGATTATAGTCTTTATTTGATGTTTTAAGTGAATTCTGTCCACGATAACTGAACATAGGAATTCTTTTTCCCCCTATGACTTCTACTCTAACTAGGTTGAGAAATAAAAAAAGGACACAAAATTTCAGGGCTGTATTGTAGATGAAGTATGAGTTTCACAATTTTTCATCTTTTTTTGCCCCGAAAAAGGCATATACAAGAACTTTCTGTGATTTAACAATTTTGATGAGCTGCTTGAATTAACAAATACTCAGAACCTGAAGAATGTCACGGTCAAAGAACCAAACTTGACTATTTTTTTCTGTTTTCTTGAGCTATATTTATGTGATCATTTGTTTTTAGAAAACAAATTATTATAATTTGGTCTCCCCCAATTGTGGACCCATTCAAAGCCATTCTTGGTATATTTTGGGTCAATATCTAGTCAAAACCATACATAGCTCGAGCTCCTACCAACATTCCTTTAAACAAACAAACAAAACCCCCCAGATATTACCAAAGGCTGTTGTTCGATTGTGTCTGACTCTTCTTGATTCCATTTAGGACTTTCTTGGCAAAGATACTGGAGTGGTTTGCCATTTCATTCTCCAGATAATTTTACAGGAAACTGAGGCAAACAGGTTAAGTGACTTGCCCAGAGTCACATACCTAGTAAGTATCTGAGGCCAGATTGGAATTCATGAAGATGACTCCTCCTGATTCCAAATCCAGTGTTCTATCCACTGTGCCATCAGAGGACCACTACTTGAAGCAAAAAACATTTAATTAATATCCTTTAGTACAGCAAAACAGATGACAAGGACAATTCCCCTCTATTCTATCAACATACATAAGGAGTACACTCTTCCCAGATTCTTATAACAATGCACTTCCTCACACCTCATCAGGATACCAGTCCTTATATCTCTCCCTCTTACCTCCCCTCCCACCCTAGTTTCCTCTTTGCATCACAGAAGGATCCAGGCAGTTTACTTATTGGCTTATATCAACTCCCTGTCCCATCTCATGGGCCTGCCTGGAGATCTGTACTATTGGGCAGCTAATTGCATTCAATCTCAAATAGCCCTCCTGTCTCTTCAGCATAAGGAGAAAAAGAATAGCTTATTCACTCATGGCAGATAACAGAAAATCATTCTGTAGCTCATACTAGAACCTCCAGTAAAGGGTTTATCCTAAAATAAGAATAGAGATTCAGTGATAAAAGACACCTCTGAGGCCGTTGAGTCCAGCCCCCTCATTTTACAGATCAGAGGTTGGGACTTCCTCAAGGTAGTAAGTGGCAAAGATGTGATTTGAACTCAGGTGATTTGACTACAGAGATATTTCTTTGTCCATTGTATCTCGCCTCCTTTGATAGTCTAAATTGCATCAGGGGTGGGTAGTCTCTAAGTTTTACTACTCACTACTTGTGTAATCTTGAGCATGTCTTGACCTGACTGCCCTGGGTTTAATTCCATAATCTTAGGATTTGAACCCCGGTTCTTGAACCCTGGAACCAGTGCTCTTTCCCAGGGACTCTGTCCACAGTCCCAACACTAGTAAATGTGAATTTATAGCAAGCCTTTGCTCTCAGAGCACCTAGGTAGTACAGTAGATAAGAGCATTTGACTTGGAGTGGAAGGTTCCACCTCAGACACTTATTAGCTGTGTTATCTGGAAAAAGCACTTAACATCTCTGTATACCTCAGTCTTCTCAACTGTAAAATGGGGGATAATAATAACAGCACCCACTTTGAAATCTTAAAGCACTACATCAATGCTAGCTATTAATGACAGAGAAGCTAATTCTTAACAAGGCAGAAAAAGACAACGTTCCCCTCTTTCCCCAGTGAGCCACATTTTTTGTTAATGACTTGAAATGACTCAACCCAAAATTATTCTCCTAGTTCTGGCTGTATGCAACATGGTATCTGGTATTCAATAGCCCACCCACTCTCTCACTTGGATCCAAGGATCTGGGCAGTGTGTCGCTAACGTTAAGTGTGACTCAATATTTCACAATGACACTTAGGGGAAGTCATCAACACTCAATTATCAGGAAGTCATCAGAAGGCTGTGCAGATGTGTGGGTGTTGTGGTGGGGTGGGGGAAGAGAAGGAAGAAGAGAATGCTGGAGACCATTTCCACTATCCTGTCATCTCCTAGTAGAATGGAGAGAAACTGTATTTTTAAAGACAAGATGAAGTCCAAAACAAGGAGAGCTCTGGTGGGTGGAGAATTGGCTATAAAGCCATTTTGTTTCCTCTCTTCTCTGTGATATCTGTGCCTTGTATGCTGTCTCCATCCTTTTGTTGTTAATGAAATGTTCTCAGATCCTGTTCCCAGCTCAAATGCCATCTATGGCTCCCCATACCATTTTCCCATTTGGATAAAGTCCAAAATCTTTGTTAGCCTGGCATCAGGATTCTCTATGATCTAGCTTCAACCTATTTTCCGTAGCTCAAATGTAGGAGAAGACGCCCCAGTCCTTGATCTGCTCCCCATCCCTCCTTCAGGTCACCATAGTTCTTTTGAAGGAGAATCATGCCATCCTCCATGTAGTAAAGCTGAAGGAACACCCACTCTCCCTCCAATAGAACCACAGAACCACCTATCTACTTCTTCTCCTTTGAACTCTGGCAGTATATTTGAAAAAGGTCCCTCTTCTTCCTCTCCCACATTTATTTTTTTGCTTGTTTTTCTTGTTTCCTTTGAAATGTTGATCTCAGTGAGGTTTTTTTTGTGTGGTTCAAGTGTTCTGGATATACTTATAAAGGATGCCCTAGATATGCTTATAGTCTTAGAGATGGTTATAGAGGAGGTAAAAATGACAGTAAAAAAGAAGAAAGGCAAAGAAGTAAAATTGGAATCAGAAAATGTAGAGGAAGTTCATTTGGAAATCATGAGGGCATTGAGGGATGAAAGTATCTTAATTATGCAAATATCACTTGAGTCCCTCAACCAGTCCTTTCTTTACCCACCTACTAGGCAGAAACTATAAATAAATAGAAAAAAAACATATAATTGAGGCATAATAGTAAAGTAAATAGCAAGGGGAAAAATTAATCAATTGGTGGGGAAGGAAACATCTCTGACAATCACACTCCAAGACATAAGACAAACTATATTCGTTTTTACTATTTGACCCTCCAGAATTAAAGTTTTGGAATGGAGCTTTGGGGTCACCGAATCCAGTTGCATTAGAACAAAAATACTCTCTTTGACAGCACTGACAAGTTGTCATTTAATAACTGCTCAGACATCTCCAGTGAAAAGGAACCCATTAGCAACCAAGGCAGCCTATTCCCTATTTGAATTATTTTAATTATTAGGAAGTCTTTTCTTGTATCACACCTACATCCGAAATCTCTGAAACTTTAACCTTAGTTCTATCCTCTGGGGTCAACCAGAACAATGGGTCTCCCATGAGACTGTGAGCTCTTTGAGGCTGTTTTTTTTTTTTACCCCTTTCTTTGTATCCCCAGTACTTACCACAGTGCCTGGTATATATTGTTTAAAAATGATCTTTGATTGACAGATTGACAAATCTAGTCCTTATTTCAGAAGACAGCTCTATAAATTGCTTGGAGAAGGCTTGAGAATGTCACGATCATGACCCCATCCTCCCCTCAAGCCTTTTTTTTCTCCAGCATAAACATCACCAATCCTTCAACTGATTCTCATATGACATGATCTCTATTGTTTTCACTATTTTGAGTATCTTCTTCTGCACCCTTTCTAGCTTATCCGTGTTTTTTTTAATAAATATTAAAAAATATACAGTACCCAGAATTGAACACAGTAGTCTAGAGATGTTCTAACTAGAACAGAAAGCAGTGGTATTGTCACCTTCCTTGCTCTGCATACCAATGCCTCTCAATGCAGCCTAGGATAACACACACACATACATACAAATATATACATGCCTTGCATGAGAGGCAGAGTGGAGTTGGGGAGAGATTGAGAGCTTCAGTTCTCAGACAGTTCCCCCCGGGGCTTTTCAAGTGGTACTCATTGCCCTTCAAGTCTTATTTGATCATTGAGTTGCTTTGGGTACTCCTGGCTTCTAGCTTTGAGAGAAAAGATGGAGGAGGTCAGTCTTACTTCAGGTTACTGAAGAAAAAGATTCTGGGAAGACATGAGAGGAGATAGCAGTCTTCATCATGTCTCTATTCCTAGCTTGATACTCTAGAGAGACTTCAGGAAGTTTCCCCTTGGGTGAGATCTAGTATCTTCTCTTTTGGTTGACCTGAGTTATCTTGCTCCCAATGGGAAAACTCCTTCACTCTGTATTGTCTGGTATATATTCTCCTTTGTGTATGCCTCTTCTGATTTCTGTTTTGCTATGATTTGGAAATGGGTTTCTTTGCTAAATATTATATGATTTCATTCTGGAACCAGTATTAGGTGGGGAAGGAATGAAGTCTTGGATATAGAGTTTGGGATTCCCCTAATTATCCCACCCTGTAAATGAGGAAGCAATCAGAAGTTAGATAGATAGACAATCATATCTCCTAGACTAATAATATTTAAGGGAGCAGATAGACATCCTTCTGGGCCAGTACCTCTTTTTTCTAAGGAGAGCAGAATGTTGGCCTCTGGCCTCAACCTCTTTCTTTCCCCCCTGGCAGGAGTGAAAGTCTCCCTTGGAGAAGGGTGGGGGGAAAAGAGGCTAGAGATATCTATTCTGCCTCCCTTCAAACCACATGCAATGACAGGCCCTCATGCCACGAGTGAAACTTTACTTGTGTGGAGGTCCACTTTTTTATGCCTTACATACTCTCACATACACAATACACACATATATACACACACAGAAATGGATAGTGCTACTGATTGTCCATTCAAGTGCATATCATTGTCTGAGCAATGGATACTCTTCATCCACTTGTTTTTTCCTGCTTGGAAAGTTAGACCAAACATTTATGAGCAATTATGGATCTCATTTAGGAGGTTCCTGCAACACACTGGGGCTTGATGTAGTTAGCACAATGTCGTCTGTAAACAGGAGCATTGACAGAATCCCACCATTTATAGAGGGTGTCTCTCCAGCTAGGTCTTGGTACTGAATCTCTACCACAAATGATAAACATTTTTTGGTGAGAGTATTGTAGCGCCAATGCAATATTCACAGCACCAATGGTCACTATAAATATACTTGCATAATATTCAATCACAAAATGTAACAGACTCTGTCTGTTATAGAAGACAGAAGCAAAACATTTATTCAGACACCAGAAAACTGAATCCCAAAACCAGTAAGCTGATTCCATCACAGTAGCAAAGAAGTTAATAAGCCATAACAGCACAGAGAGCCACACCATCCTTTAGCCCTCTCACAAACCAACATTTACTCACAAGCTTAACTGTCTCCCTTGGATGCATCCTTTCCTACCAACTGTGTCTACCAGTTCTGACTCCCAGCTTCCTGAGGGTTCTGTTCCACCCTTCAGCAAATTCCTCCAACCACAGGCTCCATGTGATTATATTCAGCCTATTAGGGGGGAGGGTTTATTTTCAAAGCAGGGAAGGTCTTCAAATTCCCTTAGGCTTATTAAGGGGCAGGGAATATCATCAAATTCCCATTCCCATTACACATATCCAGGATGTCCCCAAAGTCTCAATGCAGGTTTTTTTTTTTCTTTTTGAAGGGCAGTTGGGGTTAGGTGACTTGCCCAAAGACACATGGCTAGTGTGTTAAGTGTCTGAGGCCAGATTTGAGCTCGGGTCCTCCTGACTCCAGGGCCAGTGCTCTATTCACTGTGCCACCTAGCCACCACCTCAGTGCAGTTTTAAGCTTATTAAAGCTTACATACCTACTTTATGCTTTGCTTTATATTGATAATGATATTGTATTAGTGATTAATTGAAATTAATAAAATAATAATCAGAGGGTCATTGACCTGTTGTTATATTTTTCAAGGAATCTTGTATAATTTTGCCATGTGAGACACTTTGTTGGAGGAAAACCTTTACAGAGGCATTTTTCTTTTGTGAATCAAGTACTTTTTAAAATCTATCATCCATAAAGATAATGGAATCTTTTCCCCCTACATCTTTCTGTCAGTTGTGTTATGGTAAAGACGTGATCTATAATGAGTATATCCTGTAAAAGTTATCTAATAATACCCTTACCAAGGATTCCCTTCTTACACACACACACACACACACACACACACACACACACATATTCGTCTCATAAAAATGATGGGAAAGTAGACATATGGATTGACAGACATTCATGTTCTATTGATCACCCCCTTTTTGGTAATAATAAAGTCTGAGGTAGTAGTTATTTTTTCCAATACCTTGCCTTTGAATTTAGGTTACCTCCATTATGGATCTTCTCTGTATATACTTATGGGGCACCCACTCTGGGCCACTTCTCCAACTTGCACTCACAGGTTTGTGGGTTGGATCCTCAGGGGATTGGAGATATATCAAGTCCTCAGGGTAGACTATAAAGCCACCCTTTGAAAACCATATAACTCATGAGCTCCCACTTCTGTGCTTCCCATAAATAATCAGCTAGAAGACACAATTAGTTCTTAGGAAAATTATTTACTAAGATGGTGGACTAAAAACATAGCTAGAAAACATTCTTTTCATAAGCCTGAAGTGTATTCTTCCACAAGCACACACAGTATCCATGGGTAAAGTAGGATGCATTTAGAGTAAAACAATAGCAAGGCATATCTGCCTGGCATATAGTAGTCAATAAATGTTATTGCTGAACCTGGAAGCCCTTTCTCTTCATAGAACTCCCTCTGGGTACAGCATCTTGGCTGGGCAGGGCCCTTGGCTGGTTTCTAGGTTCTGTTCTTCTGCATAGCCAGTCGTGTTTTTGGCTGACAGGGGTTCCATCCCCTGAAGCTGCTCTCCTCCCTCCAGTGCATGCTTCTCTATGTTCATGTCCATATGGAATTTGTTCCACCTCTTCATGTGTGCCTAGAACCCTCAAACCAATGAATGCTCAAACTGCTGGATGAAGTGTCCACTTCTCTGCTGCTAGCTGTCATGGCCAATGAAGTAGGGTGGGGAAGTGAGAGACATCTCTTCCTTAACTTCTTCTACCCTCCAAGTGTCTGCTCCACAAAACAATCTGAACTCAGTCAATGAACTTGGCCGCTTCACTCAAAGAACCTGTGCATACTTCAAAAAGGAATCATTGGGAGTTAATACCTTGTTAACACATTAACGCCTTGTTGTCTCTGTTACTTCATCTATTTCAAATGGGAAAAGAAAATCAACCCCCTTTTCCCTTACACTTAGTCTAGCCAAACTGCTTTTCCCATCTTTTTCATCTTCAGAACCATTTCCACTTGATCAAGGAACACATCTGGGACTGTAACATTAGAATCCAAATCTGCTGACTCCATCGTCCTTGGTCATGAAAAGAGTTTGTTATAAAAATCTTGAAAATTTTTTCATTTTTTTCAAGTTTGTTGTCCTCCTTTCAGCTTCAAAATTAAATGCCCTTGGGATAATTTTGCCTAATTGAGGCTTTGACTAAGTTTTCCTTTAACTTGTTTTTCCTTTTATGACTTCTCAATGTTTTACGAGGCAATGTTGCTTATAATCTTTTACCATCCTTCTCTGAAAGAGTTTGTAATTAGTTTATATTTTCAGCTATCCTCATTTGGCACATCTCTATGAATGGTAAGGAGATCAAATGGTTGCTGGCTGAGGTAGTTTTGGTTTCCTTATTGTAACAATTGATTTCTATTGGTTGAGTCTTTGTATAAAATTGTTATAGTTGGTGTTACTATCTTTTCCTCCATCCATTTACTCTTGTTTGGCCTCGATTATTTGCTTAATTAGATTAGATTGGACTTCGATTAAATGACCTATTTTTTCTCATTTTTAATTCTTCTACATGGTTTTGTATTCTTTTTTATCTTTCCTGTAACTAGTCACCACTTTGTTAGTTCAGGAATGATTTCCTTATCAGTAACAAGTCATTGCCCTTCAAAATAAAATCAATTTCACTAGCTTCTCCCAATTTTTTTTCTTGAAGAAAATATTCAAGATATGGAAGCATGAAACTTTCTTCTTTCTCATTTCTTATATCAAGAGTTCTCAAGACTTTTTTTGTGTTGTGGAGCTCTGTGGAAATCTGGTGAAGTCTGCAAATCACTTCTTGGAATAATTTTTGTTGACCTGAATTTATATTGGAAGGAAATCTTAAATTTCAGCTAGAGGTGATAGAAAATAAGATGTATTTTTTTGCAACTCAAGCTCACAAGAGTGCACTTATTATTAGCACGTGCCAGGCACTGTGCTAAGTACTTGAGATACAAATAAAAAATTAGGAAAATAATTCCTGCCCTCAAGGAGCTTGCATTCTAAGGGAAGGAGATAGCACATAAAAGGGAAATTGGAAAGTGTGTGTGTGTGTGTGTGTGTGTGTGTGTGTGCGTGTGTGTGTGTGTGTGTGTGTGTGTGTGTGTGTGTGTGTGTGTGTGTGTATGAGGGGTAAAGG
The DNA here is from genome assembly GCA_011680675.1 of Gymnobelideus leadbeateri. Classification (NCBI taxonomy): domain Eukaryota; kingdom Metazoa; phylum Chordata; class Mammalia; order Diprotodontia; family Petauridae; genus Gymnobelideus; species Gymnobelideus leadbeateri. The sequence continues at coordinate 943,919 of WOXC01003688.1, read as the reverse complement.
GCCTGAATGAAAATCCAGCAACTAGAAAGTTAAGTCTAAAGAAAGATTAATCTTGAGAGCAATACTCTAATTGGAAAAATCCATTTTGGAGCCTTGGCCTGAGAATCTCCACCTGAGCAGATGAGGAGTTCGTAGCAGAAAGAACCCAAGAGAAAGTATTTTGCTGCTCCTAAGGAAGGATTTCTATTTCTTTTAAAAGAGCTGGGAAAAGCCTATAGGCTTTAAGGTAAAAGTGTATGGCAGCATTTACTCCTTCCTTGAGGAAGAGGTAGCTAAAAATTTCAGTTGATCCAGAAACTGAAAGCAGCAGACAAAAAGCCTTCAACTAAATTGCATTTGATGAGAAGCCTCCAACTGAGCAGGATCTTAAAGGTCGTTATCCAGCAGAACAGCATATGGTGGAGACATGTGTTTAAGGCTATCACATTTTAATTAGAGGAGAGAGTCGAGCTTCAGGTTAGATAGAGAGACTCCAAAGTCCTACTGGTGAATACTGCCATCCTAATATATCCAACCCTATTACTGGGGTATTAGGGTTCATGGCAAGGCTCAGAACACCTTAGGATCCAGTGGCAGGTGTGTGATATATAGAGGTCCCACCATCTTATTGTAGGGGTGACTTATTGTAGGGGTGACTCTTACTCCTTCGACCAATTTGAGCAGCCATGTCACTCTTCTCCCTTGAATGTCCTGGATGAAGTCTGGGTGTATGAGGGAAGGGTTGGTTGCTTTTCCTATCTGTATGCCCCGGATGGGATCTGTTTAGCATCAAGCAGAAACTGAGACTAGAAAGGAACAGGAACTATGACCAAGGGTATGGGTTGTCCTTCCTCATATGTATTTTGGTCATATATTCTATAGGCTGCTTCACAATGTTCCTTGACCATATGCATTCCTGACATGCATGTCTCTTTTTGTATGTATACTTATTACATGTGCCCCCTACATGTGCATTTCTCAAAGCATACTTCCTGGATGTTTGTGTTCCTTGCATGTGTAGCTTCTGCTTGCACTAAAATCGTATGCATACATAGATGTGCCCGGGTTTTACGGGACGGAGAAATATTTTGTTGCTACATTTTCAAAAAATTATTTAAAATATTTGCTTTGAACTAGTTGTATCATTTGGTTGACTGTTAAAATGAAAACCATTGGTGGGCACTTCTGAATTATGGTTTTAGGGAATGCTGACCCACAGAGATCCTTGAATGTTTTCTAAGTACCTATAAGATGCTACACATAAAATGAGGAGCAGGCAGTTTTGAAAAGAAGAAATTCAATCTGTCAACAACTGTATAAAAATGATTCCAAATTAAAATAACTCTGAAATTTCATCAGATTGACAAAGATGACAAAAGACAAAAATAGTAAATGTTGGAGGAACTGTGGGAAGGCAGACACACTGATGCATTATTGGTGAAGCTATGAATGGGTCCATTAATTTTGAAAAACAATTTGGAATTATCAAAAGGTGACTAAAACATCCATACCTCTTGAATCAGTGATACTACAATAAGACCAAAATCCAGGGAAGGAAAATTCCAATATATGCATAGAAATACTCGAGTAGCACTTTTTTTTTTCAGTAGTGAGGAACTAGAAGGAGAGGGAGTGCCCATCACTTGGGGAATGGCTGAATAAATTGTGGGATATGAATGAAATGGAACATAATTGTGGTAAATTGAGGGGTGGTCCTAGGCACTGCATAATTTTTTTGGTTTATAGCCTCCACCCAGAAACCTGGGAAATTTTTTTCATGGTACCACCCAGTTAGCATCCAGTGAAGCTGCCTCTATGCTTGTAAGTCTACAGTACACAATATAACAGAACAAAATTCTATTTAATGAGGGACCAAAACCAAACAGAACCCACTTAATAAATAACCATTGCCCCCAAAGAAGTGTGAAATCCTAAATATCAGAACTCTTCTGGTAACCTCCTTTACTCGTCTTCCCCTGCTCAAATCAACCTTGGCTCACTGCTCTTTTCCACTCAAAAAGAAGGGAGAAGCAATTCCCTTTTGTTTGAATTTTCTCCAGTAGTGGTTAAGACATAAGCAGTGTTCTCCCATCTTTTTTTCTTTTTTTTTTGGTGGGGGGAGGCAGGGCAATTGGGGTTAAGTGACTTGCCCAAGGTCACAGGACCATTAAGTTTTAAGTGTCTGAGACCAGATTTGAACTCAGGTCCTCAGGTTCATTGTCCTCTATTCATTGTGCCACCTAGCCTCCCCAAGTGTTCTCCTATTTTAAGAGACTATTTTTCTGTTTGAGATCAAAACCTCCAGAGTCCTTCCTTCTCCCAAATGCCACCCCTCTAGCTTTCTTTTTCTTCAGCCTTTGCAAGTTGTCATGTCCACCTATTGTCATGTGTCCCTTCAGGTGAGGGCAGCACCATTCCTCTTGGGAGAGGAGAAAAAGAATTATTTTCTCTGTGTAACTAAGTTAACCTACGAATACCACATATAAGGCTACATCCTGTAAAGTTGCCAATATTGTTTCACAATGTCATTAGTATGGTATTACAAAGACTCATCCCAAAATTGGGTTCTTATAATGTCTTCCAGTAACTCAGGCAACAAGCTTAGCTCAAGCCTGGTGCCCAGGTTAAGCTTTTTGTTTTTCACTTGGGTTGTCCTATTCAATAGGGATGTTAACTAATTTATAAACTAGTTCATTAATAAGAGCCAAGTCCTTTTCACTAGAAGCACCATTCATAAATAGAACAGCAGCTTAAATTCTTCACAAGCTGCTTTTAGAACATAGAGGAAAGAACAGAAAAAAATACCAAAATAGGTATTTTAAACTTTTAACTCACTTTCTGCAAGTTCAAAGTCATGTCCCTTTGGATTTCCTATTCCTCTGGTGTCTTGATGGGGTTGAATCTGGGAGGCTGATACCTGAACCTCAAATTTCAGCTCTAATCAATTACATTCCCTACCACCAACCCTCCTCCCTATGTTGCTCTAGGGCTCAGTACTTTTCTATTCTCTGTCTCTGTCTCTATCTCTCTATCTCTGTCTCTGTCCCTTTCTCTGCCTCTGTCTCTCTTCATGTCTCTCTCTGTCTCTGTGTCTCTATGTTTCTCTGTTTCTGTCCCTCTCTCTGTCTTTCTGTCTCTGTCTCTGTTTCTCTCTGTCTCTCTGTCTCTGTCTTTTTCTCTCTGTCTCTCTGTCTTTATCTCTGTGGCTCTCTCTCTCTCTCTCTCTCTCTCTCTCTCTCTCTCTCTCTCTCTCTCAGGAGTTGGCATCTTCCTCAGATCTGGAAAATATTACTGATGGGAAAATAAAGACATAGATCTGACCACGCTACTCCCCACCTCCAATTTTCAGTGGCTTCTTATTGTCTCCAGGATAAAAATGCAAACCATTTAAGGTTTGCCAGCCTTATTTCACATGACTTTCCATTCTAGGCTTCAGTCTATTCCCCAAATAGAATATTCCATCTTCTATTTCCATGTCTGGAATGTGCTCCCACCTCGCCTCAGCATCCTAGATTTTCTAGTTTTCTTCAAGGCTAGTCACCTGCTACAAGGAGTCTTCCTGAGATGTGTTCTTCTCCTTTCCCACCCCTCCTTCATCAGGTGCTAATATTTTCTACCCTTTGACATTGTTTTACTTTTATATCCCCTCAACAGAATATTAAATGCTCTGAGGACAGGGATAGTTTTTATTTTTCTTTTCTTTTTGCCCAAGACAATCAGGATTAAGTGACTCACCCAGGCTCACTTAGCTAGTAAATGTCAAGTGTCTAAGGCTGGATTTGAACTCAGGTCCTTCCAACTCCAGGACCAGTGCTCTATCTACTGTACCACCTAGCTGTCTCTGAGGACAGGAACAGTTTTATTTATTTTTTTTGTCATTCTATCTCCATTGCCTAGAATGGTTCCTTGTAGTCATTTAGTAAATGCTTGTTGATTTAAATGAATTTTGAGTTGGAGGATGTGGATTTGAATTGGCTCTGCTAATATATAATCTTTGTAAGGCCTTTGCCTTCCCTTTGAGCTTCAATTTTCTCATCTGCATAATAAGAAGTTTGGACTAGATGATTTTGGAGATTCTCCCCAACTCCCAGAACCTATAATCCAAGAGGTTGGGGAATTTCTGGGGCGAAAAGGGGTAGTGACTTTTCCTGTGTGGCTGTGGGGTCTGAGGACCAGGATTGGAATCCCTTGAAACTGCATATTAGCTATGTGACTTTGAACAAGTCATCGCCCTCCTGGGGGTCTCATTTTTCTCATTTGTATAATGAAGAGGTAAGACTTAGATAGATGACCTCTAAGGACCTCTCCAACTCTGAATCTATCATCATTTGATTCCAGAAAATCAATGAATTTTTGTTTCTTGTTCATAAGAGATAACCTTTGATCTATACTGTATTTCCTGAGACAAAGGCCTGTGATTATTTGGCTGGTTAGTCAGTCAATAAACATTCATTATGGACCAACTACATGCCGGGCACTGTCCTAAGCATTCTTAATTCTCCACACTCCATTCTGTCCACTATACTAGTAACCCTATCCAGATTAATATAGCCTAGTCCTATTATAACCTCAGCTTTCTCTAAAGACTGATTTTAAGGCATTTATAGACTGAATTTTGTCTGCCTAGAAAGTACACTGTCCCTGTCTTAAATCCCATTTCTGGTGCTTGCTACCTATGTAAATTTTGACAAGTCACTTTGATGGGGGCACTTACTCTTGGACCCCAATTCCAAGATCACAATTATCCCTAGCTTCAAAACACTATCCCTGACAGTTTGCTCCTCAGCCCAAGGGCACTCTGCCTAGCAATAACTCATGAGTGGGCCCCAGTAAGACAAACTACTTTTCCCCACAGTTATCCATGAATGGGCCCCAGTAAAGCAAACTATCTTTTCCTATCACAAAAGCAAGCTCACCTCTGTAGAAATTCTCTTGTAAAAACAGGACTATCTTGTAACCATAGATTTATCACGTATTGATTCCTAAAGCTATCTTATGCGATCCAGAGGCCAAGCTAAAGTCCTCAACTCTCAAAGCTATCTTGCTACAGATACAAATAGACCAAAAATGCACCCCTGAGAAACCCCTTTCCCTGGTTTTCAGTAGTGAATGATGCTGAGACCAAGGTTGTAAGTTATCACCTAATTAGCATATCTGCCAGATAATCCATATCATTCCTGTTAAGTGGCAAGTTTCTTAAGGAGCTCTGCCTGCCATATTGATGTTACAATAAACTTTTGCCACCTTGACTTAAAGAAAGCTTGAGTCCATGAATTCATTCCAGATGCCCCTCTCCTATATTTTGGTCCTCAAGGGGTCCCTGAATCCCTTAAACCGCAACAACTTGACCTTCCTGTGCCTTAGATTCCCCATCTGTAAAACCAAGGGATTGAACTAGATGGCTTTTGAGCTTTCTTCAGCGCTAGGTGTAAGATCCTTTCTTTTCCATGTATAACAGTGTTACTAAAGAACTAACTCTTCCCCACTCCTCCATCCCAAATCCCTGCAAAGTTGTATTTTTGTAGAACCATGATCCAAGCTAAGTTGGGGGTAAGACTACCCTATTCTTTTAGCAAACAGAATGGTATTGTTTGCCCTATAATTGTCGGGCCAATATGGCATCTTCTAAATGTGGAGGTACCTTTGGAGAGAAGCATTTCTAGGTGTCTATATCTGTCTATATCCAATTTTTTACATGACATTCCAGCCAACATGAGTCAATAGGGAAACAGAGGCAAGAGAAAGCTGTAATCTCAGACCAAAATTGTGACACCATAGGGAAGATTCCCTTCATAACAACAGTAATAAGAAAGATAAGGCAGCTTCTGAGTACTTTTCATCTTTAGTTTCACAGAAAATGATTGAAAAACCCTCCCGAAACTGTGTTGAGGAAGTTACTATTTTGTTCCTACAATTTAAAAAAATGAGGATTTGTAGGTGGTGAGAAAAACTTAAATGGAAAACCAAAGTCATATTTTTACAACTACAAAAACTGCGGGATAACCAGGAATTTCAGACTTCTCCCCATCTGGCAGATTCACTACCAGATCACATTATGGGGGACTTAATAGTTTCTCATTTTTTGTCTGACATAGCTAAGATAGTACTTTGACATTTTCTTAAGTGAGCTTGGACAGCATTGATGGCCTAGTGCAGGGATGGGGACCTGCAGCCTTGTTCTGTGAAGTTTGGAATCAAAGAGCTGCACTTGAGGACCTAGGGGGCCACCCCTGGCCTAGAGGATAAGGCACTGGCCTTGGGATAATGAAGATCTGAGTTCAAATTCTGTCTCAGACACTTAGTGGCTGTGGGATTCTGGACAATAATAATAGGTAACTTTTATATAGTGTTTACTATGTGCCAGGTATTGTGCTAAGTACTTTATAAATGCAATCTCATTTGATCTTCATAACGACCTGGGAGGTAGGTGTTATTATTATCCCTATTTTACAGGGAAGCAATCAAAGGTTAAGTGACTTGCTTAGGCTCACACAGCTAGGAAGTATCGGAGGCTGGATTTGAACTCAGTTCTTCCTGACTCCAGGCCCAATGCTTTATTCACTGCTTTGAACACTTCTCTGCCTGTGATCCCTCATCTACAAAACAAGAAGGTTGGACTCTATGATCTTTTTTCTGACTCTAAATCTATGATTTTATGATAGACAGGCATCAGTGATGGATCTTTTTTTTTGGGAACTAGGTAAAGAGGCCATTCTCTGACTCATTTATTATTAAGCCTTAATCACTGAATGGGTGTTTCCTCAGTCAACCTGAGACCCGTTAAAATCTTCAGCTTGAAAAGGCCAAGGTTGCCCACTGCATCTTGAGCCATTTCCAGTTGTCCTGATCTATATCTGACCACTGGACCCAAATGACTTTAGAGGATAAAGTGAGGCTGGTGACTTTGCACAGCCCTTCCTCACTTAAATCCAGTTCATTTGCATGTCATGTCATCACCTCCATGACATCACAGTCCTCTTGGAGAATGAAGGCTAAACAACAACAAATGTATGAAAAGTAGTATTTCAGACGTGAGAATACCCATCAGTCCCCTCTTAGAGTGAGCTCGGTGGTACTATGGATGGAATGCTGGAGTCAGGATCTCAGTTCAAATCTGGCCTCATACTTACTGACTGTGTGACTGTAGGTGAGTGTTTGCTTCCATTTCCTCAACTGTGATAATGAAAGCATCTCCCTCACAGGGTTGTTTTCAGGATCAAATGAGATAATATTTGTAAAGCCCAGTGCCTCACACGTAGTTTTTATTGTTATTGTTTAGTCATTTCTTTCTTTCTTTCTCTCTTTCTCTCTCTCTCTCTTTCTTTCTTTCTTTCTTTCTTTCTTTCTTTCTTTCTTTCTTTCTTTTTTGCTTTTTGGAGGGCAGCTGGGGTTAAATGACTTGCTCAAGGTCACATGGCTAGTACGTGTGTTAAGAGTCTGAGGCTGGATTTGAACTCAGGTCCTCCTGACTCCAGGGCTGGTGCTCTATTCCTGCACCACCTGGCCACCCCTGTTCAGTAATTTCAGTTGTGTCTGACTCTTTGTATCCCCATTTGGGGTTTTCTTGGCAGAGATACTGGAGTGGTTTGCATTTCCTTCTCCAGCTCATTTTACAGATGAGGAAACTGAGGCAAACAGGGTGAAGTGACTTGTCCAGGTAAGTGTGTGAGGCCAGTTTTGAACTTAGATGCTCTTGACTCTATTCACTGTGCCACCCAGCTATTCAGCATCGTGGGAATTTAAAAAATGCTTATTTTGAAGATGGCGGAGTAGAAACAGCGTGTCCAAGCCACTCTCCCCCCAGATCACCTCCAAACTATGTAAAAGGGGACTCTGAACAACTTCTGGAGCCCCAGCACCCACAGAACAACACAGAGAAGCTAACCTCCCACTGAGGACAGCCCAGCAGCCCTGCAGGAAGGACCAGTGCAGCGCTCTGGGAGCCGGCAGCACAGCGCACAGTGCGTGGGGTTGAGCACAGGTCTGCCTGAGTCTCGGTTTTAGCCCCAGGGCAGCCGGGACAGCAGCCTGCTGGAGGGACCCCAGAACACCAGCAGCTGTGGCAATTCCAGAATTATCAACATAGACATGCCTAGGACAAAGTGAGAGGCTAGTGCACTATGGACTTTGGGACCAATATTTGGGGAATGCATCGGCTTCCTCCCCTGGGAGCTAGAAGCTGCTGAGAAGACACGCCATTTTGTAGTTTTCAGAGGCAGCTCCAGCTCCTGGCCTGCAAACTGTAGGGAGATCCAGAGATCAGTCTTGGGGGGTAATCGCTCTTGCTTTAACCTCCCTGGATCTGCATTGTGATCTGGGGTGGAGGTCATGGGTGGGTTTCCAGCTTGCCAGAAACAGAAGTTGTCCCCCCACACGTTCAGGATGAAAGTTCCCGTCTGGCAGCAGAGCCATACTGTGGCAACAAGCCCCAAAGTCAAGTAATTAAGTGGCAACATGCCAAGGCAAAGGAAACAAAATAAACAGAAAAATGCAACCTTAGACTCCTACTTTGGGGGCAAAGAAGATTGAAGCATAGAACAGGAGGAGGGCTGTGAGGTCAGAAATCCTGCTCCAAAAGCCCCAAAGGAAAACATGAGCGGGTTACAGGCCATAGAGGACCTTAAGAAGGACTTTAAAAATCAAATAAGAGAAGTGGAGGAAAAATTGGGAAGAGAAATGAGAAGGATGCAGGAAAAGTATGAAATGAGGGTCAACAGCCTGACTGAGGAAAACAACACCTTAAAAAATAGACTAGCTCAAATGGCAAAGGAGGCCCAAAAGGGCAATGAGGAGAAGAATGCCTTAAAAAGTCGAATTTGCCAGATGGAAAAAGAATCTCAAAAGTTCACTGAGGAGATTCATTCCTTCAGAGTTAGACTGGAGCAAATGGAAGCTAATGACTTTATGAGAAATCAAGATGCTGTTAAGCAGATCCAAACAAATGAAAGATTAGAAGGCAATGTGAAATATCTCATGGGAAAAACCACTGACCTGGAAAATAGATCCAGGAGAGACAATTTAAAAATTATTGGACTACCTGAAAGCCATGATCAAAGAAAGAACCTAGAAATCACCCTTCAAGAAATTCTCAAGGAAAACTGCCCTGATGTTTTAGATCCAGAGGGCAAAATAGAGGTTGAAAGAATCCACAGATCACCTCCTGAAAAAGATCCCAAAAAGAAAACTCCCAGGAATATTATAGCCAGGTTCCAGAATCCCCAGATCAAGGAGAAAATACTACAAGCAGCCAGGAAGAAACAATTTCAATATTGTGGAAACACAATCAGAATAGCCCAGGACCTGGCAGCTTCTACACTGAGGGATTGAAGGGCATGGAATATGATATTCCAGAGGGCAAAAGAACTGGGAATGAACCCAAGGGTCACCTACCCAGCAAAACTGAGTATTTTGTTTCAGGGGAAAATATGGTCATTCAGTGGAATAGAGGACTTTCAAGCATTCTTGAGGAAAAAACCAGAGTTGAATAGAAAATTTGACATCCAGACACAAGAAGCAAGAGATGCCTGAGAAGGTAATCAGGGAAAAGAAATCAAAAGGAAATTATCAAAGTTGAACTATTTACATTCCTATATGGAAAAACAATAACTGTGACTGATGAAATCTTTCTCAGTATGAAAATAATGGAAGAAGGGTGTATGGTCATATGAATACATATGTGAATGTGTGTACCTATGTTTACAGTTATACATGGAGAGAGGGCATAGGTTGAATTTGTTGGGAAGGGAGGATACTCAAGGGGTGAAATTATGAGGTGAGAGAGGAAAGTGGCGAGAGGAGATGGGGAGAGACAGGGTAGGGTAAACTATCTCATGTAGAAGAAGCAAGGGGAAGTGGCTGCAAGGGAGGGGAAGAATAGGAAGGCAAAAAGGCAAAACCACATTCTCATTGAATTTGGTTCAGGGAGAGAATAACATACATACTAAAGGGGATATCTCAACCTGCAGCAGACTAGGAGGAAGGGGGATGAGAGGAGGGATAATGGATGGGAGGCCATTCTTAGGGGGAGGGGAGGTTGGAAGTACCCACTATAGAAGAGGGACAGGATCATGTAGGGAATGGACCAGGTCGGGGGTGGGATGGATGGGATGGGTGGGAGGGAATTATAAGCAGCCTTGTACAATATATCTACTATGGTAATGTTTTGCATAGCTAGACATGTACAACATATACTGAATTACTTATCTTCCCAGAGGGAATGGGTGACAAGGGAGGAAGGGAATGGATTTGAAATTCGAGGTCTTAAAATTAAATTTTTCAAATATATATAAATACTATTATTAATACTCCTTTGCTTGTAATTGGGAGATAAGATGTGCAGGCATTGGTACACAGAGATTCCCCTTCCTCTAATGTAAAAGTCAAAGGGGGTATGGGAGAAGATATGGGAAAGAGCAATGGGAGAGGAATCGATGTCTTGTGGGACTGCTATTCTGGGAGGGTGGGTAGGGGAAAAACGGGGGGGGGGGATAATTATAACTCAAAATCTGGTGGAAATGAATGATGTAAAACAGAAGTTAATAAAGAATTTGTTTAAAAAAATAAAAAATGCTTATTTCCTTCCTTTCTGCCCCTGGGTCTCAGAGTTTTCTCAGTAAAACTCTAAATGCTACAGGCTTGTGAATCTGCCACATCGTATTCGAAATGCCTTGGTACCTTGTTGTACATTCCTCTCTAGCTTTTGTGTTAAAGCACTATCCCATAGAAGACGCTAGCTTATTTTGAAGTCTTTTTTGGTATTTTAGTAACTAAATATACTGGGTAGGACCCAAGACAGACCCATCTCATACCTAACCTCTACTCTACAACGCATTGTGTTAGAGACAGTTTCCAGCGTAGCATCTTTTCCTGACTCCAAGGCCAGCCTTCCATCCATTACATGTTACTGCTCTTTACAATCACTAGCTATGAAACTGATTGCTATGCTACTTATATGATTATACTCTTATTCTATACTGTACAATTACTCAACTATAAAACTGATTACAATTCACATTTATAGAGCACTTTTTTTTACATGGCAACCATGTGAAATACACAGGACAAGGATTATCACCCTTATTTTAGAAACAAATAAAAAAGCTCAGGGAAGGCCTGTAGTAATAAACAAAAATTAAAATAGAATCTGAAGAAATAGTGAAAAGCAGGTAATAAGTATAGTCCATCCTTCTCCACTCTACATTGTTACCAAAGTGTAGTGTAGATCTGACCATGTCATTCTCTTACTCAATAAGCTTCACTAGCTCCCTATTACCTCTAGAATTAAAACAAACTAAAAAGCCTACTTAGCTTTGAAAAAAAATATTTATTTTTAACTTTAAAAATTTTAACTTAAAAATTCAAGTTAAAAAATTAACTTAAAAATTCCATCCCTTATACCCCTCCTCTATACCCCAAGAAGGCAAACAATATGTTATCAGTTATACATATGAAATCATGTAAAACATATTTGCATATTAGCCATATTAAAAAAAAGCAAGACAAATAAAGTGAGAAAATTCTATTTCGTTTTGATTTCAGAGATCATTAGTTCTCTCTCTGGAGGAGGACAGTCTTTTACATCATGAGTCCTTTGGAATTGTCTTGGATCATTGTATTGATTAGAACAACCCAGTCTTTCACTGTTAATCATCACTACAACACTATTGTTAGTGTGTATAATTATCTCCTGGTTCTGCTCACTTCACTTTGCATCAGTTCATATAGGTCTTCCCATGTTTTTCTGAAACTATTCCACTTGTAATTTATTATAGTACAATAGTATTCCATCACAATCATATGCCACAACTTGTTCAGCCATTCCCCAATTCTTTTTGGCTTTTAAAATCCTATACAACCTTGCCCCAAACTACCATTTCAGATTCAGTTCCCCTCCAACACTTCATGATCCTGCCAAAATGGTCTTGTCTCTCTTCCTTAAACTTAACACAGTATTTCCTATCTATATGTTCTCACATTGGCCATCCTCTAGGCATGGAATGCATGCCCTCCTTACCTTGGCCTCCCAGAAGACTATACTTCCTTTAAGATTGAAGAAGCCTTTCCTGATCCTTTCAAGTGCTGGTGTCCTCCCTCCCAAACTACCTGGCTTTTAAATGTTTTTTTTAATTTAAGTTTTATTATTTTTAGGTGTTTTAGAGTTTTAGGAAGGAAGAAAGGAAAGAAGCATTTATTAAGCATCAAACACTGTACTAAACACTTTGCAAGTATTATTTCATTTGATCCTCCCAACAACCCTGGGAAATAGAAGCTATTACTATTACCATTTACAGTTGAGGAAACTGAGAGAAACAAAGGTTAAGTGACTTTCCCAGGGTCTACTAAGTGTGTGAGGCCAAATTTTAACTCATATATTGCTGACTCGAGGCCTGGCCCTCTATCCACTGTATTACCCAGCTCTATGTAGGAGGACATGATGGGTAAACTCCCCCCAGAAATACTGCTTTCCATACATTCTATGGGTAGGCTCACACCTTTAAATCTCATCTGTCTGTCTGTCTATCTATCTATCTATCTATCTATCTATCTATCTATCTATCATCTGTCTATCTATCCATTCATTCATTCATCTATTGAAATATTTTGTTTTTAATAGTTAAATACATTGTATTATTTAAATACTTTATATTTAAATAGAAATACTTTGTGCTTATCTGTGTTTATTCTTTTTACGCTTGTTTTGTATATACTTATATACTTATGTATATATATGTATGTATATACATATATACTTACTGTATATATATACATATGTATATACTTATATATATATGTAAATAAATAAGTAAATGAATAAATAAATGTTGTTGTTGAGTCATATCTGACTTTTTATGATCCCCATTTGGGGTTTTCTTGGCAAAGATACTCTAGTGGTTTATCATTTCCTTCTCCAGCTCAATACAGATGAGGAAACTGAGGCAAACAAGCTTAAGTGACTTGCCCAGGATCACACAACTAGTAAATGTCTGAGTCCAGAATTGAACACAGGTCTTCCTGACTTTAAGTTCTGTGCTCTGTCATCTACTGTGTGTGTCATCTAGCTACCTTATACATATATACATAAACACACATATGTAATATCTATTATCTATATTATATATATGCATATATGTATATAATGTGCTTGTCGTCTCTCACATGAGCACCTTATGAGTAGAAATTGAGTCATTCTTTGCTTTTCTATCCCCAGTGCTTAGCAAAGTTCCTGGTACATAGTAGGCACTTTATAAGGATTTGCTGAATGAAGGATTCATTGAGCCAGGATTGAAATTCCAATCTTCTGATTTTAGATCTTTCTTTCTGCTGGGCTGTTCCTCTTAGTACTCCATATTGTTTCTCTAATACCAATGTTGGCAGAGACCCAAAAGAAAGAGATGAGAAAGACCAGCCACAGAGCTGTTAGGGACTTGACGATTGATCCTGCCATCTGTTGCTGTCACTCCTCAAACACGCTTTTGTCAGCTGGCTTGGCTCCGGGCCCTTGGAAACAAATGGCTAGGTTTTGCTTCTGGTTTGCCCTGAATTAAAAGTGAGGGGGTGTGAGTCTATTCATGAGCCAGGCATGGGCCAGTGGGTGTAAAGAAATCAACATCTTTGCTTCCTTTGGCAAGATCCTGGTCATGCCAAGAGGCAGCACAGAGAGGTGGAAAAGAACCAAATGGGACCTCCCTGGTAGGTCCAGTTTTTGGTCTTGGTCTTGTTACAATCTAACTATTTTGGGGGCATAACTGAGAGACATCATGGCATGTTGGATTTAGGGTCAGAGCAACTCCACTATGTATTACTTGTATCATCATGGGCAAATAACTTTATCTCTCTGGGCCCTCAGTTTCCTCATCTATAAAACAAGGAGGTTGGACCAGATGACCATGAGGCCCCTTCCAGCTCTAAATATGGGTTCCTATAACCTTAAGTATATCATAAAACTGTAGGATTATAGAATGAGAGCTGGCAGGTTATCAGAGGGCCAACCTCCTCATTTTTCAAGTGAGGAAACTGAGACCCAGGGATATTAAACGATTTGGGCATAAGTGGGGATTTGAACCAGGGTCCTTTGACTCCAATCCCATTGCATTTTACAGATGAAGAAATTTTATTCTTCTATAAAAATGGCAGAGCTCAATGTTGATTTGAAGCTGCAAGAAAAAAATGAATACTACTAGGGAAAAAAATGAAGCCTGAAGGATCGAATGATGATGGCAAAAAGAAAGCAATGCTTAAATTTGATTTTCAATGTTATTTTGACATCAAAATGTGCTTGAGGAGAAAGGGTACCTCCGTCAATCTAAGTACCATGCTGCTTTCTCATCTTCTATAACTCAATTTCCTTTTAAGAAAAATGAGGAATTTGAACAAGAATCTCTAAGACCCTTCTTCTTTCATGGCTCCATGGAGATTGGAGAGATCATGAAAGTGGATTCTGACATTTTATGAGTTTTCTCATCTCTAAAGTGAGGATTACAGACTAGATGACCTCTGTGGTCCTTTCCAGCACTTTATGAACCTATGATCACAGGAGGCAGCTAGTATGCTGGATCTGGTCTCAGGAAAATCTGAGCTCAAATCCTGCCTTGGATATTTACTGGCAGTGTGACCTTGGGTGAGTCACTTAACTTCTAGTTGCCTCAGTGTCTTCATTTGTAATAGCTCCTACCCCTGCCAAGAACTTCTTGAGGATGAAAGGAAATGATATTTATAAAATGCCTTAAAGTGCCGGAGAAATGCTGGCTATTATTGTTGTTATCTAATACTCTTCTCTCTCTCTTTCTAAATTTTTTAAATTAAAAAAAATATTTCAATTTATTTATTTATTTTTAGTTTTCAACATCCATTTCCATAAGATTTTGTTACAAATTTTTCTCCCCGTCTTTCTGCTACCCCCACCCCAAGATAGTGAGCCTACTGAATACCCCTTCCCCCAATCTGTTCTCTCTTATATCCTACCCCATCCCCACCCCCAACTTTCTAGTAAGGAAAGATGGATTTCTATACCCCAGTGCCTGTATTTCCCAGTTTCGTGCAAAACACATTTTTTTAACATTTGTTTTTAAAACTTTGATTTCCAGAGTCTTTCTCTTCTTCTCTTCTCACCCACCCCCACTGGGAAGACAAGCAATTCAATACAGGTTGTGCATGTGTAGTTACCGAAATCATTTCCATAGTAGTTATATTGTGAAAGACTGACTATATTACCCTCCATCCTATCCCGCCCCTCACTTATTCTATTTTCTCTTTTGACCCTGTCTCTTTTCAAAAGTGTTTGCTTCTAACTACCCTCTCCCCCAATCTGCCCTCCCTTCTATCATGCCTACTCTTATCCCCTTCTCCCCTACTTTCCTGAAGGGTAAGATACCCAGTTGAGTGTGTATATTATTCCCTCCTTAAGACATATACGATGAGAGTAAGTTTGACCCATTCCCTTTCACCTTCATACTCTTCCCCTCCATTGTGATACCCTTCTCTCTTGAGAAGCAATATTCAATGGAAACTTATGTGTGGTCTCATTCAAGACCAGTCATGAAGCCTTACCCTATCTATAGGTAACCAAGGTCTGGCAGCTTTACTTTGTCTTGAGTTCTGCCCCAGGAAAGGAATATGATCCAAGAGTAGGGGTTCTCACCCTGCAGTCTGAGTATTTGTTTTTTTTTTTTGAAAATATTTTATAATCCTTTATTTTATTTTGTGCATTTAAAATTTTATTTTGAGGAGTCCATAGGCTAACTGACCAGATTACTAATGGGGGTCTGTGATCCACAAAAAACTTAGAACTCCTGGCCTAGAGGTTCTGTTGATCCTTCTACACTCATTTGCCTTTCCCAGAACATGGGGGCTCTCCTCTTCCTTGGCCTGTGGCTTGGGGGCTGCTGAGGGAGGCAGGTAATATGTACTGTCCTTAGTCCTTACTTAGAAATAGTATTGCCTGAGACAGTTTCGAAGTTTTGCTAGCTTTTTTATAGAAAGAAATGACCTTAGCTTATCCCTAGACTAGTAGAAAAATCTTCCTCAAAGGAATGAGTGATAAAAACGAGTCTGTGGTACTGATATGGATTAGACTGCCGGTTGGGGTTTTTATTCTCTAAGAGCTCAGTCCAAGGAACTTAATTGTCTTACTAGAAAAATGGGCAAATCTCTTTGGTTCAATGGAAATTTACTCCTAAATCTCAGACTTGAAGAGTAGGTCTTAAGTATAAAATAATAGAAGCTTAACAAAGGTGGAGAACTTAGAAGGCTTTCTTATCCCCTTGGAAAACGGAGTAGGTCATCAATCAATCCACTTATTTTTACAACTGAGACCTAAGGAGCCTAAGTGACCTGACTTAGACAAGCCAGTGAATGTGTGATAAAAGCCAGGACTAACATCCAGGTCCGTGGACTCCCAAACAAATATTCTTAACTAGTATTTCCCATATGAAAAAGACCCATAATTGCTGAAATGGGGGTTGGGGGGAAGAGAAGGGCTTAGAATGTAGAATCTCGGGGCGGCTAGGTGGCACAGTGAATAGAGCACCGGCCCTGGAGTCAGGAGGACCTGAGTTAAATTTGGCCTCAGACACTTAACACAAAACTAGCCTGTGACCTTGGGCAAGACACTTAACCCCAATTACCCTGCCTTCCCCCTCCAAAAAAGAAAAGCAAAAAAAAAAAAAGAATGTAGACTATCCCCTCCTTCCCTCAATAAAGAAGATTTAGAAAACATTCAGAGCAAAATAAGAGAAAATTAAGTTTATTTTCATAAGAAAAATGGCTGTACATAAATGCTTCTGACAGACACATAATTTCATGTTTAGTATTTTAGAAGGAAAAATGTTGCTAGCATTGGTGGCTTTTTTATTTATTTACTGTGTGGGTTTCTATTTACATTGTAGACTATCCAGATAGTTTGGGGAACAAAACACTGCTTTGCATTGTGCTGTCTTCCCTTTTCCATCAGTAAACTTCCATTTTCTGAGTCACTCATGCTCAGATCTTCACAGTAAATATTGTTTGAAAGCTGGATTTAGCGTCAGAAGACCTAAGTTTGAATATTGGGTTTCCTCTGCCAACTACTTGCCCTGTGATCTTAAACAAGTGACTTGGCATTTTCCATGTCAATAAAGTGAGTGAATTGGACTTGTTGACCTGGGAGGTCCCTTCTACCTTAAAAAATTTCTAGCTTCAAATTCTATGAATCTCCTCCAAGGTTTTTTATTTGTTTGTTTGTTTAAAGAAGGTGGGTGGTTTTGATCTCTGATTTCATCCTTATGGTGAACTCCCGGTTTGAAAACTCCATCCATAGGCATCTGGTCACCTGTCTACAACTTTTAGAGTTGTAGCCTTTTAGAGTTACCTGGGAGCACTGAGAAGATATAACCTCTCAGTAGCCTGAATTTTATAACCTAATTTATAACCTAAATTTCCCCGTGGTCACAGATTTAGCTTTTGTCATAGATAGTACTTGAACTAAGGATTTCAAGACTCAGAGTCTTGAATGCATAAAGATCCACTTGCCATATTCTTTCCTCTAATGAAATATTAAGTCTTTTTAAGTCTTTCCTTCAACATTTCATATCCATTTTCCCCTATTCTCATCGACGCCACTTTTATTTCATGCTGAGACTATTTTAACAATCCCTAATTGGCTTCCTTGTCCCTACTCTCTTCCTGATCCAATTTAGGTGAGGTTCAGCCAAAAGATTAATTTTCCCAAGAATGATAACATCCTCCCCAAAATTATATAATGAGGTTACAAAATCTATCAGGTGAGAGACTAGGTGGGATAAAGCCCATGATTCTCCTGTGTCTCTGGATGAATACACCAACAAATAGAACAGCTAAAAGGGTAGGGTGGTATTAGGGTAACATCGAATACTAAGAAGCTATTTTCTTATAAGGAAACCTAGAAATAGGGGGTGTGGAAAAGCATAATAAGGAGAGAGAAATAGAAGTGATTTTGTCATTGGCATAGTACAGACCCCCGAATGGAAATGGATAAAGAATTTGGGAAACATACACAAAGATAATAAGATTGTCGTGGGGGACTTACTTTAATTATACAGGCACCTGCTAACATTCTCTGCCAATTTGTCCTAGTGATCATTTTCTGCCAGTTAGGTGGCATAGTAGATAGAGTGCTGGGCCTGGAGATAAGACTCATCTTCCTGATCAAATCTGGCCTTAGCCTTAGCTGTGTGACCTGGGCAAGTCACTTAACTTGTTTGACTCACTTTCCTCATCTGTAAAATGACGTGGAGAAGGAAATGTCCAACCACTCCTGTATCTTTGACAAGAAAATTTCATATGGGGTCATGAAGAGTTGGGCAAGACTAAAGAAGATTGAATAACAACAACAGCAAAAGTAATAATTTCATCCTTCAAAAAATGGAGGAACCAATAAAGAGAAATGAAATTCTGGATGTGATCTTCACTAACCAGGAGGAACTGATTTCTGATATAGCCCCATAAATGTAGTGTCAGGAATGTAAAGAAGGTGACTGAGGTTGGAAATGGGAGCTAAGGACGACAAAGTTTCAAAATCTACACTGAGGGAAAAAGAAGGACTGAAGAAGGGAGAAGACCACAGGACAGTGATAACTGTTAGGAAGAGAGCAGAGTTTTTCAGTTTTTATGTTTATATATTGTTATGTTTTTATGTTTATGTTTTCTCTGTTAATAGAATAATTTTTATATTGGAAATGAGAGAATAAAAATGACTGACAGGGAATTAATGCCCAAGAGAATAAGGAGATGGTGAGAGAGCATGTAAGTCCTTTGATGAATTCAAGTCACTGGTCCAGATGAACCCTAACCCTCAGGTCTTGAAAGAGTGGGCAGATGTTGACTACCAAGCCACTGCCTGGCAGAGGGATTTGGAAGATCATGGAAAATAGGATAAGTACTATAATATGGGAGAATGGCAAATGTCCCAATTTTATATATAAAAAAAGAGGAAACAGAACAGTCTTCAAGCTATAGCTTAATTTAGTTTAATTCAAGCTGAGCTTAATTTCAATTCCTAAAAATTCTAGAACTGATCCTTAAAGACATAATGGGAGAACATTGAAAAAGGAAAGCAGTGATTCCAAAGAGCCAAGAATGGCTTCCCAAGAGTAGGCTGTGCCAGACTAACCTCATTTCCCTTTCTGACAGGATTACTAAATGAGTAGTTTAGGGAAATACTGTGGATATAGTGTGCCTAGATTTTAGTAAATTTTTAAATAAAGTAATAATAATTATATTGGCACAGTGAATAAAGTGTCAGGCCTAAGTCAAGAAGATTCGTGTTCTTGAGTTTAAATCTGACCTCAGACACTTACTAGCTATGTGACCCTGGGCAAGTTACTTACCCCTGTTTGCCTCAGTTTCCTCATCTGTAAAATGAGCTTGAGAAGGATGTGGCAAACCACTCCATTGTCTTTGCCAAGAAAACCCCAAATTGGGTCATGGAGAGTTTGCCATGACTGAAATTGACTCAAAAACAAGGTATAGTGCCTTCTATGGGTCAGACATTATGTTAAACACTTTACAATTATCAAGTCATTTGACCCTAACAACAATTCTGAGAAGTAGGTGCTATTATTATCTCTGTTTCATAGATAAGGGAATTGAGGCAAACAGTGGTTAAGTGACTTACCCGGAATAACACAGCTAGTAAATGTCTAAAACCAGATTTGAATTTAGGTCTTCCTGATGCTG
Source organism: Gymnobelideus leadbeateri (assembly GCA_011680675.1). NCBI lineage: Eukaryota > Metazoa > Chordata > Mammalia > Diprotodontia > Petauridae > Gymnobelideus > Gymnobelideus leadbeateri. The sequence goes on along the minus strand of WOXC01003688.1, from coordinate 924,251 downwards.
GGCCATCTACCTACCTACCTACCTACCTACCTATATACCTACCTCATACTGTACTTGTGGAGAACACAGAGAGATATGGATTTGATGATATTGCAACCAGATGGATTCAGAACTGTTTGGATGACTGGATGCAAATACTGGCTGTTAATGGTTCAGTGTCAACATGGCAGATCTCCAGTGGTGTCCCTAAGGATCTGTATTTTCCCTGTGCTGCTTAACATTTTTATTGTCAACCTGGATAAAAGTATACTCACCAAATTGGCAGTTGACCCAAAGTTGGGAGGGATGGCTCACACCGTAGATGAGAGTCAGCATCCAAAAAGATCCTTTGCTAGGCTAGAGTACAGGTGGGGAACTTGCTACCTTGAGGCCACACATATCCCTCTAGGTCCTCAAGTGCAGTCCTTTGAACCCGAACTTCACAGAACAAATCAGCATCTGTGAAGTTTGGATTCAGTCAAAGGGTCGCACTTGAGGATCTAGAGGGTCACATGTGGCCTCAAGCTTGCAGGTTGCCCACCCCTGGGCTAGAGTATACACTGGGCAGAGTATAATAAGATTCAACTCAATAGGGATAAATGCCAAGTCTTACATTTGATAGAGTGCTGGGCCTGGAGTCTGGAAGACCGAAGTTCAAATTCAGCCTCAGACACTTATTGCCTGTGTGATCCTGGGCAATCACTTAACTCCTGTTTGTCTCAGTTTCCCTATCTGTAGAAAGGGGATAGGTAATAAGAGTTTCTACCTCTTAGAATTGTTGTGAGGATCAAATGGGATAATGATTGTAAAGAACTTAGTATAGTGCCTGACAGATAGTAAATGCTAAATAAATGTTTGCTGTTATAGGGAAAATCTCAACAACTTTATAAGTACAACATAGGGCAAGCCTAATTAGATAACATTTGTTCTGGAAAGAGCTGAGGGGTTTAGTGAACTTCACACACTCAACATTAGACAGCAGTAGATCAAAAAATCAAACCCAAAACCACTAATGCAGCCTTGGGCTGCATTATAAGAGAGGCATATATTTAAAAAATATGGAGGTTATAGTCAGTCGATAAAGTGCCCAGTCTGGAGTCAGGAAGACCTCACATCTGGCCTCAGTATTTCCTGTGTGATCATTTAACCCTATTTGCCTTAGTTTCTTTATCTGTAAAAAGAGCTGGAGAAAGAAATGGCAAACCACTCCAGTATCTTTGCCAAGAAAACCACAACACAAGAAAGCCACAACTGAATGACAACAACAATAGTTAGTCATATATTATTTTCCTCTCATCAGCCATCATTCAGAACACTGTATTCAATTTTGAGTTCTACCATTGAAGGGCATTTATAAACTTTTATGTTTATTTATATATTTAATTGATTTATATTACATATACACATATTACACACACACACACACACACACACACACACACACATTCATTTGTAGAATGTTCAGAGGAGAACAAACAGAATGGTAAAGGACCTTGAATTCATGTCATGTGAGTATCATTTGAAAGAATTGGGGACAGTTAGCCCAGAGAAGTGAAACCTCAAGGGGGTTGTGATAATTGGGTTTAAGTGTTCGAAAGGCTGGCACATGAAAGAAGGTTTAAGCTTTTTCTGTTTAGATCCAGAGGGCAGAATTGCAAGGCATGGGTGTAAAACACAAAAAGACAAATTTATGCAGAATATCAGGAAAAACTTTCTAACAGTTTGTTGTTGTTATTGCTTATAGTTGTGTGTCTGAGTCTTCATGACACCATTTGGGGTTTTCTTGACAGAAATACTAGAGCAGTTGTCCATTTACTTTTCAGCTACTTTTACAGATGAGGAAGCTGAGGCAAACAGGGTTAAGTGACATGACTAGGCTCACATAGATTCTGAGACCAGATTTGAACTCATGGAGATGAGTCTTCCAGATTCCAGTCTTGGCGTGCCACTTAGCTGCCCCTTCTAACAATTAGAACTGTCCAAAAGTAGAATGAGCTACCTCGAGAGGTAATGAGCTCCTCCTCCCTGGATGTCTACATTCACTGACTGGTATGTTATAATGGAGATTCCTTTACATATTTGTAGTAGATGGCCACTGAAGTCCCTTCCAACTTCTAAACTCTGATTCTGTGATTCCTCTCCCCCCAAAAAACCCACACTGGTTTCTCTTATTATTTTAGTGACTCCCACTAAAGAATTACGGAATGTCAGAAATGTTATTTCTCTTGGTGGTCTCAACAGCTCTCATGGATTCAGTGATCAACTCTATACTAATGATTCTTGGATCTACTTATCCAGGTCTAACCTCCTTCCTAATTTCCAATCTCACATCTCTAACTGCCTATTGGACACCTTGAACTGGATGTCTCATAGTCATCTTAAATGGCACAAGTCCAAAACGGAACTTGTTTTTTGCCCTAAGCCCTCCCCTTTTCTTAACTTTCTTATTACTGTTGAGGACATTACTGTCCCCCTAGTCATTCAGGCTCACAACCTAGGTGTTACCCTCAACTCTTAACTCTCTTCCCACCACCACCTCACCATCCAATCTGTTGCCAACACCCTTTGGTTCTATCTTCACAGCATCTCTTAAATATGCTCCCTTTTCTCATCTACCACTGCCACCATCCTATTACAACTCACACTTTGACTTTTGCAATACCTTTATTATTGGTCTTTTCCCCTCAAGTCTCTTTCTACTCTAGTTCATCCTCCACTCTACTGTCAATTGATTTTCCTAAAGTATAAGACTGGCTATGTCACACCCCTATTTAATGAACTTTTCTGTCTCCTTTGCACCTTTAGAATCAAGTGCAAATAATCTGTTTGAGTTTTTGAGCCCTTCATAACCTGGCCCCTTCCTAACTTTCAAGTCTTCTTATACATTACTCCCTTCCAATGTACTCTGTGACCCAGTGGCAATGGCTTCTTCAATGTTCCCTGAACTAGGTATTGTATCTCCCAGCTCCATGCATTTTCCTTGGTTGTCTCCATGCCTGGAATTCTCTCCCTTTTTATTTCCATTTTTTAAAGCTTCCTTCAAGTCCCAGCTAAAATCCCATGTTTCACAAGAAGCCTTCCTTAATTCTCGCTTAATTCTGCAGCCTTCCCTCTGATGTTTATTTCCAATTTGTACTGTATATATCTTGTTTGTACATAGCTATTTGCAAGTTGCCTCCCCCGTTAAGCTGAGTTTCCTGAGGTCAACAACTATCTTTCTTTCTATCTCTAGTACTTAGCACAGTGCCTAGTACATAGTAGGTCCTTAATAAATGCTTGTTGACCTGTTGTAACAGCAACATGATATTCACCATGCCCATGGTGGCTATGAATATGCTGGTGTAATTTTGAATCACAAAATGTAACAGGCTCTCCACATGGAGGACAGAACCAAAGTATTTATTCAAATACCAGAAAACTGAGTAGCAAAAACTTAAAGTCAAAGTCATTACAGTAACCACAAAGTTGTTTGCATAGTCAATGCAGCAAACACCCACATTCCCAAGTCTTCAAAACAAAATAGGCTCCCCAAGCAAGGATCCTCCTCTCCTCACTCATGGTAACTCCTCAGCCTCCGAGCTTCTCATTCCCAGCAGTTCTGGCTCCCAACAGTTCTCATTCCTGGCAGTTCTGGCTGGCTCTCAGAAGTTCTTAGCAGTTCGGGCTGGCTCTCAGAAGTTCTCAATTCAGTTCTCAGAAGAAGTTCTGGCTCTCTAGCTTGGGCTTTTCCTTATATAAGATATTAGCTCCTCCCTGTTCTGTCCCTTCCTGTTACATCAGCAAGTTCATCCCACTGTAGGATTCACAAGTTCTGGATCTTAATACTAGATACAATCATGAACTTGAAACAAAGTGCTAAGTACCTGTTTACTTGCCAATATAAGGGGCATGGAAGATCTTCAAATCCCATTACCATTACAGAAGGTACCTTAGTGATCAGTAAGTCTACTCTCTCATTTTTGGATGAGGAAACCAAGTCCCAAAGAGATGAAATGTCTTGCCAAGGTCACACAACTATGAAATAATAAATCTAGAACTTGTCATTTAAATAGTTCACTTATGTGTTTCTTACATTAAATTCTAAGCTTGAAGAGGGCACAGATTGTGTCTTATCCTTATCTTCCTGTTGGAATGGGCAGCTGAGAACAATTTGTTCCAATGGCCATGAAGGTGGCCAAAGCAGGCACTGTGAAGCACTTAGAGTTTGGTCAGACATTGAAATTGCCAAGGTCAATCACTGCATCCTGGACCATTGCCAATTGTCTTAACTTTTGTCCTGCTACTGGACTTTGATAACTCTGGGAGAAAGAGTGAGGCTGATTACTTTGTTCAACTCTGCCTCACTTAAATCTGATTCATGAGAAAGTCAAGACATCATCTGTGATGTCATTGCTCCTCTTTAAAATGAAGGACAAATAACAACACCGTCCATTGTCAAGGAAAGTGAGCTCATGATAGAAACTTAGAAAATACTTAAATTCATGAAAAGTCCTATGCTAGAAGTTAGGACACTTGGATCAACACTTTTACTTCCTATCTGTGTGAGCATGGGATGGTCTCTTAATCTTTTTTGGTCCTTGCTTTCTTATTTCTAAAATGACAATAAATATTGAAAATATTCACATTCATCACTATTTCAGGTCAACATTTTAAAGACTAGTTAAAATACAAATAAATGCAAATACAAGTCATTAAGATCCAATAATATCTCATCAGAAATTGACCTATCAGATTAATTCCTAGCAAGGTCCTGAGGAAATTGGGTATAGATAAATACTGACTTGGGGAAGGAGAGAAAGAACAGATAAAATTTGAGAGGTTAGCTGTCAAAGTGGGGGTCAGAGACATAACTAGGAATTTTTTGTGCTTGAAGTAAGTCCCATCCAAGATAGGGAATGATCCCCAGTTGATGGAGGGGATAAGAATAGGGTAAGAAGGAATTCTTCCTGAATTTTCACTTGGTAGCTTTCTATTTTAACTAATTAATCTTGATAACTAGGTATTAAGCTCTGAAGGACTGAAAGTCATGTCAGTACCCTCTAAATTTGGCTCTCTGGATCAATACCTAGTAATCCCCACCCTAGTTATGTCTCTGACAGGGGTATTTGTTAGACTCATTAATTTAGCTATTTTCTATAGAGGGAGCTTTAAATAGTTGAATCTTGAGCATAAAATAAAGGGTGTGTGTCTTAAAATAGTGGTGGCATGATTATTGAGCCCAGTGCATTGAATTGGAAAGTTGACCTTTTAGAATAGCTTATACCAGCGTTGACCCAGATGACCAAAGGAGAAAGTGAGGCTGGTGACTTTGCACAGCCCTCCCTCACTTAAATCCAATTCACTGCAAGTCATTACATCACCTCCCTTCAAGAACTAAAGACAAATGACAAGGACAATACCCAGTGCTATATATGATTCCTTATAACAATAAAGACACGTACTAATTTTGTCCTTTTGGACTCTCATCCTTTCAGATTGTGACTTATTTCTACAACTTATGCATGCTCCCTAACTCTGACCTTTGCATATTTGGGCTACCTGTTAATAATTGCCCCTTGTCCTTATAGTTCTCTCCTTGCCAAATCTGTCACTGTAGACTGACCCTCCTTCCCACGTATGAAGGGCTTGTCGATTCAGCTCCTTGCTGGTAATTCCCCTCATTTCTCCCCTGGACTGGGAGGAACTGTCCAGCAATGTCCTGGAAAACTCTTGGAACTCAGAAGGGATGCATTTATAAAGGGCCACTGAACACAAACTCCACTTATTTCGCATCCCTGAGGTGACCACTGTAGTCTAATTTGAGGTGCTTTATTTCACCTGACCATACTTTGCTTTATGATAATGGAGAATGCGGGTAGGGATGAGGTTTAAACCCAGATCTTCTATGACTTATGAGATCCAATAGGTTTTAGTTTCCTTGTTTAAACTGAGTCGCTGTGACTCCCAGAGTTCTTCTGCTCTCTATTTCTCCATATGCAAATATTTGTGTACCTTATGGTATAAATGGCTGACTTAAGATCTTCAACCTAGGAATAATGCCCTGGAACCATAGTCTCAACCTGTTTGGGCTGCCAGTTTTCTGTGTGGTCTGTATTCTCATTTCACGCCTCTCTAAAATGGGTACCCTCTTTCCTTTGAGAAGAGTTGTAAAGATTAATTAGTGTTTATAAACTGCTTTGAGATTCATGAATGAAAGGTAAGCTGTAACTGCCAGATGGTATTATTAGAGCAACATTGAGATTTATTTCTTTGAGCTTGTAGAGGACTTTGAAGATGAAAAGATGCTAAGTATAATGATTGCTCACACTTCCTATGAGGTTTTAGCCTCCAAATTTGTTCACTTCCAACTCTTTCAGGCTCCTTTATGTTTTCTCTCCTTACCCCTTTTCCCCTCCATCCCAATTTTAAAATTCTTTCTTAAGAGGTGGTATTGTTCAACAAAATTGCTATTTTTTTCATTAATCTAAAATAAAAACAAGCCAAAAGAAATAATTGCTAGGAATTTCATTTTATCTGCTGGTTTCAGGAAGTATCCATTGCCTGACTCAGTAAATTTAAAATTATTTAATCCAAAAGAAGAGAAAAGTATTCAGTTTTGAGTACAGTGGAAAGAATTCTGGATTTATTGGTTGGGGACCTGTATTTGAATTCTGACCTTGGGCAAGCCATTTAATCTCTAGGTTTCAAGTTCCTCATCTGTAAAATGAGGCAGTTGGATTAGCTGTTCTGTGAGGTTCTTTACAGCTCTAAATGTATGATTCTATGATTTCTCTGGTTGAACCAACTTTTATTTTCAGAACTAGGTATATTAAAAAGAAATGTAAGACAGCAACCCTGGAGCACCAATAAGTTGTTCCACTTTGTCCTAGTAGGAGCCCCCCAAACCAATTCCAAGTCTTTGTGGTGCTGGTAGAGAAAGTTTGGGTACTAGGGGTGGTGAAGAGCATCCTGGGCCATCGGGTTTTATAGAGCTGTACTGCTTATTGCAGGAAGCTTTCTAGTGCTTTTGCTTCATAAGAGCTTACTATTGGAAATCAATGGATCTTCATGGATCCCAGATATATTCACAACCCTGATGGGATTTCAATTCATTTCAGCAAAGATAGTGCTAGGCAGTAGAGATACAAAGACAGAAATTGAACAACCTCAAGGAGCTTACATTTTACTGGAGGAGCAAGACATGTACACAAGTACATAAATAAAAATATACAGAAAGTAATGCAAATTCATTTCAAGACAAAGAGAGTGCTAATACCTAGCTGGGAAATATAGGCATATAGGAAATAGAGGCATACAGGAAATACAGGCATATAGGAAATATAGAAATACTTCTTATAGGAAGTAGAACCTGGGCTATATTTAGAAGGAAATTTTGGACTCTGCAAGGTAGACAGAGTTTATTTCAGACTCGGGGGCCATGTGTGCAAATCAGCACATGTAGGAACCTGGATGTGTGAAGAGATAGAAGGCCAGTCTGACTAAAAGGATGTATTAAGGAGATAGAACCTGAGAGATAAAAGAATTGTCAACTTGACAATGCCAAATGGGTTGGTGTATGCTGGTAAATGTTTAACTATTGGCTCTTCAGGGGGAAAATGTACACAGCACACTATTAAGTTTAATTTGCATTATTAACATTTTTTTCTCTCACTTAAGTCTAGACAGTCAACAAAGCAATAAATCAAGCCCTGGTTTATACCCCTTGTCAGTAAATGTTCACTCAGAATTTAACAATTGACTCTTGATACCTAGTTCAAGCTGGCTCCAGCACACCGTTGTGGAAGACAGAATGTGCAGAGTGCCCCTCAGTGGATTGACCTTGAAGCCCTTCCTTCTCCATCATTGTTTCTTCCCACCTTGCTCTCCCAAGTCTGTAGCATCTTGCTTTGAACCCTCATGGGTTGTCAATAGTTTTCTAGATGGTTTCTGAGTAGAAAATGATTTTTGTAGGGGGCTAAGTTGTCCTAATTCCAAGAGCATCATATTTTAGTGAATGTAACCTAAGTGTTTGGTCATAGAATATGGACAATGAATTTCACTTAAGCCAATATAAACTTCAAAGCCAACCTCACCTGGACACTGTCCAGATCTTTTGCCCAGCCCTGGTTATAATGTGCCTCTAGTCTTCCAGGCACCTTATTCTTGGAATTTCCACTATTTTTGGAATTGTACTATTAAGGATAGCTGAAGATGAAAACGATCGTGAATCCCTATTTAAAGAGCAAAAAAGCTTCTGGGCAGAGTGATTTGGTTACAGTGGCTATATCCATAAGTGCCATATGAAGAGAATCTTTAAGTAGGGGGAAGTTGGAGAAAAAAACCCTTTCTTTTATCACTTAAAAGTAGGTAAAAATTTTAGGAGACATGACTATGTCTTCTCTTTGGAATGATCAGATCACACAGCCATTTTATTTGATGTAGTATTACTGGGCTTTATTGGACACTTGGATTTTTTCTTTTTTTGTTGCTTAACAAAGATACAAGAACTATAGGTGAATAGCACTCTTTGAGATTATAGTCCTATTTTAAGAAAATATTTTTAAAATTGGCAAATATTTTTCAAATGAGTATGTTAATTTACTACATTGGTCATGTCTTAAGTTGCAAGAGTTTCATAGTTCCCATATTTACTTTATTATTGGAATCATTTTTGAGTTCCTCTTAAGATTGCCTCAATTCTCTTACTTTATATCTTATTTTTGTTATGCCTGATTCTAATTTTATTTAGGAACTGCTGTGGTTCATGTGCTTAAATCATTGAAAGGAATTTTGCTAAATTTAAGTCTTATTTGTATTTTTTTGAATGTTGAGTGTTTTAAATGCTCCTCTTTCATGGAAAGAAATAAATTGTGTATATATGCATTTGTGTGTGTATGTGTTTACATTTTGACATGTGACCTCTTATTTTGAAGAGGTCTGAGAATATTGTAATTTTAGCAAAAGCTTTAGTTTGGAGGTGAGTCTTTTACAGTAAAATGAAATATTGATATGAATAGACATTAACTTGAAGACATTTATTCTCAAGAAAATATTTCATTTCTTATAACCTATTGCCTATCATGGTTGACATTTGACCCCAATTATTGAAATAGATCATGAAGGAATCATTGTGAAGTTATCTGGTCTTAAAACTCTATTTAGTTATTGTTTGTGATGAGGATTTGACTACCACCACAATGTTGGTTGGAGAGATTACCATAATGTAACCTATGTGGGCAGAGTCTCCAAGGTTCAAAGTCAATGTTTCTCCTACCTTACTATACTTTGATTCATCTGCTTGTTCTTTGGGAAAACCAACTCTAATGATACCATCATCTTTTATGAAGAGTCTGTTGTAAAGCAATTAAAAATTCATAAAAATGTGTTTGAAGGTTTGGAAATATGGCTAAATAAGGAAACATGGGTAGAATCTTTGCAGTGAAAGACAATTTGCAAGTTATCTAGTCCAGGGCTTCTCAAACTTTTTCCACTCATGACCCCTTTTCTGCATTTTATCAGTGTTCATTGACTCATATGACCTGAGAGCATGCACAGTGCAAAGTGTACCTGCTTTGTGTTCAGATCCAAGATTGTAGTGAAGTTGCTCAAAAGAACATGGCCAAGTGCTTTCAGAAAAACTCCGATTCATTACACATTTTATTTTGGATTGATTTTTGGTTGTTACATGTTCAGAAACCTTTTACTCTTGTCAAATTTGTCATGGCTCCATATGTGGTCATGACCCACAATTTAAGAAGGGCTCATCTAGTCCAAACTTCCAAATGAAGCACAACTTTCAACAAGATCCCTGAGATGTGGTCCTTCATATCTATTTCAATAATTGGGGTCAAATGTCAACCATGATAGGCAATAAGTTATAAGAAATGGAATATTTTCTTGAGAATAAATGTCTTCAAGTTAATGTCTATTCATATCAATATTTCATTTTACTGTAAAAGACTCACCTCCAATCGAAAGCTTTTGCTAAAATTACAACGTTCTCAGACCTCTTCAAAACTTTGTCAGAGTACCTCCAGGAAAGGAAATCAATTGTTTCACAAGGTAGATTATTCCAACTTTCGACTATTCTTTGAAAACGTCTTCCTTATATTGAGATGATTGAAATCTGCCTTGCTGTAGGTTTAACCTTAGTTTTACCCCCTTGGGTAAGTCTTTCTTGACAATATAGCCCTTCAAATATGTGAAGAGAACTCACATCTTCTTTTTATCTAGGCTGAATATCCCAATTTTCCCCACTGTTTTATTAGATTCCATGGTTTCCACACATTTCCCTATCCCTTTGCCCTTCTTTGCGATGTACTTCCACTTAATAATGTCCCTTTTCAAGCTTGGTATCCAAAATAAAACATAGGAATCTTGGTGTTGTTTCTCAGACTACTGTAGGTTCATGTCCTTTCTTTTTCAGGAACTTATGTTTTGATGAATATAATTAGAGTAGATTAGCATTTTTAAAATGATAGGCACATTATAATGTTGAGTCAGTGTGAGCTCTTGGTTAACTAAACTACTTAGATATTTTAAAATGTTATTTTTAAGAAGTTATTTATTTATTTTTAACATTTAAAAATTTTGAGTTCCAAATTTTCTCCCTCCCTCCAACCCTCCATTCATTGAGAAAGCAAGCAATATGCTATTCATTACTTGGTCTTGCTAAGTCCTTTCAATTAAATATCATCCTCAAAAGGGCAAGGATTTCAAAAGATAAGATTGTTCAAGAGGGATAAAAGCCTCTCTCTCTCTCTCTCTCCACACACACACACACACACACACACACACACACACACACACACACACACACACACACATATATTTATCTAAACGAAGAAGGAAAGGAAGGAGCATATGTACCAATGTGAGCTCTAATAATCACATGTCTGAAAAAGGCACGTATGAAAGGTAGAGAGAAGCAAAGATGAATTCAACTGAGTGTAGCAGCAAGCACCCCAACATCCCCAGGGTGGCTGCCAACACAGGTTCTTAGATCTGCTTTTCTAAAGGAAAGCAACTCAAAATGGGTTAACAAGCTTACTTTAATCCAACATATATCACCTAGTTCAGGGGAAAAAGGTCAGCACCCCGAACTTCAGAGTATACACACAGGACAGAACTTACAAGACAGAGGAATAAACAGATCAAGCAGACAGGCTTCCAAACTGTCCAACCATTATCAATACCAAATCACAATTACCAGAGAGGGAAGCATCAACATCTGGGTTTTCAAAGCTGGGGGGCTCTCAACAGCTGCCCAGAGTCTCATCTGGTCAAATCACACAACACTTCTCAAAGTGAGGCCCAAAGCAAAGCCTCCCATCAGGGCCTTCTCCTGACTCAGAGAATGTAACAGCCTTCTTGACTCACTGCCCAATCACAAAGTATCAAGGTGTGGGCGTTCCTGAAAAACAAGCCTCCCAGGTGCATAGGCTCCAGGTACACTTAACCTAGGGGCAGGGAAGATCTTTAAATTTGCATTTCCATTACACTGAGTTGTAAGAACCTATAAGAATGTTGTGGGGAAGGCTCAAAAATACTCATTGAAAATGACCTGAAGTTTGTTTTTTTAAAAATATAATTTAAAGTTCAAGGAACAAATGCTGCAGATAATGTTGAGATGATATCTATCTAGTTCCCTGTAGCTTTGATCTTAGGAGTTCTTTCCTCCTAGAGCTACATAGGAAAAAATTTCATCATTCTTCCATATGATAGCCCTTCAAATATTTGAAGAGAACGCATGTTTTCTTTTATCAACGTTAAATGTCCCTAGTCCTCCTCATTATTTCCTCAGGTGCCATGGTTTCCAGACCCTTCACATTCACTATTGCCCTTCTTTGCATGCACATCAACTTGTCAGCATCTTAGTTGGGAGGACAAACAGAGCATGAAGAATAAAGACTATGCATTGTAAAGAATTCAGACTTTTTCAAATTTTCCCATTCTTGTTCTGTGTGCTTTATGTAATGTAGTAGAGAGTTGAAATTGACATAGAATCTTTAGTCAGATCCTGTATCAACCACTTACTATCTGTGTCAACTTGAACAAATCAATCCAATTCAACAAAGTATAGCTATTGGATGTAAGTTTCTTGAGGGTGAGGATTGTTTTTCATCTTGTCTTTGTATTCCTATCACCGAATACTTTTCACTTGGAAAGACCTTAATAAATACATTGGACTGGAAGATACTGAACTAGACACTGGAGATACCAAGGAAAAGATGAAATAGTCAAAACTCTCAAGGAGTTTATATTTTATTTTATCTTTTCTCTGCTGTTTCCTCATATGTACTAGAAATAACCTAGAAATCCTAGAGACAACATTTGAGGTCCTCCCAATTCTGATTGTATTTTGTATAGCCTTAGTATTTCTGGTCTTTGTTTTTTCCCAGGGACCTAACTAATAAAAGTAGAAATGGTAAAAATATAAGATGGAGTAAAATGTTAGGTTTTCAGTAAACCGTGTAACTAATAGTCTTTTGAAGTTTCCACAATGTCATTTCCATTGCTTAGAGAATGGACTTCTAGACTTCTGTTGCTAATTATGGCTTTAGTTAGGGAGAAATCTGTGTAAATCTGCTGCATAGGAATATAGACATGATTCTGTTTTCAAGACACTTCATTGTAAAAAAAAATCCCTTTCCAATTCCAGCTCTGGCTTTGGCCTCCATTCAAAAGAAGCCACTACAATGAAATATTTTCTGACACCATATGAAAATAGTCATCCTTGATGTGTGCACTTTTATTCATGGTTCTGTTCCTAACAGCTCCCATAAATAACAGCTGGGTGTGGTTTTTTGTCTCCCAGAGAAGCATATTTCTGAATAGAAGATGGATAGATGTATGTCACTTTGACCCAAAAATAGTTCTTGGATAATGATCCCAACATGTAAATAACTTTACTGGTACAATTTTCATGTGAGATTCTTATTGCCTCTGCTCCACTCCTTGGTGGAGAAAGCACAATGGCGTGTGACCATGGCATTTCTCCCAGTGTGTTTCATGAACTTCAAGATGTGTAATCCATTGAACAGGGATAGGGAGGAGAATTGTATTTTCTTTTTGGCTTTGTCACTGATACACTATGGGGCCTTGAGAAAAATCACAAAAATACCTCTGCATATTAGTTTCCCCATATACATCATGATATTAGTCCTGACCATCAGTATAAAGGTTAAATAGAATAGAATCAGAGCTGCAAGCCACCTTGGGAGTTTTCCAATCCTAATCCCCCATTTTACAGATGAAGAAACAGTGGCACCCTCAAGTTAAACGTAAATTATTTAAGGGTTTGAACTGTTTCATTCCCCCCTCCCTAATCATCTTCCTGGTATCTCATACAGTGCCTTCCAATCCAATCCAAGAAACGTGTGTGTCTATATTTCTATCTCTATCTCTGTCTCTGTTTCTATCTGTGCATGTTTTTCAACATTTATTTTATTTTTGATTTGTGGAATGAAACAAGCCTTTCCATAACTTAGCACAATAAAAAAGATGATTACACATTAAACTGCAAATCTACTATACACAACTTGCTATTCCTTTCAAATATACAGCAAAATTATCACGTGCATTTCTTTTTTAAATGTTTTCTCTCCCTCGTCTCTGCACCATTAAATGCCTACTATGTGAAAGGCATTCTGTACATTTAAAGAGTTAATGAGGTGTTTTTAGAGCTCTGATCCAGTTGTGCTGCTACCTTCATTGTTCTACAGATATGCTTAAGCAGCAGGATGTCTAAAAGGCTCTTGAAAGAAGTCAAATAGCATGTTGCTGTTTCTTTATCCATATAGTGTTCAAGCATTTAGAAGTATTCTAAAAGCCTGGAAAATAACCTACTGAAGCGGGGATATGGTGGAATGAATTTGAAAAGGTAGGTGGGAGAGGCTTCTGGTTAGAATGGTGATGTGAAAGTTTGGAGAGGGGTCTAGCCCTTCTCCCAAACACCCCAGTGAATATCTGACAAGGATTCCAGATCAAAAAAAATGATAAAGAAAACCAAAGGGATATAGAAGTAAGATCCTCCATTCAGTCCAAAATAGCATGAAAAGACAGCCAGAAGGCAACAGAGGCTGGAGAGTAGTCTCATGAGGGAAGCTCTGGGAGAAGGGCATGCCTTCCAGTCCCATGTATGCTTTGGCAAATGGCTCTGAAGCCAGTAAGAGTCCTAAATCAGGAATGGTCAGAAGAGTTGCAAGCCTTCAGGAGCTCTGGTAATGGGGGCAGCTCTAAGCTGTCAGAATAGAAAAGAAGACAGGGTCTGCTCACTCATGCAGTACTCTGCACTAGTAAGAGCCTTGGCAGTTATAGAGGAAGACTAAGCTAATCACCCACACCAGGGGTCTTTAAGGAGGCCTGAGACAAGTGTGGAGTTCAATATCCAACTCGCATCTGATAAGACTGCAACAGGAGGAGGAACCAATTCCCAACTGGGGGGTTTTCAAGGAGAAAGAGACAGAGATGGGTCAAGGCTAGCACCCATAGTGGATCAACAGAAGACTGAACCAGAAGGCATAGACTGGGACAGACTAGCACTAGACATTCAATTTAGAGAGAAAATTTTGAAATGAAACTACCAAAGTCATTAGAAACTTGAAAGGTAAACGCATTAGAGCAATTAAAAGATGTTAAACTTGGGGCGGCTAGGTGGTGCAGTGAGTAGAGTACCGGCCCTGGAGTCAGGAGGACCTGAGTTCAAATCTGACCTCAGACGCTTACCACAAAAACTAGCTGTGTGATCTTGGGCAAGTCACTTAACCTCAACTGCCCTCCAAAAAGCAAAAAAAAAAAAAAGATGCTAAACAATGATGAAGTGTTTATATTTTAAAAGGGGGACAAAGAGACTAATATATCTTCAGAATCCTAATGTCTTCAAGAGTCACTGGGGGTGTTATATAATACACATAACAAACACGTAGGCTGTGGGTCTTGTCATGTTCTGTTTTGTGAGTTTTCACAGGAAAAAGAGATGAGAAAAGAAATACAATAAGAATGTAAAGAGGAAGAATGAAGGGAAAGTTAATATTTTGCAAAATTGGAGGATGTAGGAAAAGGGTACAAAAGTGTAGGAATGGGAGGGGGAAGCAAACATTCCATGAAACACATCTATGAGTTTGTATAGAAATACCTTCAACTAAATAGGAAAACAGATGGAGACAGGGAGAAGGGAGAGTAAAGCATAAGGAAAGCAGAGCTGAAGAGGAAATAGTGACAAGCAAAACAAATATCATCTTGGGGAGCAAATAATAAGGGAAAGATTAAAAAGAGAAGAAACTATAAGAATCAGAAATTGGAATTTAAGCTTGATATGGTTTTCTTCAATAATGGATTATTACTGTTCATCAGATTCCTCTTTCTCCATCTCTTTCTTCTCTGCAAAGAGAGAAGAAAGGAGAAAAAAGAAAAAGTATAAGAGTACAGGGTAGAGGGAAATATATAATCAACAATCATAACTATGAATATGAATAGAATAGACTCATCTATGAAATAGAAGATGGTGACAATGGAATAGAACTCAGAATACAACAATATGTTGATTATAAGAAATATGCTTGAAACATAAATATTTATGTAGAATTAAAATGAAGAGCCAGAATGGAATTTATTATGCTTCAAGTGAATTCTTAAAACTGGGGATAGCAATCATAATTCCAGGTAAGGCAAAACTAAAAATATGAAAGCATAGTATGCTTAAAGGAATGAAGGATAATGAAATAATATTAATGCTTAATATATATGTACAGAATGGCACAGCATATCAGTACTTAAAAGAATAATTAAGTGAATTATGGGGAGGAACTGATAGCAAAATTATTATGCTTGGGGGTTTCAATGTGCCATCTTTTAAACCTAGATAATTATAGCAAATAAAAAAGAAAGGAGTTAAAGATCTCAAGATTCAGACAACTCATATATGATAGACATAGAATTATTACCAAATGAGAATAACAAGAAATATACATATTACTTAGCTAGATATGACACCTTTACAAAAATTGACTATGCACAAATGCCATAAAAGTCATAAACATATGCAGAAAAGCAAAACTATTGAACATATCTTTTTCTGACCATGATACTATAAAAATCATATTAAATAAAAGGTATATACAGAAAGAATTCAAGCTTAAAAGACAAGATTATTTAAGATTAAAGAATATATTAGTCAAAGAATAAATCATAGAAAAATAAAAAAATTTCATTAAAGAAATGACAATAGGGGCAGCTAGGTGGTGCAGTGAATAGAGCACCGGCCCTGGAGTCAGGAGGACCTGAGTTCAAATCCTGCCTCAGACACTTAAAACAAAAACTAGCCGTGTGATCTTGGGCAAGTCGCTTAACCCCAATTGCCCTCCAAAAAAAAAAGAAATGACAATAATAAGGTAACACATTAGGTTTTGGGATGCAGTTGAAGCATATTTCCCTTAAGAAACAATTTAATCAAAAAAAAAAAAAAGAAAGACAGGATCAATGAATTAGGCATGCAACTAAAAATGTGGAAAAGCAACAAGTAAAAAACCCCAAATAAATACAAAAATAGAAATTCTGAAAACCAAAGAAGTGACAAACAAAATTGAAAGCAAAAAAATATAGAATTAATAAATAAAAAGAAGACATTAAAAATAAACTAGATAGGGGTGGCTAGGTGGTGCAGTGAATAGAACGTCGGCCCTGGAGTCAGAAGGACCTGAGTTCAGATCCGTCCTCAGACACTTAACACATACAAACAAAAAAACCTAGCCGTGTGACTTTGGGCAAGTTACTTAACCCCAACTGCCCTCCAAAAAGCAAAAAAAAAAAAAAACCAAACAAACCCTAGACAAACCATTGTTTGATTTGGCAAAAGGGAGGAAATCCAAATTGTCATGTTAAAATATGAACAGAATTCACAACAAATGATGAAGACATAAAGAGATTTATTTTAAAATATTTAATTCAATTATATATCCACAAAACTGATAATGGAAGCAGATGAATATTTACAAAAATCTCCAATGTTCAGATTAACAGAACAAGAAGAGGATAATTTAAATAACTCACTCTCAGAAAAATAATTAGAATAAGCCAGAAAGGGACTTTCTAAAGAAGGACAAACAGGAAAAGATGGCTTTACAAATGAATTCTATCAAATATACAAAGAACAATTTTTAATGATATTGCATAATTTCTTTGGGGAATGAAAGGGACTGAAAAGAATCCAACCAAATTGCATCAGATAAATATGGTCCAGATCCTTAAACTATGGAGTGGGATAAAGCAGAGAAAGGAAACTATATTTTACTGAATGTAGGTGCAAAATACAAGATATAACTTTAAAAAATGAATTATATTAGCA
Source organism: Gymnobelideus leadbeateri (assembly GCA_011680675.1). Classification (NCBI taxonomy): domain Eukaryota; kingdom Metazoa; phylum Chordata; class Mammalia; order Diprotodontia; family Petauridae; genus Gymnobelideus; species Gymnobelideus leadbeateri. The sequence goes on along the minus strand of WOXC01003688.1, from coordinate 906,949 downwards.
TATTTAGAAGGTTATACAGAAGTACAAGTTTGGAGTTATGATGAAAATGCAATATTGGTTCAATGATGGCAAAACTATAAACATAATATACCATATTAATTACAAAACCAATGAAAACCACATAGATGCAGAAAAATCTTCTGACAATATAACACCCATCCATGTTAAAAACACAAAGAAACTTAGGAATAAATGGGCTATTCATTAATATGATAAACAATCTCTATCAAAGATCAAGAACCAGCATCATATGTAATGGAGACACACTATGACAGGGGCCTTACCAAAAAGATTAGAGGTAAAATAAGAGTATTTGTTGTCTCCACTCTAAGAAATTATAGTGATAGCACTAAGAAAATGAAGAATAAGTAGGAGCAAAAAAACCTCACCAAAATTGTAATTCTGCCCCCTCCACGATGACTTGTGTAGAGAATCTGGAATTCAAAATTAATAACATTAAACTAGGAAGACATAAAATAAACTTTCAAAATAACCAATTTCTATGACTAAGATCAAGCAGGAAGAGAAAATAAATTCCTTTTAAAATAACTACAGAATACAAAATATCTGGGACTCCACCTCCCTAGATACCCACAGGAATTATATGAATATAACTATAAGACATTCTTTATAGAAATAAAAAGAAGGATGCACAATTGGAAAGATATTAATGTGATGGCTACAACAATGGACCATGCCTTTGTGGTAAAAATGTCAATACTGTCTAAATTAATTTACATATTCAGTGTTATATGACTTAGATGACCAAAGGGTCACTTTATCAAACTAGAAAAAATAATTTAAAAATTCATCTTGAGGAAATAAGGTCAAGAATTTTAAAGAAATAATATAAAAAATTTGGGAAATAAGGGGACCTCATCTTTGTGTTGTTCTGTTGCTTTGGTCATATCTATCATTTTGTGACCCCATGTGGGGTTTTCATGGAAAAGATGCTGGAGTGGTTTGCCATGTCTTTTCCAGCTCATTTTATAGATGAGGAAACTGAGGCAAACAGGGTGAAGCTACTTGTCCAGGGTCAGACAGCTAGTAAGTGTCGAAGGCCAAATTTGAACTCATGAAGATGAATCTTCCTGATTCCAAGCCCAGTGCTCAATCCATTGCATAATCTTGCTGTCCTGGCCTTTTCTCACTAGATATCAAACTATATTACAAAATAGTAATCATTAAAATGTTTTGGTACTGGTTAAAAAATAGAAAAGTTGTGCAGTGAGTAGAGCTCCAGCCCTGGAGAAGGACCTGAGTTCGGATACGCCTCAGACACTTAACGCACACAAACAAAAACCTAGCCGTGTGACCTTGGGCAAGTTACTTAACCCCAATTGCCCTCCAAAAAGCAAGGAAAAAAAATAGAAAAATTGATTACTTTTTAACAGTTCATTTAATTCCGTAAGACTTAGAAACAATGAAAAAAAAAAGATACATTCTATAGTGTTATATAAGCCCAATGACTACAACTACTTGAGTAAGAGTTTTCTCTTTGACAAAAACTTTTGGTGTGTTTGAAAGCAATCTATTATAAATCAGGCTTAGCTCAATATTTCATACTGTAAATCTTAGTAAGCTCCAACATGATTATATGATATATATAGATTTGTATTATAATCACATTAGAGGAGAAAGGAGCAAGAAATGTTTCCCAGTTTTGGATGGGGGACCCTTTTTGACCAAACATAGGATAGAGAGTATCATAGGAAATAAAATAGATAATTTTGATTATATAACATTGAAAAGTATTTACTTTGTTTTTACTTAAATAAAATTAAAGCAGTTAAAATAAGAATAGAAATAGTTAACCAGGAAAATGTCTTTACAGCAAATTTCTGAAATGAAGGTCTCATACCCAAGATATGTAAGGAATTGTTAGAAGTAGATAAGTGGTCAAATAATATAAAAAGAAAATTCTGAACAGAAAAAAAGAAAGCTATCAACAACCATATTTTAAAATGCTCTAAATCTATAATAATAAGAGAAATACAAATTAAAACAACTGAGTTTTCACCTCACCCAATTAAATTGGCAATGATGAGCATAAAAAAGGAAAATGACCATTTTTAGAGGAGTTTTGAAAGACTGGGATACTTATACATTGCTGGTTTAGCTGTTAATTGATCCATCCAGCCATTATGGAAAACAAATTTGGAACCAAGGTCACTCACTTTAACTTGAAGAGATCAGAGAAAGAAGTAAAGGAACAATATGCACAAAAATATTTATAGAAGTACATTATCTGTAGCAAAGAACTGGAAACAAAGTGGATCCCCATCAATTGGGGAATGGTTCAACAAATTATTGTATATGAAAACAATTTGTTGTTATTTCACCGTAAGAAATTACAAAAGGAATTGAGTCAGATAAACCCGGGGAAACTTGAGGGAAGTGATGCAGACTGAAGTGAACAGAATTAGAACAATTTATACAATGGCTACAACATTTTAAAGGCCTCAGAACTATGATCAATGTCAATTACTGTATATGAACTCAAAACCTAATGATGAAACATTCTTCACATTCCTTGACTTTGAGGTGATGGACCCATCTGAACAAAACATCCATTTCCAGACACAGACGATAATATGTGGATTAGCTGTGCTCAACTAAGCTTATTTATTACAAGGGAGGACATTTTGGGGAAAGGAGAAGAGTTTTGGGTAGGATTAAGGAGAGTAGTGATAATGATACAGAGAGAAAGAGAAAAGAAAGAAAACAGCATCTATCAAACATTTAAAAAATATACAGAAAACAGCAGAGAAAAGTTCAGAAAGGGACACACATAAGCAGTGTAATTTTGGTAGTACCATGTTGAATTTGACATTTACTTTTAAGAAATAGAGACTTGCAGTTATATACAAGCCTTTTCTTTTTCCTGGGCATCTTTGTATAAGAAAAGAGTTATGTTGGTTAAGTTCATAATAATGAAAATGAATTTTTAAAAAGGGAGTTTAAGAGCGGATTCCCCAAGGAGAACTTCAAGAAAAACAGAAGGTCTTCAGGGGCTGAAAGACATTGAAATGTAAAGGGAAAAGCCTTCAGCTGCAACATAGACATTTCCCAACTTAGGAAGGATGGGAAGCTTGAATACGTTACCATAAATTGGAGCCAGATTGTCTGGGATCTTTAATGAACTCCCTCTCCATTAAGCCAAACACATTAAGAAGCAGCAAGAAGGAACACCAGGGAAGTACTTGTGGGGAAATGGAATTTATCACAACAATTCTGCCAAGAAAGGACTGTTACTTTCCCCTTTTTACAGTTGAGGAAACGGAAGCCAATAAGCATCTGAGGTCAAATTTGAACTCAGGTCTTACTGACGTCTATCCACTGCACTGCCTTATGGGATCACAGATTCAGAGTCATAAAGGCCCTTAGAGATCATTCTGTCCAACACCCTCATTTTATGAATGGGGAAACCAAGGATCCCAAAAGGTGAAATGAGTTGCCCATGATGGCTAAGCTAGGATTCAAACTCCAAATCTATTGCCTTTTCTCACTCTGGGTTGGGTTTTTTTTTTTTTTTAGATTTTCCCCAATAGTGAGAATCCATCCCTCTTTAACATGTCACTGTCTCAATCCTTAGGAACAATGAGTTTTTTCTCAAAGAAGGAGGTACATAGTGGAAAAGCTGGGGAACCAGAGTCTCCACTTAAAATTCCATGGGGCCTGTGATTGGCAGCACTGAGATATTCCAGATGGCTTAGCCAATTCTTTTGAATCTGTCTTTTGATCTTATTTAAATTTCCTCCTAATTTCACCTGTTCTGGGTTTATTGACTGCAAAACGAGCAGGTGGACAGAACTGCATGTCAACAAGGCATAAATGGAACTGCAGGAAATTTACCTGGAGGATAAAAATCGTATAACATAACTGGTCTGCTTCAGATTTATGGGAAAATGGAACAACCGGGAATTTGGGCTTGGTGTTTATGATTTAAAAAATCATAACATTATTTGTGTGTGTGCATGCCTGTGTGCGTGTGTGTGTGTGTGTGTGTGTGTGTGTGTGTGTGTGCAGAGTGTAAGCAATATTGGGGGTGGAGGAACAAAACAATGCAACCCTCCATTTATAATGTTTGCACACTAACTTCCTGAGTGTAAAAGGAACCCATTAGGGATTTGGTTTGGAAATAACTTCTGAATTCTGCAACGCAATGGGAAATTAAGATATTCTAATCATACCAGTTGCTTCCACATGCTGACACTCCCAATGGATGTGAATCTGCTTATGTTTTTCCTTATTCTTCTAGGTGGCTCACCCTCAGGAACATAGGAACAACCCCCCAAGGCTTAGGTGGTGAGAGCTGGTGTTTAAAATTTCAGTTTAAGAATTTACACCTCAGAAGTCAGCAAATGCCACAAATCAGGACTCTATTGATTGTTTTGTTGATTGCCTAAACTTGAAAGGGTGATGGAAAGAATGCTGATGATGCAGATTAAACTTAAAAGCAGGTTATATGTTCATTTTCCACCCCCCAAGGGCTGGTTGTTAAATATGTACCAGCACACCACTGGTTGCTCAGCCAGTCACATTTCCTAGTTATCTTGTGTACCAACTGGAATTTACTAGAAGCTAACATTTTATTGGTGCATTAGGATCCTCCTTCTCCATTAACTTATTGGAAAAAAGAAAAGCATGACCCGAGTGAGAAAGACAAGACTTTTAGACTTCTGTATTTCCTTAAGAGCTGATCCACACCTTATGTATCCTTTCGTATAGCTCATAAAAACCAGCACAGAAACAAGGACCAGCTGGGATCAGTCAGAGAGGTCAACGATTTTCAAAGGCCCTGCAGCAGGTGGAATTTACATTAGTGTTAGCCTTTTGCCTCCCTTAAAACAGAACTCAGTTTTTTGATGTGAAGTAATATGGTACTCATATAGCAAAATGAAGCCCCTCTTTGTGTCTCCAGAGTTGGAGAAAGCTTCAGAACAGGTCCATGAGTTCCTTTTTGTTCTTCCCCATTGTGTGGTCCGTACCTTTATGGCAAGCATTCATTTAGATTGCAGTAAAAATCAGTTTATCTTTATATGGAGACAAAACATATTATAAAAATACAAACAACAAATAAATAAAATTTAAAGAGACCAAGAAGGTTCAGAGAGTAATCAGTGATGATGGTGGCTGGGTGGTTCTGAGGTTGCAGAGACAAAGGGCACAATAGGCTAGGTCCCAAGAGCAGTAACATCTAGGGAAACTGCAAAATTCTGTCCAGGCAGATCACTTCTTGAAATGGTCATTAAGACAGACAGGGCTCTTCTTCTTGAGAAAGTCCAGGAGTTATTTTCCATTCATTGTTAACTTTTGACTTGATTAGGTTATATCACACATTCCCTTCTATCCTCCTCGTGTCACCTTTTCATTCTATAATTTAATCTCACACAAAAAAATGTTGATTCACCTGTCAGTGAAGTGTGGTGAGATTTAGTCCTTGATATTTCAAGCCTGTTTCTCTTCCATCATTTCTGTTGGACTCTTTTCTCATGTACAGTTAGTTATCCCTTCTACATCTCTGGGCTTAGGGGTGTGGTCCCTCCCTCCCCTGCCAAAAAAAATCTGGAACATCTGAGTAGAATTTTGTGACCTTTCATATCAGAGAAGAAGTCTTAATTATTATGGAATTAAAAATGAATTATACATTATCATATTTTTGCATTTCTGAATTTCTAAACTTCTCCTGTGTTGTCTGTTGACTGTTTTGCATATTGTCTATGGTTTCCACAAAACTCCCCCCAAATTTCCAATTTTTCTTATGCCAACCCGTGATATATCAAAACTGCAATGGGGAAAATTGGGATGTGTAAGGGATAACTGTCCATTAAAGAAAGAAATCTCTTAGTAATCTCTCTGTTTTTGCTTTGTTATTATTGTCCTTGGTTGTTATATTTATTACTCTTCTTGTGCTCTTGTATTTCTATTGTCTGGAGTATTTGAGGAGCAAATCATTTCTTTCGGTCTGCTTTTCCTTCTAGGAAAGTTTCAAATGCCTCTTTTTAATTGATTTGTTTTTGTTCAGTCATTTAAGTTGTATCTGACTCTCCATCACCATATTTGGGGTTTTCTTGGCAAAGATATTGGAGGTTTTCCATTTCCTTCTCTGGCTCACTTTGCAGATGAGGAAACTGAGGGAAACAGGGTTAAGTGACTTGCCCAGGGTCACATAGCTAGTAAGTGTCTGATGCTAGATTCAAATTTAGGAAGATGAGTTTTCCTGACTCCAGGCTTGGCACTCTATCCACTGTGCCACCTAGATTCCTCTCCCCTTTTTTCTTTTTGCCTAACATCCATCTTATTCCATTTATGATTAGTCTTGGGTTTGCAGGGTAGGTCAACTTGGTCTGCATCTCAACTCTTTTACTCTTTGGAACACATTATTCCATTCCCTTCTGTGGTTTCTGGTGGGTATAGAATAGTCTTGGGTTATTCAAGTTTCCTTTGAAGGTCTTTCTCCTGGTCACTTGTAGAATTTGTAGTTTATCAGTGGAATTTTTAAAATTTAACCACTATGTGTCTTGGAGTTTGTAGTGCGATGTTCTCTCCCCCAGTTGCTGTTGCTTTTTGGTTTTTGGAGGCAATCTGTGTTTCCTTTCAATTGGCATTTTATTTTCTGTGTACATAAATATTAGGCACTTTTCTTGTATTATTTCTTGCATTACAGTGTTCAGGGTTTTCTTTTTACTTATCTTCTGGGACCCCTATAATCCTTAAATCATTTTTATGCATCTTATTTTCTAGATCAAATATGTTTTGCTCATATGGCTCGTATGTATTTTCCCTTAATATTATTTTTTATTTTGCTTTTTCCAAATTATCCTTCACATCTAGATATTTACATTTCTAGTTATCTTCTCTTTTGTTTATTTGGAGAGACTTTCCTCCACACATTCAAGTTTGTCTATTTTGTCAATTATTTCTACAGTAGGTCATAAATTCTGCTTTCCCAATTTCTAGTTGAAAAAAACAACAACACACTATTCATGAACATCCTGCTGTGGTTCCATGCTTTCTTGGAAATTCACAGCAACTTTTGCCTCGTTAAATGCTGATCCATTTTCCTTCTTCTTGTAATACTTATTCATAGATGCCTGAACTCTCTTACCAAACCAGGAGGCCATATTCTGTTCTTTTCTAGTCCATCTGTGTCAAGTTCTGGCTCTGAGGATGGCTCTTTAGCCTCTAAATCAGTGGTGTCAGATTCAAATAGAAATGAATCTCTGTTGTTGTGTTGACTTAGAAAACCACAAATGAATATTATCTATATTGTTTTTTATTTATTTTGCTAAATATTTCTCAGTTGCATTTTAATCTGACACCACAGTACTCTAAGTACTCAGGAAGTTTTATGGACACAATATACATTAGGGAAATAGGTCCTTAGTTTTCTTTCTCTGTTTTGACTCATCCCATTTTAGGTATCAAGACCATATTTGTGTTATAAAAGGACTTTTGGGTAGGAATCTTTTACCTATTTTTTCAAACAGTTAATGTAGCATTGGAATTGATTGTTCTTTAAATGTTTGGTTGGAAGTCATTTGTAAAGCCTGGATTTTTTTCTTTAGGAGTTCATTTTATGTCTCATTCAACTTCTTTTTCTAAGATATAGTTATATAAGTATTCTGTTTCCTGTTCTGTTAATCTGGACAATTTATATTTTTGGTACATATTCTGAGTTTTTTGGTATGTGTGCCTTCCTATTGCTACTTTCATCACCACTACGACCACCACCATTATTACTACTACTAGCATCACCACCACCACCACTACTACTACTACTACTACTACTACTACTACTACTGCTACTACTACTTTATGTAGACCTTTAGAATTTACAAAGACCTTTACATATCATTTGATACTCTTCAAAACCCTGTGATGTAGGTGTTTTTATTATTCCTATTATACAAATAAGAAAACAGAGGCTATGAGAAGTTATGACCTGCTCAGGCTCACATAGCAGGTTAAGTATGTAAACTATGATTTGAACTCAGGTATTCCTGGCTCCAAGTCTAATATGCCCTTCACTGTACCATCTAGTTGCCTACCAAACAATATTGTAAGCTACATGAGGAAAGGGAATGTTTCTTCTGCCACAGTTCTGGATTTAGGGTCCCCTTAGAGAACACTTGTTATTAGTGTCTGACTGATTTATTTTTTAGGAGAACTTCTTCCTCCATACTTAGCTTTCTTGCCTGTCAAAAATCCTCCTTGGCATGTTTCATTGAAGTATTGAACAATGTTTCACTGAAAAGTGCTGAAAGCCCTTTGCATGTACTAGGTGCCTTTTATTTGTTAGAATATAAAGATAACAGCAGCTACAGTGGATTTCTCTAAGGATCCTAACCATGGCAGCAGAAGGGTCTTGCTACATCCCCAAAGGAGAGAATAGAATGGGAATCTCAATAACTCTCAGAGGAATGCCCTTGGAGTCCTTTGCATTTTCCTCTTGAGCCCAAATAGGACACACTTCAGATGTGGCAAGAAGCTGAGATGGAAACTATTACAGCAAAACATTTTATTTGGGGAGAAATGTTTGGAAAAATTCTGATTATTTTCTTAAAGGAACAAAGGGAATTTGATGAAAGGATTTGAGGTTTTAATGACCAAAGAAGGCCCCAGTGCCTTCCTCTCCCACCCCACAACTCCCTTCCTCCTTTCCCCCACTTATAATCCCCACCCTTTCCAAAAAGGAGAAACAAAATAAAGCCAGAGATATTTCTTGAACATTATAGCTCTGCTATGCCAGGCTGGGTTTATAGCAGCAATACCTTTTAATTACAGTCATATAATTATAAATAGGAAAGAAATTAAAAGATGAAGATGCAGTTTGTAATTAAATTACCATAAATACCATGGCAAGTTTTAAAGCCTGCATGAAAATCCACAATAGAAAAGCACGAATAGGGAGGTTGCTATATCCCAAGACTTGAAACGAACACTTTGTGGATTCATAGTCTGTTTATTTGGTGTTTTCCTTTGACTACATTGAAGAACTATTAGTCATGAAGATATAAAGGGACCATGAAATCTCAGTCTTGATTGGAGCCTCTGGTCATCTCCTAAGCTGCATGGATGGGTGGGGAGGAAAGAAGGAGGACTAGAGAGACAGGTAGAGAGAGACAGACAGATATAAAGACAAAGCAACAGAGACACAGAGAGACATTAAGGAGAAAGAAGACAAAGAGAAGAGATATGGAGAGAAAAGAAAGATATGTAGAGGAAAGGAGAATGGAGAGGTGGAAAGAGAGAAAGCAAGTGGTGGAACAAGTTGTTGGGAAAAGGTAGATACACCAAGTCCAACTTCCTGGAAATTTTGATGAACTTTGTCTATATTTCTGCATTGCCTTTGAAAGTAGGCAGATACTGTTTTAAGAGTATTATGGACCTATCTTAATCAGTGACCAATGAGTGGATATCCAACTAGAGAGAGTGAATCATAATCAATCTTGTCATTATTACTATAAAGGAAACCGGAAGGTTAAAGGACATTACAGTTAAATGGAAGAAAAGTTCACAGTTTCTCTTTGAAGGGTCAAATAAAGGAAATTAGAAACACCATTTCCAGGGATATTTGGTTATCACACATTGTAGTATGCCCCAATTGCAAAAAGACTACCATGATGGTCTTTATGACTTCTATATCAATAGTTATTTTAAAATTTAATTTCATTTTTTAATTAATAAAAATCCATTTGCTTTACCTTCTTTCTCTCCCCCTCTTCCCCATTAGAGAAAAAAGAAAAACAAAACCCTTATAACAAATATTCACAGCCAAGCAAAACAAATCCTTTCATTTGCCATGTCCAAAATGTTTACTTCTTATTCTGCTCTCTGAGTTCATCTTTTCTGACAGGAGGAGGGTAGCTTCTTCACCATCAGTCCTCTGGAACCATGGCTGGTCAGTATATTGATCAGAGTTCTCACATCTTTCAAAGATCTTGGGTTTTATGGCATTATAATTGTAAAATAACTCCTGTTTTTGCCTATTTCAGTCCACATAAATCCTTCTAGGTTTTTTGAAAACCATCCCTTTTCCCATTTCTTCTGGAAAAACAGTATTCCATTATTCCATGCATCATTATTTTAGCCATTCTCCCAATGGATGTGTGCTCTGTTAGTTTCCTGCTCTTTGCTCTTATAAAAAAGCTGTTACAAATGTGTTTTTCCCTCCTTTAGGAAATCTCCTTAGGGATATAGGTGTAGTTGTAGCATTTCCAGGTCAAAGGATATGTATAACTTAGTCAGTTTTGGTGTATAGTTCCAAATTGCCTTTCAGAATGGCTGGACCAATTCACACCCCACTAGCATTTCTCACAGAGGATGAAGAAGCAGAGACATTTAATGAAGAAGCAGATAAGACTCTAAATGAAATCAACATATGCTTTGATACCTGGCATTCCAATGCAAAGGTGAACATAGAGGATGCCAGGGAGACATATGTTGGAAAATGTGGCTCAGGAATAAGAAATGAAAAAAGCAGACTTATAGGCTGCACAGAAGCATCATACCTATAGATCAGAAATAATTTCTTCAAGAAAAGAATATGGAGGTAAATGACATAACAAAAATATTTTAACAGACAGAAAATGATCATTTACTGAAGTTGGAATCATTTCCAAATTTTCTGTGGAGAGTTGGACCAATTGACTAATTAAAGGAGATAAAAATTAATACTACATTAGAAAAATAAATGATAATATATCCAATAACTGAGGCAACTTGAACCTCACCTGTTTAAATACAGTTTATCATCAGTCCTTAAGCAAGTTGAACAGGTATAAATCAATTACCATAATGTTCACCCTTTCACTTCACGAAGATCATCTCTTAGAATCTCTAGTTTCCTTCAAAATGCAAACTTTTCCTGATCCTACTGTTGCTATTGCCCCTCTCCCTTTCACCCTATATTTATTTTGTGCATAGGACTTATTTGGGGCTACTTCTTGTCTCCTTCAGCTGACACTCATAGGTTGAATCCCCTAAAGGACAGCTGCCCCATATTCAAGGTATTCAGTGGGTCTGCACTATTGCTCACAAGCCCCCACTGATGTGTTTACCTTTCATTATACAGGCAGAAGATACAGTAAGTTCAAAGAAAAGGCATTTACTGAAATTAGCATCCTGATATTTATACTAGATTATATCCTCCCCCAAACTTAGGGTTCACTTACCACATAAAACATCAGTGAAGAGAATGAATAAGTACAGAGGTCATATATGAGGGTACCATTCATGGTGTGTATATATGGATGGGCAATTCATAGCTCTGATTCTGCTGGAACTCTGTTGTCCTCTTGTTCTCCCCTATGATTCTCTTTGCTGGGCAAGACATCTTGAATTACTCTGCTATGATGGAGGGGCCAGTTCATTGCTAATCATGTTGCTATGCTGGTTGGTCACAGTCCCTGTTACCTCTAGCTTCTGGCTAAGCTAACATCATTGGTGAGGGCACTGTTAGCTCATTTGAGAAAGAATCAGAACTCTTATCCCAGGACCAATAAGTTGCTTATACAACTCTACTCCTTTGGATTCTCAGCTGGGAGGCCTATGATCTCTAAAACACCAAAATCATAATTCTAGGCACCAAGTTGTCTTTTCTCAACTTTTCCCCATGGAAGCTTAGGGTTCTGGAAGTCATTCTTGAATTCTTCTCTGAAACTGTGAATTCTTTGAAATAGAATCAATTAAACTCTCAATCTCTCCTATTCACCCACACAACTGAGTGGTCAACTAAGGCCCCTAGGCTCCAGACAGGAGACAAATTCATTTTGTTTGCAAATTCCAACTTCAGCCTAGTTCCAGACCTGTTCAGATGCAAACATGGTTACTCAAAGTCCAAAAGAGCTTTTGGTCTCATACCATCACTAACTGTATATGTGACTACTTTAGGTCTGAGCATTTAAGTCCCTATTATATCTAAGAAACTCGAATTGACTGTCCTCCATCTCTGGAATAAATTTCTTCATTACCACCACCTCATAGAATCCCTTACTTCCTACAAGACTCAGTTCAAGCTCCCCTTTCTACATAAAATTTTTCTCAGCCCTTCAAAGTATTACTGCCCTTCTTCTCCAAATACCATTTAATTACATATTTTGTATAATATATGTGTATATAATAAGTGTAATATGTAACAATATATGTATATGTAATAATATGTATACATTTGTATATAGTATTATGTATGTGTACATATACATTCTGTTTGTATATGTGTATACACACATATTGTCTCCTACAATAGATAAGCTTTTTGAGAGCAGGAACTGTTGTATTTTTTTCTTTGAATTTCTAGCACCTGATATAGTATCTGATATGTAGTAGATTCTTAATAAATTCTTTCTGATTGTTGTTTGATACCATTGGCCACATTATCTCAGCCCCAGCACTTCCTCCAGTGCTGAGTAGATTTTTCTCCCCCAGATTAGTGGAGGAGAAATTTGGAGAGTCTTTGGTCCTGGGCGGGTGGCTGTTGGGAAAGAGAAGCAGTACAGGGAAAATATGAAAGTTATTGGTCCTGCATAAAGGTTAATGTAGTCTCTCTGGGCCATAGTATTTTTACCCATTAGAGAGAGGGTAGTACTGATGGGGTCCTTGTGATGTATATATGTCTGTAGTATCAATCTGTAACATCAGTTTGTAAATGGGGTGCTTTGGGATCTATGTCTGTAAAATCAATTTGTAAAAGCAGTCTGTAAGATCACATTTCCACCCCCCAGCCTCAGAGCATTGACTCTGCCCCTTCCCCCTCCCAGCACTCTGCCCAGCAACAACTCATGACCTGTTTATCTCTGCTTGAAACAATAAGTTATGTAAATGTTATCTCCCTTAGTTAGAGTGGCCAGCCCCACCATGAATTCTTCAATACCTTATCTATAGGGTAACTCCTTAGTCAATTATAGACCCACACTGTCTCTGATGACCTTGGTGGGTGGCAGACTGGGCACTCTTTAGTGACGTATCAGGCCTAAAACCACACCTCCAGCTAGCCCCGCCTTGAGCTATTTCCCAGTGAATCATGGGCAATACACCTGCGCAGTTGATATTAAAAGTGTATGGTCCTTTGAACACTGACCACTCCTTAACTCCTCCCTGATCCCACCCTTACTCACCTAGCATAATTGACACCTTAAAACTATGCCTGCTGCCTCTGCGAGTTTGCAGGTTCCATAAGAATCTAGCCCGCTGTTCTCGACAGCGTAACAATAAACTTTACAATTTCGGCTTCAAAGTTTGCTTGAGCCTGGTGAATTCCTTCCAGACTGGATGCCAGGAGAGGTATCCCTGGCAGAACCACTTACCCTCCCCCCCTCCTTATCACCCTTCCCTCTTCAGTACTAGATGACTGCTAAAATTCCTTCTATCTCTAAATATGCCATCCTATGTTCCTATTGCATATCTGAGCTCCCACACTTAGCACTTGTGTGACCTTATGCATATTTATTAATTTTTTATGCTTAATCCTATGCCCCCTCCACTCCAGGGACAATTTTCTCATTTATAAAATGAGGGGACTGTTCTATATAATCATTATTATCTCTTCCAGCTCTAAATCTATGATATTATAATTCTATCCAAGCTTGCATTTGTTGGAATTAGAGTATATCTTTTTTACTCATGTATTTCAGAGTTTCTACTCAGCTCTGGTCTTTTCATCAGGAATGCTTGGAAGTCCTATATTTCATTAAGGGTTCATTTCCTCCCCACCCCTACCTCCTATAACATTATATTCAGTTTTCCTGGATAAGGTACTATTGGTTTTAAGGCTAAATCATTTGCCTTTTGGAATATCATATTTCAAGGTTTCTATTCCTGTACGATGGTAGCTGCTAAATATTCTATGATCCTGACTGTGACTCCTTGGTATGTGAACTCTTTCTTTCTGACAGCTTGTAATATATTTTCTTTGATTTAGAAGCATTTTATTTTGGCTATAATGTTCCTATGAGTTTTCATTTGGAGGTTTCTTTCTGGAGGTTATTGATGATTTCTATTTTCCACTTTGCCCTCTGGTTTTAATAAGGCTAGGAAGTTTTCTTTCATGATTTCTTGAAATATGACATCCAGGTCCTCTCTCTCTCTCTCTCTCTCTCTCTCTCTCTCTCTCTCTCTCTCATTAGGGCTGTCATTGATCCTTAAATTATCTCTTCTCAATATGTTTTCCAAATTAATTGCTTTTGCTATGCAATACATTATATTATCTTCAATTCCCCCTCATAGTTTGAAATTTTAAAACTTTTAAAAAATATTTCTTATCTGATGGAGACTTATAGAATGTTTGGTAGCTTTTAATTTTTAAGAAGTGTGTTAGATAAAGTTTGGACCTTTTGTGCCAAAAAGTTTCTTTCCAAATTTTTCTCCCAAAACTTATTTCTTTTCCATTTTTTCTAATATTCTCATTTTATTTTAATATAATTTTAAATTCTTTAAAAAAAAGCCTTGATTAATTTCTTCTAGAAGTTCTAATTGATTGTTAAACCAACCTTTATTTTTCTTTGAGCTGTGGCTTATAGGTTTTTGAAGTTATTCTTCTCTTCTAGATTTGTATCTGAGGCATCCCTGGCACTTTGATAGCTTTTTATTGAGTCTTCATTGTTGTGGTGGTTCATTTCATCCTTACTTCTCGAATTAGTACTTTGTATTAGGGCCAGAATACTTCTAAGGGGAATGTTATGGACTGGTATGATCCTGGCCTATCTTATTTTTGGTCTTGCTACTATGTATTGGGGGTATTGAGTGTTATGTTCTTCATGGATCACAGGGCTATTTTTGGCCCGAGAGATGTAAAAGTTTGGTGGGCTCTAAGCAATCTGATTTGGGCCATGGTCTGATTTTTGCCCACCTGGACTTTTCCTGCTCCAAACATTGACTTGGTTCTAAGCGACACAGCTGCAGACTTACTCCTGAGTGAAGTTTCAGTAGAGAGTTGTGGATTCCAGCCCCAGTCAGCCAGCTGGAAGGTTCTGAAAGTTCAGAACAAAAGTGTTGCTGTCCTAGTCCTTTTCTGAGCACAGGGGACCAGTGTATGATTCTACTTTGTGGTTAGCCTTAAAGTGCTGCAGATCTAGCCCTGACCTCAGTCTAGTGTCTGAATTTTCAATCCTACTCTGGAGTCAGAGCAAAAGTCCTGTGGTCCTGTTGTGAGCCTGGGGACTGAGACACTTTTTTTCTACAAATTTTTCTATGGTCACTTACCTGTGGGCCAAATTTGTGATCTTGAGATAGAAAAATGATCTACTATATTTTCTCTTTAGATTTTTTTCGATCATTAGTCAGTCTGATGTTCCTCTTAGATCTTTGTTAGATTAGTTGTGTAGGGAACTGGGTTATATAATATAACATAATATAGTGTAATGTAATATAATATATAATATATGTATTATATATATGTCTTTGTTAAGAAACAGAACTATGAGGGGCGGCTAGGTGGCGCAGTGAATAGAGTGCCGGCCCTGGAATCAGAAGGACCTGAGTTCGGAGCCGACCTCCAACACTTAATCCATACAAACAAAAACCTAGCCGTGTAATCTTGGGCAAGTTACTTAACCCCAATTGCCCTAAAGGGGCGGCTAGGTGGCGCAGTGAGTAAGAGTGTCGGCCTCGGAGTTGGGATGACCTGAGATCAGATCCGGCCTCAGAAAATGAGCACCCACACATAAATAATGACTAGCCGTGTAACCTTGAGCAAGTTACTTAACCCCAATTGCTTAAAAAAAAAAAAAGAAACAGAACTATGTGGCCACTTTGGTGAAAACTATGTGGTCATTTCAGTGATAACTTGTTATGTCATAGCATTGTGAACGCTGTACTTTGGTTTCTGTGAATGTTTTGCTTTAATTTACTGCTGAATAAGTAGAGAGTTCACTATACTATGTAATCAGAACCTCAAAGCTGTTCACAGCAGCAGTCCTCTGGAAAGCTGTTTGTGTTTGGCTTTACATACTGTGGCTAAGGGACTGCCAAAGGGAATGGCAGTGTCAAAGGGGGATACACAATAGGCATAAGGAGTAGGGAAAAGGGGAGAAAAGATATTATGATGGTTAGAGGATATACTCTCTGCATTTGGCCATGCTCCCCCACTGTACTCTAGGAACAAGAAACAAGCTGCTAGGACTAATTAGAATTCACTATAGTTCTGATTCAACCATTCTGGAGAACAATTTGGAACTATGCCCAAAGGGCTATGACCAAGCAATACCACTATAAGCTTGGTCTGTATCCCCAAAAGATAAAAAACAAAAAAGAAAAAGACCTATGTGTACAAAAATATTTATAGAAGCTCTATTGTTGGTGGCAAAGAATTTGAAATTGAGGGGATGTCCATCAATTGAAGAATGGTTGAACAAGTTGTTTTATATGGTGGAACATTATTGTGCTATAAGAAATGATGAGCAGGATGTTCTCAGAAAAACCTGGAAAGACTTACATGAACTGATGAAAAGTGAAATGAGCAGAACAATGAGAACATTATATACATTAACAACAATATTGTATGATGATCAACTGTGAGTGACAGCTATTCTCATCAATACAATGATCCAAGACAATTCTGAAGGACTTATGAGGAAAAATGCTATCCATCTCCAGAGAAAGAACTGATGGAGTCTGAATGCAGATCAAAGTATACTTTTTCTCTACTTACCATTTTTTCTTGTTTCTTTGTCAGTGTTTTCTTTCATAACATGAATAATCTGGAAATATGTTTTGTATGACTGCACATATATAATCTATATTAAATTACTTGTCTTCTTGGTGTTAGGGTAAAGAGGGAAGAAGAGAATTTGGAACTCAAAAATGTTTTAAAATGAATGTTTAAATTGTTTTTACATGTAACTGGGGAATAAATAAAATATTAAATTAAAAAAAATCGAGTCAATTAACAATCACATCCTGAAACAACTGGAGAGCAGGATTAGAGGTTGCTACTTACAAAAGAACTGAGTATAAATGCAGCTTTATGAGTCAGATCACGAATTCCCCAGATTATTTGACTGTGACCTTTGGAGAACCCTGCGATTGGGATAACAGATAGGGGACACTTAGACTACAAGTGTGAAAAGCTTTGGAGATATTTTCTAAATTAAACATTGGGTATGAGTGCAGCTGTCAGGAGGAGCAGTTGAGTCTGAATGTCTGAATTGGAGAATTCCTTAGTTTGGCATGTATCTATAGATAGATAGCAAAGAGGAATTGCAGTAGCTGAAAAGAAACATGAAATGTACAGATTTAGAGATATCTTCCTCTTAAATGGTTATAAATACTATTTGTGCCCAATCTGCAGTAGAGGCTTCTGAACTTGTATTGGTATCATTAGCCATAGCAGTCCACACTGTATGTTGATCCTAACTTTGTGATATTATTTTGGTCCTCTTCAAGCATGTAGAGAAAATAACAACAATAGATAAATAGATAATAGTCTGAGTTTAGGGAGACTACAGTTTTGTAACTCAACATAGTAATTTAAAATATTTTATTATATTCCTTCTATATTTTTGATTGTGAATAAAGAGTATATAGAGTTAAGATATGCTTGTGGCCAGCCTATTACAACACATTCATGATTGGTGTTCAATGAAATACAATAGACCAGGGAGGATGTTGGAATATCTATAAATCAGGGTTTTAGTCATAATTCTAATTGGATAAACCCCCACTGGCCACACCCATTAGATGAATCAAGCAGGCAAATACCCCTCCCAAAGGGCAGAGCTAGGGTACAAAAGTAGCAGCAATCTCAGAACCAAATGGAGATTAGTATTTTCCTCATGAGTCCCCTAGTTTTTGATGGAATTCACAAGTGTCAGAGTAGGTTTGGTATAAGGAGAGCACCTGAGCTCTCATCACTGAAAAAGGTCAGGTAACTGGGAAGAGAGCCTCCTTGGTGTTAGAATTCAATTATTATCTCTTGAATTTGAACATTTCAAGAAGATAATCAATCATTCTATTTCTGTAAGCATGGTTTAACTTAAACAGCATTCAAAAGAATCATGATTCACATTCAGAGAATTCTTTGGTTTCCCCCTCTCTTTAACTGCTGTTGAATATTTGTTGTTCATCAAATCTCAAAGTTTATTTTCAACTTTATAGAGATAGGGTTGGAATGGAATATCTGTTGAATGTCATTTTGGTAAAGCAATAACTTTTACATACATTCCAGGAAAGTTGGTATGGTTTAAATAAGAGGCTTTTGGAAAAGGGAAATGTGGAAAGTTGGGGCATTTTTCTTGGCTGTGGGTGGTCTCACTGCTTTGAGGTACATTTTATTAGCAGCAAAATGATATGCAGTCATTTGCTATATAACCCCTATCACCAGCTGTCTCATTCATATGTAGGCTTGCTTGCTACCTTAGAGACTCCCCAAGGGTTGAGGGTAGCTTGGAACCCTTCAAAAATAATGCATCTTTTAAGAGGAAGGGCAGATAAAAGGTTCAAAGAAGCAGACAGATGTTCATGGTTAAAGTTTAGAATGTTGCCCAATTCCATTTATGGTTCACTCCTCTTATTTAGGCATCAATACAACTGAAGCTAGTATATTCCAAGGCCCTGTCAAGCCTTCATTTTATTCTTTTTGTCATTTATAAGTAAACATCCAGATGGGCTATTTTACAGTTCATAAACTATCAAGTGTGCTACTTTCATCAGCTACCCCACTCCATCTTATCACTCCCACTCCCACTCCCTCCCCAATCCCTTGATTTACAGTAAGTTACAAAACCAATGTGAGGGGTGAAGTTTGCTGTTCTTCTCTAATGCTTAACACAAGCTCTTTCCGTGGTCCCAGCTAGCCACCCCAGAGTGAGCTCTCATTCCATCTGGACTCAAAGGAATTTGTTAAAATTGTGCTTTGCCTCTCTTAGCAAAATTTGTCTCTCTTGTGATGGGAGAACTGAGGTCATGGAAGCCAAGAAAAGTTTTATCTCCTTTATAGTTCCTCCTAACGTAATGTGCCTTCATCAAGAAAAAAATACTAAACCAAACAAAAACAATTTTGCTAAACCAAAGAATGATGGTGATATATCTTGGCAACAGAATCATAATTAAGATGTGATGGGGCCAAGGATAGGCGTAGGAACAATGCTGACCAAGTGGGTAGGAAAGCCACATTTTGGAGAATGGCATCTCTTCAGTTTCTGGTTTCTAACTGTGGTTGCTGAAACTTTCAGAGTTAAGTCCTTGACTTTTCTCAAATCAAAGGGAGTCAATGTGGCTTTATGTAGTGCTTCTTTATTTGATCTGATACTTCCTAATCTTTTTTAAAGATTATTTTTCCTTATTTTGAACTTCGAAATCACTAACATTTACATATGCAAAGAATGGAAAAGGATGATTGTATATGAAGCTAAGTTTCTCCACAATATATTACTTATTTCTTTTTAAAAAATGTAATGAATTCTGCATGTTAGTTTCAAAATTGCCCTGATTATCTATGTCTCCTGAACCTTCTATTCTCTTCTGTCCGTTCTTTTAAATTATTCATTTAAAAAGTTTCTTTGCATCACTGTCACTAGTCCCCTCCATTTCACCCCCACTAAAACTTCCCCTTGTAAGAAATAAATATTGTCAAGAAAGACAAATATGCAATAGATGAAGTCCAAAAATGTGTGTCTCATACTGTACCTCTAGGTCATCATTTCTCTATCAGGAGGTGGGAAGTATAGCTCATCACTGGGCTTCTGTAGTTATGATTAGCCATTCCATTGGTCAGAATTCTCAGGTCTTCCGAAGTTGCTTTTATTTATATTCATTATAGAAATTGTTCTTCTGGTTCTTCTCACTTCACTTTGAATCAGTTCATACAATTTCCCAGGTTTATCTGAATTAATATTTTTCATCACTTTTTATAGCACAATAATATTTGATTACATTTATATATCATTATTTGTTCAAGCACTTTCAAACTGATGGGTACATCCTTATTTTTCAGTCCTTTGGTACAGCAAAAACTATTTAAAATTAATTAATTCATTTTTAGTTTTCAACATTCAGTTCTGCAAGCTTTTGAATTTCAAATTTTCTATTTGCCTCCCTCTATCTCCCCCCTTTCCAAGATGGTGTACAATCTTATATAGGCTCTACATATACATTTATATTAAACATATTTTCACATTAGTCATGTTGTGAAGAAGAATTAGAACCAATGGGATGAACCACAAGAAAGAAGAAACAAAACAAATTGGGAGAGAGAGAAAGAGAGAGAGAGAGAGAGAGAGAGAGAGAGAGAGAGAGAGAGAGAGAGCGAGAGAGAGAGCGCACAAATAGTATGCCTAGATCTATATTCAGACTCCATAGTCCTTTCTCTGAATGTGGATAGGATTTTCCATCATGAACGTTTTGGAGTTATCTTAGAACCTTGCATTTCTCTGAAGAGATAAATCTATCAAAGTTGGTCATTGCACAATGTGACTACAACTGTGTACAATGTTCTCCTGGTTCTGCTCACTTCACTCTGCATCAGTTCATATAAGCCTTTTGAGGTTTTTCTGAAATCTGCCTTATCATCATTTCTTAAAGCACAATAGTATTTGATTGCACTCATATACCACAACTTGTTCAGCCATTCCCCAATTGATGGACATCCTCCAATTCTTTGCCACCACAAAAAGAGCTACTACAAATATTTTTGAACATGTGGATCCTTTAGCCATTTTTATGATCTCTTTTGGATATAGTCCCAGAAGTGGTATTGCTGGGTCAAAGTGTATACACATTTTTTATAGCCCTTTGGGTATAGTACCAAAATGCTCTCCAAAGTGGTTGGATCAGTTCAATGCATTAGTATTCCAATTTCCCCACATCTTCTCCAGCATTTATAATTTTCCTGATTTGTCATGTTAGTTAATCTTATAGGTGTGATGTGGTACTTAAGATTTGTTTTGATTTGCATTTCTCTAATCAATAGTGATTTAGAGCATTTTTTCATATGACTATAGATAACTTGAATTTCTTCCTCTGAAAACTGCTTGTTCATATTCTTTGACCATTTATAAGTTGGGTAATGATGTGTATTCTTATAAATTTGACTCCGTTCACTATGTATTTTAGAAATGAGGCCTTTATCAGAGACACAGGTTGTAAAAGTTCTTTCCCAGTTTTTTGTTTCCCTTATAATATTGGTTGCATTGGATTTGTTTGTGCAAAAACTTTTCAATTTAATGTAATCAAAATTATCCATTTTGCATTTTATAATGTTATCTAGCTCTTGTTTGGTCACAAATACCTTCATTTTCCATAAATCTGATAGACAAACTATTCCTTGCTCTCCCAGTTTGCTTGTAGTATCAGCCTTTATATCTAAATTGTGTACCCATTTTGACTTAATTTTGATATACTGTGTAAGATATTGGTCTATGACCAGTTTTTGGATACTATTTTCCAGTTTTCCCAACAGTTTTTGGTCAAATAGTGAGTTCTTATCCCAGAAGCTGGGGTCTTTGAGTTTATCAAACATAAGTACTATAGTCATTGACTACTGTCTTGTGTCTTGTGTACCTAACCTGTTTCACTGATCGTCACTCTATTTCTTAGACAGTACCAAATAATTTTGATGATTGCTGCTTTATAATACAATTTAAGATCTGGTATCACCAGGCCACCTTCCCTAGCACTTCTTTTCATTAATTTTCTTGATATTTTGGACCTTTTGTTTTTCCAAAAAGCTATTAAAACATGTGCATCTTTTTCTACTTTCATGGATCTCTTTGATAGATATATACCCAGAAGTGGTATCACTCATTCAAAAGGTATCACACAGTTTTGTGACTTTATTGGTATAGATCCAAATTGATTTTCAGAATGTTTAGGCTACTCAGTTCCAGTAGAAGTTGCATTAATATGCCTGCCCTTCCACAGTTCTGGCAACAATTATCATTTTCCGTTTTTGTAATCTTTGCCAATATGATGTAGTTGAGGTAGAACCTCAGAATTTTAAAAATAGTATTTTATTTTTTCCAATTGTATGTCATGACAATTTTTAGCATTCATTTTTTTTTTTGCTTTTTCTTTTGGAGGTCAATTGGGGTTAAGTTACTTGCCCAAAGTCACATGGCTAGGAAGTATATCAAGTGTCTGAGGCCAGATTTGAACTCAGGTCCTCCTTTAACTTTATTCAAGGATCCACATGGTACATTAGAAAGAATACTGGGGCAGCTAGGAGGTTCAGTGAATAGAGCACTCACTGGCCCTCGAGTCAGGAGGACCTGAGAACTGTGACATAGATTATATATGTGCAATTATGTGAAACATATTTTCATATTAGTCATACTTGTAAAAAAAAAGAGAAACAGATCAAAAGAAAAAAAAACATGAAAAACTAAACTGAAAAAAGTATACTTAGATCTGCCTTCAGAGTCCATCAGTTCTTTATCTGGATATTGAAGGCCTTTTCCATCATGAATCTTTTTTACTTATCTTGAATAATTGTGTTGTTGAGAAGAGCTAAGTATATTAAAGTTAGTCATCGTATAATGTTGCTAATACTGTGTACAGTGTTTTCCTGGTTCTGCTCATTTCACTTTGCATCAGTTCGTACAAGTCTTTCCAGGTTTTTTGGAATCTTCCTGTTCATCATTTTTTTTTTATTGCACGATAGTATTCCATTACATTCACATATCACAACATGTTCAGCCATTTTCCAGTTGATAGATATCCCCTCAGTTTCCAATATTTTGCCACCATGAAAAGGGCTGCTATGAATATTTTTGCATATGTAGGTCACTTTCCATGTTTTGTGATCTCTTTGGGATACAGACCTAGAAGTAGTATTGCTGAATCAAAGGGTGTGCATAGTTTGGTTGCTCTTTTGACATAATTCCAAATTGCTCTCCACTCAGAGTTGTTTTAATGTACATTTCTCTTATTAGTAATTTGGAACATTTTTTATATTGTTGTTGATGTCTTTCTTCTTTTGGAAACTACCTGTTCATATCCTTTGGTTATTTGCCTGTTGTGTAATAGCTCTTGTCTGTCTGTCTATCTCCCATATATCTTGTTTCTCAGATCCTAATCAGAGAAAGTTGCTGGGATTTCCCCCCCATTTATCAATTTTCTTTCTAATTTTAATGGCATTGATTTTGTTTGGTCAAAAACCAGTTTTTAATTTGATGCAATCCAAATGATTTCTTTTGTCTCCTAGGATCCTCTCTCTCTCTTGCTTGTTAATGATGATCAACTCATAATTTGATCTCAAAATCTGTAGTCAATTCATCACTTATTTATAGTTATAAAAGGGATCTTCTTTTCTGCTCCTGTAATTTTAAATGCTTTTATTATATATACACAATCATATATGTGTATACATAGATGTATAAGTATTTATCTATATAAATATGTGTGTATACATATATATATTCACATATATGTATACATGTATGTGTGTGTATAATCCTACAAGAGGTGAGACTTGAACATACTTCTCACCTAACTCCAAATCTAGTGCTTTTACCACTATATATCACCCTGCCCTTCCATCATTGATTCTATGTCCTTATGTTTTTGAGATTATCTGGATTAGTTGAATTTCATACCAAGCTTTCTACAGGTTCGTTTTCTTTCCCAATGCTTTAATTGTATTATGAGATATGTTGCTTAATCCCCCACTTTCCTCTGTAATATTTACAAATTAGAAACTTGTATTCTAAACTCCTGTGGGTTCTTGAAAGTATTAAGAATGGAGTGCTATGGGGCGGCTAGGTGGTGCAGTGAATAGAGCATTGGTGCTGGAGTCTGGAGGACCTGAGTTCAAATCTGACCTCAGACACTTAACACTTACTAGCCATGTGACCTTGGGCAAG
Organism: Gymnobelideus leadbeateri; assembly: GCA_011680675.1. Classification (NCBI taxonomy): domain Eukaryota; kingdom Metazoa; phylum Chordata; class Mammalia; order Diprotodontia; family Petauridae; genus Gymnobelideus; species Gymnobelideus leadbeateri. The sequence continues at coordinate 883,151 of WOXC01003688.1, read as the reverse complement.
TCACTTAACCCCGATTACCCCTCCAAAAAGCCAAAAAAAACCCGAATGGAGTGCCATTCAAAAGGAAAAGAGTGATCTGGATCACATTGGTTGTTGGTCTTTGGATAAAGGTCTCAGATTTAGACTACTGATACATTAAATTAATATTTATTGAAGGTTGAAAAATGTGTGATTCTTAGCACAATCTATACCCTTTACCACATACAGAAGGAAACAAGCATGCTGTATGGAACTCAGTACCTTTTATTTTTTTAATTTTATGAATCTCCAATGACAAGTAATTCATCATGCACTGGTCATTCTATTAATGTACTCTGCACTCATACTCTTTTAAGCTGATTGACATGAAATAGATATCCTCTATTTTCAAGGTTGTCTTTAAGCCTTTCCAGCTTGGTAGGACTTGCCAGCTGACCTCTTACTTCCATGCTGAAATGAGACATTGGAGTACTACTTTGTAGATAACTTTTTGTTGTTCTTAATATTTTTATTATTAATAGAATAATTAATAATTAATTATTAATAGTAATAACTTACTATTAATAGAATAAAAATTTTTATTATTAAACTGTCTATAGGAACGACAGTTCAAAGCAACTTTAGAGATTGCCTATTTCAGTTTCATTCTTTAGAGGAAACTGGAGTCCAGAGACACAAATTGACTTGCTCAAGGTCCCAATTACTAGTAGTAATAATAAATAGCATCTATATAGTGCTTTGAAGTGTACGCATACTTTCTAGAAATTATCTCCTTGATCTTTACAATAGTAACCACATGAAATAGATCCTATTATTCCTTTTTTAAAGATTATGTTATTAATAATGGTAATATCTATAGGGTTTAGAATTGGAAATGACCTTGAAGGTCTCCTAGGTCAGCCTCGTCATTTTGACAGATGAGGAAACTGAAGCTCATATAAATACGTTATTATATTATTATCTTCATTTTTTCAGATAAGGAAATGGAAGCCCAGAAGTATAGATGCCATTTTTCAGATGAGGAAAATAAGACTGAGAAAGGTTAAATGAGTTATGTAGGCTCACACAGTAATTGCCTAAGGTAGAATTTGAACTCAGGCTTTTCCAACTTAAAGTCTAATGCTCCATCCACTATGCCACCTAACTAGCCCTCTGGTAGTTGCAAGGTTCAGTGCCAGAATAAAGCCCTAAAAAGGATGCAAGAAATGCTAAATGTGTCTGGATCACCAAATGTCATATTTTATACTACTGTAGTCTTGTTTTGGGCAACAAAAGATCTGAATAAGGAACCCATTTTCATGATTTAAACAGACATATTTGAAGGAGCATTCTTCACGTGGTTTTCATGGCCATACCAGAAATTGCGGGTGTTCATTTCAGTATTACTTTTGATTTAATCAGTTTTTACTGGAAAATATGTTCTTTCCCCCTCCAAAACAGTTCAGGGAAAAGGTCTACAAATTTCTGAAAGCTTTTAGCCCAGGAAGATGAAAGGAAACATAAGTGGCCTGTGTGAGGGGGAAGGTGGTAGATATGTGTGAGAAACATGGGAACTTTGCTCTGGTGACATTGGCAGAGCCAAGGGAACCCAGCTAAATCTTTCCTCTTCTTCAATTCAGTAATTTATGAAATAGTGAAGGAAAGGCTAAGAGGCATTCTGAGGACTTGCTAGTGTCCACAGTTCCTCTGGCATTTCCAGAACAAGAGCATACACTTTGCTTCCTCAGATTCAGGGAGAGTGGAAAGAACTCTGAATGTGGAGTCAGAAGGTCTAAGTTCAAATCCCAGTTTTGCTATTTACTGTGTGATCATGGACTATTTACTTGACCTCTCCAGACTTCAGTTTCTTTAATTATAAAATGCGTCAACCTATGGTCTCTAAGGCCCCCCATCCCATTGTAAATCCAAGGATAACCTCCCTTCGGCTGCCAAGCAAAGCCTTCTGGTAGTGCATTCATGGAGAGGGGAGCCCTAAGAAGAAGGATGACTGTCTTTCTGAGTTCCTGCACCCTGTGTTACTGTAACTCTGGACTGTCAATCAACATTACTGGAAATCCTTATCTCTGATTACAGAAAGTGTAAGTTGAAAGAGGCTTAAGTGGAGGGAGAGATTTCGAAATCATCCACATATAATGAGAAAGGTTGAATTGAGTACTAATTTAGCATTATGATTCAGGCAATCTTCAGATTAGATTGTCAGTTCTGAAATGAGCCTATTTCCAATCCAGTATTTACAAATAGGTAACCTTTAATGTAAATATAGCAAGGGCTGTTCTCCAACATACAGCATGATGGTATTGTGGGGCTCAAAGAGAAGCAAAATAGACATTTCTAGCCTCTTCTCCCTCCACCCTTCTCCAGGGGAGACTATAATTCTTGCCAGGAGGAAAAGCAGGAGGTTTGGACCAGATATTTGGCTACTGCTCTCTTCTGAGAAAAGGGGTCTCAAACTAAAATTACATCTATCTGCTAATTTACATATTTCTAGTGTAGAGGATGTGATCTTAGGTTCAATTTAACTTCAGATCTTTGTTTCAATAAGGAAATAAGACTCTAAACTTTATATACAAAACTTGACCTCTTTCCCACCAAATTCTACCAGTTCTACAATGAATGCCTATAGCAATCATCAAAGAAACCCATGAATCCAATCTGATAGCAAAACAGAAATTTTAAAAAGTATGTACAGGAAAATATATGCCAGACAATACAGAAGAAAAGAATTATTTTAGGAGAACAGTAACTCATCTCAACCAAGAAAAGAGTCCCAGATTTCACCCAAAGAGAAATTTCCTGAAGTCTTGAATCTAGCAAACTGGGGATAGGGCGGTGATGGTGACTGCCAGACCTTCTGATGTCAGCTCCTTCCCAGAGTCTTTTCCTTCAGCAACTAGAAGGGAGGTTGACATTGTCCATCTTCTCTCTCAAAGATGTAAGTCAGAAGTACTTGGAGTCCTAGGAAACCCAGTAACTCAAGTAAAAGTGGAGGAAAACTGGAGACCGAAAAGACTGGATCTCTTCCAGTATCACCAACTCTTCCTCACAGATGCAAGGTATTGATCTCCATCAATAAAGACTGAGTCCCATACTAATGGATTTTGTAAATATTAATTATTAATGTATTTATTTTGATGCTTTAGGGAATTCATGAAAAGGCAAGTATTCTAAAATCTTAAGCCAATCAGTTAAATATGCATGTCTATTACTACTCATGTGAGCTTAAGAAAATCATTTAACTTCTCTGGGCCTCAGTTTTCTCTTCTGTAAAATGTGGAGGTTGAACTGGAAGAGCACTAAAATCCCTTTCCAGCTTTAAAGCTATGATCCCATGACAAGATGATGGTCCTTAAGACCTATGATCCAAAGTGTAGTTAAATGCACCAGAGAGAAGTATAAGGACAAGATTAAATGTGTCAACTGCCACCAGTAGGACATGTGTCTTGAATTATTTCTTTACTTATGGAGAACAGTTAGTATGCATTGAACCATAGAGAGGCAGTTTGGTTAGGCTGTGGAGAGGGCACTGGGTTTGGTGTCAGGAAGACCTGAGTTCAGACAGGAACTCAGAGATTTACTAGCTATGTGATCTTAGACAAGTTATTTAGTTGCTGTGTATTTCAGTTCTTTCTTTCTTTCTTTCTTTCTTTCTTTCTTTCTTTCTTTCTTTCTTTCTTTCTTGCTTGCTTGCTTTATGGAGGGCAGTTGGGGTTAAATGACTTGCCCAAGGTCACACGGCTAGTAAGTGTGTCAAGTGTCTGAAGCCAGATTTGAACTCAGGTCCTCCTGACTCCAGGGCCGGTGCTCTATTCACTTCGACACCTAGCCACCCCTATTTCAGTTATTTCTAATGTGAAATTAGGAAAATAATAACACATATTTCCTAGGATTATCGTGCGAATCAATAAAAGCATGTAACATACTGCCTGGTACACAGTAGATGCTAAATAAATGCATGTACACACATTTATTAAGCATCTACTGTATATCAGGCACTGTGCTACATGTTTTTACAATATGTATGTAATATCTAGATCTAAATCTAGATTAGAGTAGGTATGAAATTTTTGGCAGTTAAGATTATTATTATTGTTATTATTAGCTTTTTTGGAGGGGGGAGGGCAGGGCAACTGGGGTTAAGTGACCTGCTCAAGGTCACACGGCTAGTAAGTGTTAAGTGTCTGAGTCAGGATCTGAACTTAGATCCTTCTGACTCCAGGGCCAGTGCTCTATTCACTGTGACACCTAGCCGCCCCAAGCAGTTAAAATTATTGAGAGGTTTCTGGGAAGATGGCAGAGTAGGTCAGAAAATGCCAAGCTCTCAAAATTTTCCTCCACAAAAGAGATAAAATAGCGCCTTAGGGTGAACATAGAGCAGTAAAAAAACAAGGGTAGAGTCCAAACACAGAGCTTCCCGGGATAATCAGCGATCTGAAGAAAAATCCCAAGATGAGGTTTAGTTCCTGTGAAGAGTAAACCAGGCTAGGGTCCACTGAAACAACAAGCAGCAAGCCCACTGGGGTTAGTTGGGTTGAGGCCTGCCTTTGTCCCACTCACAGGAACTTTCGCCCCCAGGACAATGAGGGGAGTTTGTGTTTGAGCCATGGAACCTCTGCTGATAAAGAATGCCAGACCCAGCTGTACTTCGAAGATGCAGCTCTGGGCAAGTAGGAACCAACACACACCCGATGAGTGCAGAAGCAATAGGACAGGGCTTCCACTGGCTGTGGGCACTTACAGGAGGCTTGAGGTTTTGATTTAGATTCTCGGTCAGAGGGGAGAACTGAGGGTGGAGCTGAGGCTGGAGGCAATATCTTCCATACCCCACAATTAGAGGTGATTATAAAAAATAATAAGAAAATACAAAAAATAAGCTATCACACATTAAAAAGATGCACAGGCAAAGGAGAAAGAATTCAACCATAGCAAGTTACTATGGGAATAGAGAAGATACACACGGTGTATCATCTCATATCACCAATTATACAAAAATAAATACAAAAAGAAAGAAAGAATGAATGGAAGAAAGGAAGGAAGGGTTCATCTTTAGAGAAGGATAGTGAAGCAGAGCAAATTTCTATCCCCAAAGAGTAATGTCAAATGGTCACTTTCCCAAAAAGAATTCATAGATCTTAAAAAAGACTAAAAATCAAATGAGAGAGATTGAGGAAAAACTTAAAAAAGAAAGAATAATCCGAGAAAAACAAGAAGATCATGAAAAGAAATTCAACCAATTAGAAAAGAAGATCCAAAATCTTAAGGAAAATAACAACTCATTGAAAATCAGAATTGGGCAAGGGGAAGCCAGTGAAGTTATAAGGGATCAAGAAATAATAGAACAAAATATAAAGAATGAAAAAAATAGAAGAGAATGTGAAGCTTTAAATTTTTTTTTGGAGGAAGGAAGGCAAAGCAATTGGGGTTAAGTGACTTGCTCAAGGTCACATGGCTAGTAAGTGTGTCAAGTGTCTGAGGCTGGATTTGAACTCAGGTCCTCCTGACTCCAGGGCCAGTGCTCTATTTACTGCACCATCTAGCTGTCCCTAAAGTTTTAGTATTTAAGCCTAAAATAAAGAAAATGAAAAAGCAAGAAAAAAGAAAGTAAAGATGTATGCTTCAATTAAAAAATGTCTGAGCATGCAATTTCTGTATACTGATTTATTTATTACACATACATTAACACCATTCTAAGTTCTGTTTATTTTAAAACACGGTTTTAATGGCTGTCATAGCTAAAGAAGTTCATTGTTGGTTGTGCTTACTAAATAATTACTAAATATTATATTACAAAATTAGGACTTGTTTTTCAAGGTGTATCATCTCATGTCACCAATTATACAAAAACTTTTGTTGATAGCAAATTTCCATCTTCCCTGATGTCAGTCAAGTGTTCATGTAAACTAATCTAAAAATGTTGCCTTTTCATATTTCTAACAAACAGATTTAAAACCCACTGAAACCCTTCACTTGGGAGATTTTAAAACGAGGTTAGAAAGTTCTGTTTTCAAAGTTTTGCGTTTTTTAAAAATATATTTTTTCCAGGTAACAAGCATTTGTTTTCTCTCTCCTACTCTCTCTTTCCTGCTCCATCTGTAACAAAAAGATTTAAAACCCACTGAAATCCTTCATTTGGGAGATTTTTAAACAGGTTAGAAAGTTCTGTTTTCAAAGTCTTACATTTTTTAAAAATATAATTTTTTCCAAGTAATAAGCATTTGTTTTTTCTCTCTCTTACTCTCCCCCTCCTGCTCCATTGTACAAAAACAGGGATGGAAGGAAGGGAGGGAGGAAGAAAGAAAGGAAGAAGGGAGAGAAAAAGAAAGAAAGGAAGAAAGGAAGGAAGGAAGAAAGAAAGAGTGAAAGACTTGTAACAAATATATATAGTCCGGGTGACTAGACGGTGCAGTGAATAGAGCACCAGTCCTGGAGTCAGAAGGACCTGAGTTCAAATCTGCCCTCAGACACTTAACAAAAACTGGTGATGTGACCTTTGAGAAGTCACTTAAACCCAACTGCCCTCCGAAAAGCAAAAAAAACAAAAAAAACAAAAAACAAAAAAACCTAACAAAAAATCCCCAAATATGTATTGTCAAGCAAAGTAAATTCTTTTATTGGCTACATTATTAAATATATAACTGACTGAATGCTATATAATTATAATGACCAATCTTTGTTGCCAGAGAAAACAATATAAGAATGTGCCTCTCTCCCTTTTTTGCAGAGGTGAATGAGTACAAGTATGGAATGTTGCATATAATGTCAGTGTGTTGGTTAATATTGCTGAACTGCAAGGGATAGTTTTCTGGGTTTGGGTAGACGGGGAAGAAATATATTTGGAAACAGATGATATAAAAACAAAAGTTATAAATGAAAATCTTTAAAATGTTGCTTTTACGTTGAAATGATAGATAATATGTTTATTTATTTAAAAAAAATCTTCTAGCAAGGCTACTGCTGACAGTCACTTGTAATAACAATAAAGGCCAGCAATTTTGGAACACATCTTTTCATAGGAGAAAAATAGGCAAAATTTTAAAGTTTGACAAGTCTTTTAAGCATTTTGCTAAGAGATAATCAGTGAGCCTCAGTATAGAGAAAATGGTGTCCTATGTAATCTTTTGGAGGTTTTTTTTTGGTTTGTTTTGATAGAGTGTACTTCATGAAAAAATTTCACATTTTCCCCTAATACTAAAACTCTAAAGTCTAAAACTCTGAAAAAAATTTCCCCAATGTATTGCATATCTCTTCTCATATACTCTCAAATCTTACTTAGTGACTCATTTCTTGAATTCAGAAATTCAGTTATATTTGTAGATTTTGAAACTAACTAATCCCTTAAATATGTAAAAAAAATCAATGAATTCATCAATTTGAAGTTTCTTCTATTGATCAACCAATCATTGAACAAGCATTTATTACGTGTGTGGAGATTGTGCTATGTTTTGCCTCTGGAGGTTGTGTGTGTCCACATGAATCTGTCTAGTTATAGCTCACAAGGGGACAAGAGTAGATAGATATCTCTATAGTCTCCTCCCTCCCTCTTTCCCAAGGGAAATTTCTATTCCTGTGAGGAGGAAAACAAGATATTAGGCCAGAGGCTGATCACTCTGCTGTCCTTAGAGGGGATACTGGACTGCCTTATATCTATCTTCTTCTCCCTTAAATATTATTCATCTAAGTGAAATAATTTTAAGGTACACCCTGATTGCTATTATGTGAATGAGAAGTGTACTAAATTATAAGAAGCTTGTACCCCTTCACACCAGATGCCAGTTCCACAATGACCACAAATAGCAAACAAATACATTTATTGCTCTCAGATAATCCAGAGTGAATGAACTCTTCCACTGGGAGCAAGATAGCTCAGCTAAGCCAAGTAGAGTCACCGTCCTCACCAAAAAAGGAATCTCCCAAAATTTCTAGTGTAATAAACTAGGGGACATGACCAAAATGCTAGCTCCTCCATGTGCTGACTTAGTCTTTCCCCTTTCAGGGACTGAAAGAGAGTCCAGAATGGAACATCTCTCAAGTTGAAAGCCTGAAAAAGGGCTAAAATGTCTCTTCTTTCTTGCTCTCACCAGTTCTGCCCACTGAACATGAAGGCTTGTGACACTGAGTAATCAATCTGCACCAGTGCAGACAGAATTGACCCTTTTATCCAAGGATTACATAAAGCACCTATTACGGGAACCATTCTACAGTCTGGGATACAAAAACAACAATGAAACAAAAAGTTTACACTCAACTGAGGAGACAGCACGTACATATATAAATACATAGACAAAATACATGCAGATAATTTTGTGAAGAAGGGCATTAAGAAGTGGAGAGCTTATAGAAGGTCCATGTAGAATGGATCATGAGCTTAAAGAAAATAAGAAATTTTAAGAAACAAATAAGGAAGGAATCCAGGTCTGTGTAAAGTCACAAAGGCTAGAAACAGCTGGATATATAAAGAATATAACAAGATATTGTTTAGCTAGATTCCGGAATACAGAAAGGAGACTAACTTTGAGATAAATCCACAGTAAGAACATGTGATATGAATGACAAGTCCGCACTAGAATCTGAGAAATAATTGTCAAACAGGTAAGAGAAACACCTGGAGAGAGCAATGTCAGGAAAACCCAGGAAGGAGAGAGTTTTCAGGAAGAGAGACAATGTCAAATATCAAGTGCTGTGGAGAAATCAAGAAATCAAAGATGTTTCAGAAGAACTTGGCCCTTGACAGAAGGAAGTTCAGCAAAGGGATGGGTTTTGAAGGGGAAGAGGAGGAGATGTGTGATTCAGATTGCAACCTATATTGTCTCCCCATTCCCTGTAACTCACTCCATTCCACCAAAACTAAAAAGGGGATGGTGTGTGGAACTCACTGCCCTTGGATACAGAAGAAACTGAGGTAACTGTGGGTTTGATGAGGTGTTCTCAGGGCAGAGTGTGGATATGCTGTCGGAGGGAAAACTGAGATCTAGGGAGGTTAAGTGATCTGTTCCAGGTCATGGAGGTAGGAAAATATCAGAGGTCAGGCTTAACCTTGTTCCTCCAGAGTCAGTGTTCTTTCCTTTGTACTGTCTTGCCCCATGTAATAAGTATTTGCAGGACACCTCCCTTCTGAGTACTAACCTGACTTCTCCCTTCTTAGCTTCCAAGATCAGATGAGATCAGGCGTGCTCAGGGTAGTATGACAGATACCACTGGTCTATAGTATGGCACTTGTTAGAACATAGATAATTGATATGTTACAAAATGGCCAGAGAACAAGATATGGAAAGTTTTACTTTATGAGCTTCTATGGATGTTGGATTGGCCGATTTTATTGAACTGGCATGAGAGGACCCTAAATCACATACTTCTGAGAGTCATAATAGAAAAAAATTCAGGAGGGCAGGGAATAAAATAGCATTATGGTACACTGGGGATGCTGAGCAGAGGAAGGGCTTTGCAGGCAGAAAATCAGCCTCTTTAGTGGGTTTCTTAGGGGAGCTGGGACTTCTTGATGGAGCTTCCTGGGTGGTTGTCTAAACATCTCATTAGAAAAAGGAGTCTGGGTACCTGGTGTAGAGGGGTCAAGAAAGTTCAGGGAGTGTTGTTCCCATGGCCATCACTTTGGCAGGAGTTGCCATGGACCCTTGGCAACATCCTCCAAACATGTATTGGCACAAGCCCAATTTCTGACCTACTGAGCAAGGGAATGATGGTGGAGCTAGAAAGTTAGCTCTAAAATTTGGACTCAGGCTTCATATGGAGCTTAGGAAAAAACAAAAACAAGTTAAAAAAAAACCCTCAGCACCCTGCTTGTTTCTTATGTCTCTGCTGCATTCAATTAGTCTCATTCCTTTAGTTCATTGCCATTTCTTGGCAAACAAGGCATCTGGTAGGAAAATGTTGCTTCTGTATATGAGTATGTAAATGTGCCACCCCCTAAAGATGCCAATGCCAGAAATATTGGGAGCCCTCACTCTCATTGTGGACCAGATAAAAGATCTGGTAGACATTATCTAAAGTGCTGGGGGAAAGCTTATTCCTTTTCTTGTATTTTTCCCCCTAAAGATAGATTCTTAAAATTCATATCTTCTTTTCTTGGCACTTATGTCTTCATCACCTGGTGACACATTAAAGGTGTTTAATAAATACTTAATTGAGTTTTATGTTATCTGTATTTCTTCTTGTGCCTCTCACTATCTACCCTTCCATAGAGACATCCTTTATAATAAAGGGGGAAGCAAAACCAATCAACAAATCAAAAAAGTAAGAGCCCCAGGGCAGCTAGGTGGCACACCAACCCTGAAGTCAGGAGGACCTGATTTCAAATATGACCTCAGAGTCCTGTTCTCAGACCAGACCTAGATCTGTGTAACCATCATCTCAGGAAGCAATCCATATTGAAATGTAGGGTGGCAGCTGTTTCTGTGGGAGCTACACCTACGGCTACATAAGGAAGAAAGGAGGGAAGGAAGAAAGAAAGAAAGGAAAGAGAGGATGAAGGAAGAAATAAAGAAGGAAGGTGGGAGAGAGGGAAAGAAGGAGGGAGGAAAGGAATTAAGGAAAGAAGGAAGTAAGGAATTATAGAAAGAGAAAAGGAAGGGAAGAAAGAAAGAGGGAAGGAAGAGAAGAAGAAAGGAGAAAAAGGAAGAAAAACAAACATTTATTTATTAAGCACCTATTATGTACCAGACACCATGCTAAGCACTTTACAAATACAACAACCTTGGGAGGCAGGTGTTATTCTTACCTCATTTTACAGTTGAGGAAACTGAGGCAAATAGAGGTCAAGTGACTTGCCCAGGGTCACCAAACAAGTGTGTCAGAGGCCATGTTCTAATTCATATTTTCTTGACATTAAGCCCAGTGCTCTATCCACTGAAGACTGAAAAGAGAAAGTTCTTACTGCCAAAGTCCTTGGAATTGTTGAATGCCTCAATGTTAGAAGAGATTATTTTGTTGGTGGAAATATCGCCAAAGAATCACCAAAGAAGAAGCATTATTATCTGCTTTTCTGCTGCATCCAAAGGACCATGAAATTTTTCCATTTAACTTGCAGCTGAAATGCCCTCTGTGTTGTCTCCCTTAGTTGGGTGGTAGCTTCCTGAGAGGAAAGGCAATTTTGACTTTTCTACTAGTATCCATAATGTTTCTCAGACACGGTAAAGACTTAATAAATGCTTTTCCCCTCATTCATTCATTTGTTCACCCTCTCCTTCTCTCTCTCTCTCTCTCTCTCTCTCTCTCTCTCTCTCTCTCTCTCTCTCTCTCTCTCTCTCTCTTTCTTCCCTTCCTTCAGAAGGAAGGAGTGTGTCATAGTGGAAAGAATGATAAACTTGGGGTCAGAAGAATTGGGGATCCAATCTCGGCTTTGTTATTTACTGCTAGTGAGAACTTAAGCAACTCTCTACAACTCTGAACTTCAGTTTCATCTTGTGTAAAATGACAGAGAAGGATTGGGACACAGTGGATAAAGTATCAGGCCAGGAGTAAGGAAGATCCGAGTTCAAATCTGGCCCCAAATACTTACTAGCTGTGTAACCTTGGTCAAGACATTTCATCCTGTTTTCCTCAGTTTCCTCATCTGTAAAATGAGCTGGAGAAGGAAATGGCAAATCACTCCAGTATCTTTGCCAAGAAAGCCCCCAATGGGCTCAGGAAGAATGATCAAATAGCAAGAGGATTAGATAACCTTTTATATCTCTTCCAGTTAGGCTTCTAGGGATGTTAGGATGAAATAATATCCATGTAAAAGCATCTTGTGAACTATAATCATCACAGAAGGGTGAAGCACTAGTAGTATTAATCCAGTATTGACATTCTTGACTATGAATGGAGACCAGAGATGGAGGGATCCACCCTCCTGGAACATTATGGATCTTCATAAATGCTTGCTGGTTTGATCATTAGCAAGGTCCCTGCAAGGAAAACCAGCTATTCTTTGGTCAAGGTCATTCTAGCTTGAAGACTAGCCTTATTATTAGTCACCTGTTTTGTGATTGGATTTTGGGTGCATGGAGAGGTTAATCACATTCCCTCCAAATATTTCTCCAAATGAATTGTCACTGATGCTAGAAAACCTTTCACTAGGATTCATTCCTTTGGGGAAACATTATTCTCTTGCAGTGATGCCTTATGGGAATGCAACAAATCATTAACAGAAGAAAGGGAGCCAGAGCTGTGTGCTGTTTGCTATCTACATGACTTTGGGACTAGTTTCCTCTGTAAATTAGGAATGATAATACTTGCAAAATTTGCATCACAGGATTATTGTGAAGATCAAATAAGATAATGAGTGTAGTTTGGTAACTAAGGGATTATATAAATGTAAGTCATCTTATGATCAGGAGGCTTTCCTCCTGTAACAAGGTGACATTGAAACATTCAGTATCTGGGACAGTTGGGGAATACTTAAGAAGGGCAAGGGAATGCAGAAAGGGATTGGAAAAGACAACTGGAAATGACTTGGACCCATCTCATAGTTCTGCCTGGGGTTAGCTCAGGTCCTGTCAAAAAATGTTTCCGCTCTGTCCAAGGGCCATGAGTTGATATAAAAAGTCATCCAATTGCAGGCATATTTGATGAGACCAAATCCTCTAGGGGAAAAGTGGGTTATAATAACTTGAAGGGAAGAGTTAGCAATTATGTTCCCTATGCACTCATCTGACCCATACTCTGACAAAATTATGTCTTACAATAATGAGGCCACAAGTCAATTGTTACGGTATAGAGATCTATTTCCTGAACTAAAAGTATGGCCTCTGAGCCACATTTTCATATTGCATTTATAATAATGTGGCATATGATCAAGGACTGAACTTCTCTTTTCTTAAAAGTAAAGACTCTAGAAAATATCTGTGTATATAGAAAGACAGAGAAACAAAGAAAGAGACAGAGATACAGAGAGAGACAGAGATACAGGGAGAGAGAGAAAAAGAGACAGAGATACAGAAAGAAACAAAGTGAGACAGACAAAGAGAGATAGAATGAGGAAAGAAAAGTGAGGAAGAAGGGGAAGGGATAAGGGAGAGAGATAAGGGAAAGCAATGAGGGGGGAAGGAGAGGGAGATAAGGCAAGGATAAAGCAGCAAGAGGCATCATGGCACAATGAAAATGGACCATGGAAGCAAAGCTTTTGGATTCAGATCTTATCTCCATTGCATACTGTGTTACCTTGGATCCAAGGTGTCAAATAATGCAGCCAAAATCAGATTAAAATAGAATTAGTAATATTGTAACATGATCAGCTGTGAATGACTTAGCTACTCTGAGTAATATAATGATCCAAGACACGTCTGAAGGACTTACAATGAAAAATACTATCCATCCCCAGAGAAAGAATTTATGGTGTCTGAATAGAGATTGAGGCATACTTTTTCACTATATTTTTCTTGAGGGTTTTTTTGGTCTATGTTTTCTTTCACAACTGGCTATTATGGAAATGTTTTGCTTGACTACACATGTATAACCTATATCGAATTGCTTGCTTTCTCAATGGAGGGGGTTGGGTTTGGTAGGGAGGAAGGGAGAGAATTTGGGACTCAAATGTTTTAAAAACAAATTGCTTTTACACAAACTGGGGGTAAAAAAACAGTAAATAAATAAAACAAAAAAAAACAAAAAGAAATTGGTAGGGTGTTTGGGGTGTCAAGGAGGACTAGCACCTCTGGTGTGAGAACGTGGGAAGCTGCCCATCGTTTTCTGGCTTGCTCATCCATCTTTGGTATCCACCTTTCACTGAACTCTCACCTGTGACTTCAAGAAGCTGTAGCATGCACAGTGGCCATGTCTCAGTAAAACATTTTGACAGATGGGCTATAGCAGACTGAGGATAACTGAAAGGTCTCAAACCCATTGGTGAGTCTGGCAAAGGGATCTTCCCCAAGATGTAAAGACTTCAGCAGAATGGATTGATGAGAAAAATCTATTTCAGTGGCCATGAAGACAGCTGGAGCAGGCACTGTGGAGAACTTAATGCTTTGTCAGACACCAATCATGCCACGGTCATCAACTGCATCTAGGGCCATCATTGGTCATCTTTTTATTTTTTAAACAAATGCTTTATTAACTTCTGGTTTACATCATTCATTTATGCCAGATTTTGAGGTACAATTCATCCCCATTTTCCCCTACCCATCACCCCAGAATAACAGTCCCACAAGATATCCCCTCATCCAATCTGCTCTTTCCCATCTCCCATTCCCCTTCGACTTTACCATTAGGGCAAGGTAAATCTCTGTGCCCCAATACCTGCACATCTTATCTCTCAATTGCATGCAAAATAGTATTAATAATAGTATTTATATATATTTGAAACATTTAATTTTAAAACTTCGAATTTCAGATCCATTCCCTTCCTCCCTTGTCACCTACTCCCTTTGGGAAGATAAGCAATTCAGTATGTGTTGTGCTTATAAAGCTATGCAAAACATTACCATAGTAGATATATTGGAAAAGACTGCTTAAATTTCTTCCCACCCCCCCACCTGGTCCATTCCCTACTTTGATCCTGTCCCTCTTCAAAAGTGGGTGCTTCCAACCTCCCCTCCCCCCAGAATGCCCTCCCCTCCATCACCCCCCCCTTTCATCCCCCTTCCCCCTACTCTCCTGCAGGGTGACATATCCCATTTAGTATGTATGTCATTCTCTCCCTGAGCCAAATTCAATGAGAATATGGTTTTGCCTTTTTGCCTTCCTGTTCTTCCCCTCCCCTGCAACCACTTCCCCTTGCCTCTTCTACATGAGATAGTTTACCCTACCCTGTCTCTCTCCATCTCCTCTTGCCACATTCCTCTCTCACCTCTTAACTTCACCCCTTAAGTATCATCCCTTCCCACCAAATTCGGCCTGTGCCCTCTATCCATGTATAACTGTAAACATATATACACACATTCACATATGTATTCATATGCCCATATATACTTCTTCAATTATTTTCATACTGAGAAAGGTTTCATTAGTCACAGTTATTGTTTTTCCATGTAGGAATTTAAATAGTTCAACTTTGATAAGTTCCTTTTGATTTCTTTTCCCTGATTACCTTCTCAAGAATCTCTTGCTTCTTGTGTCTGAATGTCAAATTTTCTATTCAATTCTGGTTTTTTCCTCAAGAATGCTTGAAAGTCCTCTATTCCACTGAATGAACATATTTTCCCCCGAAACAAGATACTCAGTTTTGCTGGGCATGTGATTCTTGGTTTTAATCCCAGCTCTTTTGCCCTCTGGAATATCAGATTCCATGCCCTCAGTGGGAGGTTAGCTTCTCTGTGTTGTTCTGTGGGTGTTGGATCTCCAGAAGTTGTTCAGAGTCCATCTTTTACATGGTTTGGAAGTGGTGTGGGGGAAAGCACCTTGGAAGTGCTGTTTCTACTCAGCCGTCTTGGCTCCCCCCCTTCTCCCCCATCATTGGTCATCTTGACATTTGCCACTGGACTTCAATGACACTGGGAGAGAGAATGAAGCTGATGATTTTGTGCACCCTTCCTTACTTAATTCCAAGTCATGCAACAGTCAATACATCTTCCTATGATGTCATTGATCCTCTTCAAAAATGAAGGACAAACAACAATAACAAAATAAAACTGGAAAAAATTTGACAAAATAAATAAAGATACAATGGTACATAGATGACATTAACATATAGTTTTAAAGTCAATATGGAACCTGCAGGGATCCTTCTGTAGGGTTTAGTGACCCTGTTCTGTTTGAGTTTGACACCAGTACCTCAGACAAGTAATTTAACTACCTTTGCCCCTAATTTTCCATCTGCAAAATGAGGGAGTTAGGTTAAATGGACTCTTAATATACCTTTCAGCTTTAAATCTATGATTCCATGATTCAGTGTGATAAATAGAAATGTATTGAAAAGTTGTAAACCAATAGGAATTAGGTATAGCAGGGCTCGTGGTCTTCATCACTCTGAGAAAGACTTTGGCTCATGTTCATAACCAGAATACCTTTTGGTCAAAAAGTAGAGAAATTTGTGTGAGATTCTCCTGACATTATCTGCCTTCGAAAATATGACTATTCAGATTGGCTAAGATGACAGAACAAGAAAATGATAAATGCTGGAGAGGATGTGGGCAAATTGGAACACTAATGCTTTCCTGGTGGAGTTGTGAACTTATCCAGTCATTCTGGAGAGCAATCTGGAATTATTATATTATTATATATAAATAATTTCATACCCTTTGACCCAGCAATACCACTTCTGGATCTGCATTGTGGTCTGGGGGGGAGGTTTGGGGTGGGTATCCAATTTGCCAGAGCGGGTGGAGGCTTTACAGAGGCCATTATTATACACATACATGGAAAGAGTGGGTATCACTTGAACTTGATTTTCATGTAAATTGGCCAAAAAGGTTCAAACACATATATACACAAAGAGTTTGGTGTAGAAATATATTCAAAATTTTTGCACAGACAAATCAAATAAAGCTAAAATTAAAATGGAAACAACAGAGGGAAAAAAATCATTGCTGCAGGTTTTTCTGATAAGGTCTCATTTTTTTAAAGTAGAACTGGAATTTATTTTTTATATTTTATATTTTTGTACATATGGGTCTTCCTTCCTCTTCTATGATCTCTTTGGGATATAACCCTAGAAGTGGTATTGCTGGGTCAAAGGGTATGAAATTATTTATATATAATAATATAATATTTGTTCAGATTCCCCTATTACATTGTTTGGAAGTTGTGTGGGGCACAGCACCTTGGAAGTGCTGTTTCTACTCCGCCATCTTGGCTCTGCCCCCCTATTTATTCTTTTTTAAACTCTTACATCATTTGTTTGAAGAATTATAATTGTGGGAAAGTTTTTTTTTTTCCTTGAAGTTTGGATTGTAGCTATTTTTCAGTTATTCTCTTCTTCTATTTCATGTCTCTATTTCCCTGGGCATAATAAAAATTCTTTATTTATTTTCTCTGTTTACTCATTTTTATTTCTGAAACCTCAGGAATTGAGTTCTAAGTTTACTGAGACAGTCAGGTGGCCAGTGGAGAGAGCACTAGGGTCTTGTACCAGGAAGACGTGGGTTCAAATCCAACCCTACACAATTACTAGCTATGTGAATCTATACACATCACTTAATATCTGCCTCAGTTTCCTCAACTGTAAAATAATAATCATAATAGCACCTCCATCTCAAGATTGTTGTATCAAATATATAGTGTTTAGTACAGCGTCTTGCACATGGTAGGTGCCACATAAATGCTAGTTATTATCATTATTTTAATTATTACTTGATAATCAGGTTATTTAATAATGGGATAGACCTGGCTCTTCTTACTTCACTCTGCAGCAGTGCACATAATTCTTTACACATTTCTCTGTGTTCATCATGTTTTTCATTTTTTTATAGTACCATAATAGTCATATTTTTTCTTTCTCTTTTTAAAATTATTTGTTTATTTTTAGTTTACAAGATTCAATTCCATAGTTCCTTGAGTTTCAAATTTCCCTTCCCTTCCTCCCTCCACCCCCCATGATGGCATATAGTCCAGTATAGGATCTGCAAATACTTTCACAATAGACATTAGTCAAGTTACAAAGGTGTATTGTACTAGATGGGATGAAAAATGGTAAAGAAGAAATAAAACCAAACAATGAAAAGAAAAAGATCAATCAGTTTTCTTCCATCAGGATTCAAGCTCAGTTCTTTCTAGTTATTTCTCTGGATGTGAGCATCTCTCTCCTTCATGAGTCTTTTGGGATTGACTTATATCACTGCATTGCTGAGAAGAGTCCAGTCTGTCATAGTTGGTCATCCCACATATGTTGTGTCTGTGATTGTATACAAATTTCTCCTGGTTCTACTCTTCTCACTCAGCACCAGTTTAACAATGATCTTTTAAAATTTGAAGCTAAATATTGCAAAATTATAAACAACATGATTGCTCCCCTTCCCCCAAAATATGAGAAGACACCTTCCTCCACTCCTTTATAGAAAAGAAGCAAGGGTCTATTAATGTGGAACATTGCATGAAAAAGATTTTCCCCAACATTTTGATTAGTTTTGCTGATTTTCTTCCTCTTTTATTAAAAAAAGTCTTTGTTATAAGGAATGACTCTCTGGCAGGGGGAAAGGAGAAAGTTACCAAGAGAGATACAGACAATGGAAAACAAATGCTATCAATAAAAATCTATTTTTAAAAGATATTAGTAATAAAATCAATATGATTCTTCTTTAAAAAAAATGTGGTCCTTTGGTTAACCTGTAAGAATGGCCAACTAAAGGAGTGGACCAGAAGCATAAAGAAGAAAGGGTAGCATTGTCACCTGAACAATGTCTGCTTAGGTATGAATGTCACTGAGAAGAGGAAGAAAAAAGAAAGCTCTCCCCAATTGCCATAAAACTTGAATTTACTGTCTAAATCATTCAACTGAGCATTTTTATTTAACAGTAAAGAGAGGTCCCTAATACTCGATTTTCAGTGCAAAGTAGAGGGTGAAGTCAGTGAAAGTTGGAATTCTTAGGGTACTTTTCTGAATGAAAAAGATATAGATAACACATTTAATAATTAGTTAATATTGTTATGAGCCTGTATTAATTAATATTCTCTCTTTTCAAACAATTTGTCTCATTTTATATTAATTCTTCAGCCTATTCCTCTTCGGTCTCATTCTATCTCCTTTCTTTAATCTGTCATCAGAGGTGTGATTTTTCCAACCTTTGAGTTATATTATTTCTATTCTCTGCATTCCAAGTTTTTGACACCCTTTTAAAGTTGTGGATTCCAGAAATAGATTACCTTGTCTGTAAAATGAGAGGGTTGCACTAAATATCCTTTAAGATGCCACTCAACTGTAATTCCAATAATCTATGTGAAGAACTTTAATAAGGAGCTGAGAAATGCTGAATGTGATGGAGGATTACCTACAAAACCCTATATATTAGATGTTTATTTATTCATCTTAGTCTAGTACATGGCTTTTAGCAAACAATCGTGCTTACATTCAGTAATTGTCTTCTCTGACCTTAGATATTTTACTGGTGCACCTACTCAAAACCAGTTGTGACTTTGCATTTTTTACTTGCTAAGGTAAATGTGTCCATAAATATATATTTTTAGTTTTTAACATTCACTTCCATAAGATTTTGAATTTTTCCTCCTCTTTCTCCTCCCTCCTCCCCAAGATGGTGTACAATCTGATATAGGCTCTACTTATACATTCATACTAAACATATTTTCACATTAGTCCTCATCTAAAGAAGAGTTAGAACTAAAGGGAGGAACCGTGCAAAAGAAGAAACAAAAACAAAACAACAAAAGAAAAGGAGAGCAAGTAATATGCTTTCATTTGCATTCAGACTCCAAAATTCTTTCTTTAGACTTGGATAGCATTTTCCATCATTAGTCTTTTGAAATTGTCTTAGATCCTTGCATTGCTGTGAAGTGCTAAGTCTGTCAAGATCATCATTGGATAATGTGGCTATTACTGTGCAAAATGTTGTCCTGGTTCTGCTCATTTCACTCTACATCATTTTATATAAGTCTTTCCAGGTTTTTCTGAAGTCCTGCTCATTTCTTATAGTGTAATAGTATTCTATTACATTCATATACAACATCTTGTTCAGCCATTCCCCAATTGATGGCCATCCCCTCAATTTTTGATTCTTGGTCATCACAAAAAGAGCTGCTATAAATATTTTTGTACATGTGGGTCCTTTTCCCATTTTTGTGATCTCTTTGGGATACAGCCCTAGAAGCAGTATTTCTGGGTCAAAGGGTAAGCACAGTTTTATAGCCTTTTGGGCATAATTCTAAATTGCTCTCTGGAATGGTTGGATCAATTCACAACTCCAGCAACAATGTATTAGTGTTCCAATTTCCCCACCTCTTCCCCAACATTTATAAGGTAAATGTGTCTTAATGGCAATTAGATCATACTAGGCGATAAAAGTGTTAGATTTGGAATCAGAAAGACCTGAGTTAGAATCTTTTCTGAGATGCTATTTTTCTATGTGACCCTGGGCAAGTCACTTAACCTCCCTCAGTCTCAGTTTCTCCATCTGTAAAATAGAGGGTAATAGTATACTTACCTCATAGGGTTGTTATGAGCATAAAATGAGATAGCATTAGAAAGTGCTTTACAAACAATTACCATATGAATGTAAGTTATTATTATTATAGAGACAGTGGTAGAGTGTATGAGATCTGACTATGAAGCCAGGAAAACTTGGATTTAAGCCTACCTCTGACACATACTCATTGTGTTATTCTGGGCATGTAACTTAACCTCTCTGTGCCTTAGTCTATTCTCTAATGTTATAAATTACAGAGAAGTTGCTGACCTGCATTAGTAAAGGGAGTTTCTCTATCTGGGAGTTCCCTAGACCAGTGAAATCGCAGGTCCAGTCTCTATCCCAAAGGTTACTCATCTAATAGCTAAAGACTGGTGCAAAGGATTGTGTCATTTTCTTCTCCTTCAAAGACTTTTAGAGATTAATGAAAACTTTCCAGGGTGATTTTTTCATGATAGGTAAAATTCTAATTCCATAACCCCCCCATTTTTCTTCCATCATTTTTTCATCTATTCTTTCTTTGGTGGTAGAATTGATTGAAGAACATCTGAATAGCCCTAGCACTAGGGGACTCTGCTAGAGAGTAAAGTGCTCAGTTGAATGTTTTGTACAGTAAGTTGGAGGGTTATGGTGGCTGGAGGGAGCTTTGTTTTTTCTTCTCAGTAAACTCATACACAGGCAGACTAAATCCTCCAGTGTATTCTTTATCTCTGGCTGTTTGATGTAGTTCCAGAAACTTCAAACACTGGATTCATCCAAACAACTTCAAGCAGGAATGGCTAAAATCCCACTTTGGAGAGAAGCAGGCAGAGAGAGAGGGAAGCCTGATAATCTCTAGCAGCACCAGACCCTTCAAATATGCTTTGCTAGTGAGGGGATGAAGGGATTTTTGTCCACTCCTCTCTTACCCCTTTGATCCTCCTGGACTCATTCTTGCTTTTCAAGAAATGTAGAATCATATCTTTAAATATTAGATGTCCCACTCCAATGAAGCTGTAGTTTTCTGGTGAGTTCTTGCAGTCCCCAGAAGTAATTCGAACCATTCTCACAAATCTCATTGTGTCCTTAATTCCATGGTTAATGCCTCATAGCATCATTGAATTTGTCCTTACTGCTGCAATAGAGTTTTCCAGCTTGGGTATCTTTTCTAGCAGGAGTTTCTTGGCTTATGCCATTGGCAGTTCCTTTCTCAGCATCAGGATGGAACTTATCATGCTTACTCTCCAGAACCTTATCCTATGCCCTATCACAGTGTTTTCCAGACCACAGGACATTGCCATCCACCTTGAAGCCAGACGCTTTAGACTGCTGGATTTTGCCACCCACTGGACCTTACCATTTGCCCTGATACTGAACTATCAGTACCTTCCTTTCTATTCCTTTCCACTGATCTATTTTTTAAAACTAGTATCAAATAGTTTGCTTTATAATTTACTTTAATTTGAGGTCTGGAAGCACTAGTTCCCCTTCATTCCTGCTTTTCTTTCCCATTGTATCCCTCAAGAGTCTACATCTTTTGTTCCTACAAATGATTTTTGTTAATATTTGGTCTAGCTCTATAAAGTATCCCCTTGGTAGGTTACTTGATGTAACATGAAGAATGGAATTCATTTTAGTGGGATTGTCATTTTTATTAGATTGGCATTATTCTTAATTCTTCAAGGAATGTTTTATAATTATATCTATTCTTGGTAGGTTGACTCCCAGATATTTAAAATATTTTGTAGAGTTTTCCTGCCTACTATTCCCTCCTAGATTTTGTTATTGGTATACAGAAATGTTGTCAATTTTGATGGTTTAATTTGTATACTGTTACTGTGCTGAAGCTAGTCACCATCTCAATTTATTTCTTGATTCGCTAAGATTTTCTTAATGAATCATAATTTCAGACATATTCTTATTTCTTCTTTGCCTATCTTTTTGCCTTTAATTTCTTTCTTTTGTCTTATTGCTATTGTAGTATAGCAAGGTTGAACTGTTGTGAAGGGACCACCCCATGGGTCATGTTCACATTCATGTTGTCTGGTTCTTATTAATCATGTGGGTTTTTTGGGCCATATGGTAGCCTAGTGCTGGGACACTTGCAAGAGTGAGATGGGGAGTTGCATCAGTTAAAAGAAGACAGCTTCTAGCTCAGACTCTTTGATATGATTCTTCAATGTGGTAATTAGTCCATTCTGTTTCCAGTCTTCATGTGGAGAATTTGGGGATGGCTGTGCTCCTTTCTCCCACCCACCCCCCAAAACGAGAACTCATTGAGGTGAGGTTGGACTTCATCCTATGGCTGTGTTTCCTGATTAATTTCCTTGTCTGAGTAAGCATGGAATACAAAGTGGATGTGTCCAGGCTTGAGGGGACCTTATAAATTGAAGAGGTAGGGGGTGGCTAGGTGGCACAGTGAGTAGAGAGCCGGCCCTGGAGTCAGAAGGACCTGAGTTCGGGTCCGGCCTCAGACACTTAACCCACACAAACAAAAACCTAGCCGTGTGACCTTGGGCAAGTTACTTAACCCCAATTGCCCTAAAAGGGGCGGCTAGGAGGCGCAGTGAGTAAGAGCGCTGGCCTCGGAGTTGGGATGACCCGAGATCAGATCCGGCCTCAGAAAATGAGCACCCACACATAAATAATGACTGGCTGTGTAACCTTGAGCAAGTTACTTAACCCCAATTGCTTTAAAAAAAAAATAAATTGAAGAGGTCCAGAGGTCCTATCAAATGGAAGCAAGGGAGGAGTTCACAGACACTCCTCCAGTGATCTCAGAGAATACAGTCACTGAGCAATAGAGTGAATATAGGGCTGAAATTGATGGCAGGAAGATTTGGAGTCAAACGTCTTCTCTGACACCTGCTAGTTGTATGACTATGGGAAAGCCACTTAGTGACTAGCACCCTTAGTTTTCCTCCCCCCCCCCAATTTATTTATTTATTTTTAAGTTTTGATATTCATTTCCACCAGATTTTGAGTTACAAATTTTTCTCCCTGTCTTTCCCCTACCCCCAACCCAAAACAGCAAGCCTACTGAATACCGCTTTCCACAATTTGTTCTCTCTTATGTCCTCCCTTCCCCACAGCTTTCTAGTAGATAAAGATGGATTTCTATACCACAGTGCCTGTATATCTTATTTCCTAGTTGCATGTAAAAAAACAATTTTTTAAACATTTATTTTTAAAATTTTGAGTTCCAGATTTTTTTCCCTTCTTCCCTCCTCACCCACCCCCACTGGGATTTCAATATAGGTTGTACATGTGTAGTTATGCAAAACATTTCCATAGTAGTTATATTGTGAAAGACTGACTGTATTTCCTCCATCCCACTCCCCCTCACTTATTTTTATTTTCTCCTTTGACCCTATCCCTTTTCAAAAATGTTTGCTTCTAACTACCCTCTCCCCCAATCTGCCCTCCCTTCTATCATCCCCCCTCTTATTCCCTTCCCCCCATTTTCCTGAAGGGTAAGAGACTCAATTGAATATGTATGTTATTCCCTCCTTAATCCAAATTCAATGAAAGCAAGGTTGACCTATTCCCTTTCACCTTCCTGCTCTTCCCCTCCATTGTGATAGTTTTCTCTTGCCTCTTTTATGAGATAATTTACCCTGTTCTATCTATCTCTCTCTTTCACCTCCCAATAAATTCCTCTCACACCTCTTAAATTTAATTTTAAATATCATCCCTTCATATTCAACTCATCCTGTGCCTTCTGTCTATGTATACATGTACACACATATACACACACATATATATTTATATACACATACACCCTCCTATACATACATACATATATATATATATATATATATATATATATATATATATATATACACACACACACACACACACACACACACACATTTATATTCCCTTCAACTATCCTGATACTGAGAAAAGTCTTATGAGTTACAATTGTTGTTTTTCCATGTAGGAATGTAAATAGTTCAACTTTAATATGTTCCTTATGATTTCTTCTTCCTGTTTACCTTCTCATGCTTCTCTTGCTTCTTGTAGTTGAAAGTCAAATTTTCTGTTTAGCTCTGGTTTTTTCATCAAGAATGGTTGAAAGTCCTCTATTTCATTGAATGACTATATTTTCCCCTGAAGCATTATACTCAGTTTTGCTGGCTAGGTGATTATTGGTTTTAATCCTAGCTCCTTTTACCTCTGGAATATCATATTCCAAGCCCTTTGATCCCTTAATATAGAAACTGCTAGGTCTTGTGTTATCCTGATTGTGTTTCCACAATACTCAGATTGTTTCTTCCAGACTGCTTGCGGTATTTTCTCCTTGACCTGGGAACTCTGGAATTTGGCTATAATATTCCTTGGAATTTTCTTTTTGGGATCTTTTTCAAAGAAGTGATCAGTGAATTCTTTCAATTTCTATTTTGCCCTCTGGTTCTAGAATATCAGGGCAATTTTGCATGATAATTTCTTGCAAGATGGTGCCTAGGCTCTTTTTTGATCATGGCTTTCAGGTAGCCCAGTAATTTTAAAATTATCTCTCCTGGATCTATTTTCCAGGTTAGTGGGTTTTCCAGTGATATATTTCACATTGCCTTCTACTTTTTCATTTGTTTGGATCTGTTTTATAGTATCTTGATTTCTCATAAAGTCATTAGCTTCCAATTGCTCCAATCTAGTTTTGAAGGAATTATTCTCTTCAGTGAGTTTTTGAAATTTCTTTTCCATCTGGCAAATTCAACTTTTTAAGGCATTCTTCTCCTCATTGGCTTTTTGGGACTCTTTTGCCATTTGAGTTAGTTTATTTTTTAAGGTGTTATTTTCTCCAGTGTATTTTTTTATCTCCTTTAGCAGGTTGTTGACTCACTTTTCATGATATTCTTGCATCATTCTTATTTCTCTTCCCAATTTTTCCTCCACTTCTTTTCCTTGATTTTCAAAATCCTTCTTGAGCTCCTCCATTGCCTGTAACCAATTCATATTTTTCTTGGAAGCTTTTGATGCAGGAATTCTGACTTCATTGTCTTCCTTCCATGTCATGCTTTGATCCTTTTTGTTTTCCAAAAAGGATTCTGCAGTCTGTTTGTGCTTCCTGTGCTTGCTCATATTGCCAGCCAATTACTTGACTTTTGAGCTCTCTGCCACGGTAGAACTCTGCTTCCAGAATGGAGAGAGCTTTGTCCCAAATCACTAGGGTTTTCACAGATGCTGGAACTATTAGAAGGGCACCCTCTCTGCAGCCCCCTCAAGTTCTGGCTCACTGGCCACACACCCCAGGACCACGACCCAAGATTATGATCCAGATCCAAGCAGGTTAAAGCAAGAGCAATTACCCTCCGAATGGTTGCTTGATTCCTGTACAATCTGCAGGCCAGGAGCTCCAGAAGCAGCCATGCAGCAGTAGCTACAGCCGCTACCGTGCCTGTCACCTCTTGCCCCAGGGGTAGGGGCTAGATCAGACTGTGCTCTTCTGTCTCCCTGTTCCAACAGAGTTCCCCAGTGAACTTATACTTTCTCTTTGGCGTTTATGGATTGAGAAGTCTGGAAACTATTCCAGCTACTGGTTATTCACTCTCCTGAAGTCTGCTCCAACTGCTACTGGTTGGGTCTACCCTGGGGTCGAGAGCTTGAGGCTCATGTGGGACTGTGATCGGGTGCCAGCTGGGTGTGATAGACACTTCCTGTTGGCCTGCCAGGCTGCCTTCAGCAGGAGATTTATTTTTCTCTGTCACTTTGTGGGTCCTGTAGCCTTAAATTTTGTTTAGAGTAATTTTTTACAGGTATTGAAAGTGATTGGAGTGGGAGCTCATGCCAAGTTTGTGCTTCTACTCCACCATCTTGGCTCCACTCTCCACCCTTAATTTTCTCATTTGTGAGGTGGATTGATTGGACTAAATGGCCTCTATGATTCCTTATAACTCACAATTGATGATCCTATGGCAACAAAAGTATTAGCTTAACCCTAGCTCTTCTGGCATCAGACATATACTAGGAGTTGTATGAACCATGCAGAGATGGAGAGATAGGTGGATGATAATAGTTAGATGGATGGATAGATAGATTGATAGATGGATGAATGATAATAGCCAGCTAATTAAATAGATGAATAGACAAACAAATGATAAATGATAATAGCTGACTAGGTGGATGGAAGGATAGATAGAAAGACAGACATATAGATAGATGATAGATAAATTGATGGATGAATGATAATAACTAGTTAGATGGATGGGTAGACAGAGAAATAGAGAGATGGATGGATGGGTAGATAAATAGAGCGTTCATTAAGCACTTACTTTATGCCAAGCAATCTGCTAAATGCTGGGCATTTGATAATAAGGCTGTTCCTACTCTTAAGGAGCTTATACTCTAATGGGGGAAGTCAATATATAGAGGGCAGCTGGAAAGCAGGAGAGGGAATGAAGGGCACTTATAGGGACTAGGCATCTAGTGTTGAGGTAGGATAACTTGGAGAGAGACTCAAAAGTGAAATGGGCAGCATAGATGGGACTTCTCATGCTATGGTAGTCCCAGACAAGGACTCACTAATCCCCAAGTAAATCTCAAAAGTCCTCATCCTTGATGGCCAGGGCAGTTCATTTCCAGATAGCCATTCCTAGGAGGGCAAAGCAGTCAATGTGAAGGTGGTACAGAGCAGGGAATAAGCCGGAAGGAAAGTGGTGAGATGTAAAATGCTCAATTAACCAACCTACAAACTTCTTTGTATTCCTGTGAAGTTTAAGTGTCAGCCTTATAGCAAATGGTCACAGTTGAACGTTGTTACTGAGTTTTAAGTTTGTTTTTCATTCAAGAACACTACCCCTTTTATGCTTAACATCCCTTTAGCATACCAGAGTAAATAATTTATCTGATACCCAGTTCATATTGCACAAGGAGAGGGGTATATTTTGAAACAGAGTGAATATAAAAATACATGACATCAATATAATTATTAAAAAGAAAAGAAAAAAGCTTCCTCAACATGTTATGGTAAAATAAGCTAAACTTCTGCTATAATGAGATGAAAGGAAATGCTGCAATTATTGCCTTAGATTTAGAAAGGACTTCAGATATTTTGTGGTCCAACTCACTCTCTTTATAGATGAGGAAACTGAGAATCAGAGAGGTTGGGGATATGACTTATTCAAAGCCAAATGGTGGCAGAAAGGAGATCTAAACTTAGATCATCTGAGACTATGTACAGCACCTTTGGTTTGCACAACTTTGATTACATGGTGCATTTTCAGATATTCAAGTATTAATTAGTCCATCTTGTGCTACAACAATCTAATTTATTACCTTTCCATTGCTAACTTCATGTGAAATCATTTGCTGCAACTGTGCAATAAACTTTTCAGATGCATAAACATAAGCCAGGAGGGTGAGTCAGGATGAATATGCTTCTTCTGTAGGCTGAATTGTCCTCACTTTAGAAGGGTCAGATAATAGGGGGAAGTAGGCTTATAAGGAGTTGTGAGGAGCCAGGCACATCTTTTACTAATAAATGTTCTTTAGCCATCTTCATATCATGCTTTCTTCCCCAGCCTCTGCCTCTAACCTGGAACCCTGGGCTCATGATTAGTGACAGTTCTTAAAATGTATCCGAGACCTAGACTCACCATGCCCTCCCAACAGTGCCCCTTCCCACCTTCAGATCCCAATAGCTCCTTAAACAGTTGTTGGTTACTTGTCTTTTGTTCTCAAAGAGGACCAAAACATCACTATGTGTGAGTCAAGTTTCAATGTGTTGGACTGCAGCTAAGACCAATAGGAGCTCCGAATGCTCTACCACAGGTAGGGCACAAATAGCCCGTGAACATTTCGGGTGGGCTTTCCAAATTTGTATCCTACATTTCCATTGAACTTTTTCAGTTCTGCTTTGCTCATAGAGCACAGTAACTTCTCTAATGTGGGCATGCTCTGCTGAGCCCTCCTGTGCCAGTGTTTCCCATGCCGCACAATCAATTCTGAAGTTCTTAAGAGAGACTTTGAGAGTGTCTTTGTATCACTTTTTCTGACCACCATGTGAATGCTTGCCCTGTGTGAGTTCTCCATAAAATAAATCCTTCATTTGGAAGATGGTCATCTACCTGAGACCCAGTGTGGCTTCAGAAAGGGCTAAGGAACAGTTGATATGGTGTTTGCTGCCCAGAAACTGCAGGAGAAATGACAGAAGCAGAACAGAGATCTCAACATAATGTTTATAGATCTGACCAAGGCCTCTGCTACTGTTAGTTGTGAGAACTTGTGGAAAATTATGTCAAAAGTTGGTTCCCCAGAGAAGTTCATCAGTGTTGTATGTCAATTTCATGATGGCATGCTTGCCCAGGTTCTAGATAATGGACAATGCTCTCTTGCTTTCCCAATCACCAATGGAGTGAAACAAGGCTGTGTGCTTGCTCCCATGCTTTTTAGCATGATGTTTTCAGCCATGCTGTCAAATGCTTTTAATGGGAATGACCACGGCATCAAGGTCAGCTACCACACTGACGGTAAATTCTTCAACTTGAAAAGACTACAGGCCAAGACCAAAGTGAATGGGGTGTTGGTGCATGGTTTTCTGTTTGAAGATGACTGTGCACTCAATGTAGCCTCTGAAGCTGAGATGAAACAAACTATGGCTCAATTCTCTGCTGCTTGTGCTAATTCTGGAAACAATAATAAAGCCAACAACATCAATACTGGAAATCAACAAGATAAGTCAACAAGTATTTATTAATCACTTACTATGTGCCAGCCACATACATACATTTGTAGAAAGGGCATGATAGTCAATTGCCCTATGGATCCATTCACCATTTCCCTGGACCCCACTCTCCTATCTGGGTTATCTTCCCCTATTAGAAGGTAAATTCCTTGATGACTCTCCAGATCATAGGAAATAATAGCCCACTGATTCTGTGCTAGTCAGGCCACAATTGGGGCATTGCTTTCAACAATGGGTACATTGGTAATCTCAAATAACCTGCTGGAAATCTGTTATGAGCAATCTGGCTAGAACCTGTTCCTCTCTCCAAGAGAGACAGGAAGATGGCTCTGTAAGCAAATTGTTATTCCTGGAATTTCCTGGCACATATGAATGGTTTGTATTGGTAATCTTAAAGGTAATCTCATAATGTTAGGAGGAGCAATGACAAATGATAACTCATTTATTTAACATTTACTATATTTATTATTATTATTTAAGATTTGCAAATTGCTTTCCCTAAACAAACTTATAAAGTTAATGTTGAAAGCATTCTTATCCCAATCTTACAAATGAGAAAAATCAGGTTCAGAGGGGTTGAATCACTTGTCCAAGATCACACATATATAAGTGTCAGAGCCTGGATTAGAACCCAGGTCTATTCAGACTCTAAGTTCAGCACTAATTTATATTCAGAAGAAGGTCCAGAGATGATGAGAAGTTATTAAGCCTAGAGATGAAAAGTCTGTATTAGTTGTCTAATAATAGTTGTCTAATACAGTATGGCTAGGCTTGGAGTCAAGAAGGTCTTTTTTTCAAATACCCCCTCAGACACTTCATATCCATGTGACACTGGTCAAGGGTCATTTAACCTTTCTGTGCCTCAATTTCCTCATCTGCAAAATGAAAGGGTTGGACTCAATGATCTCCAAAGTATTTCCAAGATCTAAATCTATGACCTATGAAATATTTGATATCAGAGAGAGAGAGAGATCATTTTATAAAGGGGGAGACTAGAGAGAAAGAGAAAGACAAGCATCCCATTTCCTCCAAGTTCTAACCTTCTTATTTCACAATTATCTAAAAATCTCTCTCATAAGGCTGATATTCAGTGCATGATAGGTTGAACGCTCCAGCAATCAATCTCATTTCCCTTCATACACGTCCAGACTCCTAGCTTTTATCCACACCAATATAAATAGGCTCCAGTCCTTTCTTATGGAATTCCACCAACAAAATCTTCAGTTGGAAATCAGTTATGAGCAATCTGTTTATTACCTATTCCTTCATCCAAGAGGGTCAGTATAGATGGCTCTGTGGCAAATTCTTGAACCCATAATTCTGTGGCAGATATGTATAGTTTCTTTTTGGTAACCTCAAAGGTGAGATACAGTGGCATTCAGTAGACATGTATGAATAGAACACTTCCATTGTTTGATGAAAAGATGTTTCCCGTTCTGCCTTAAAGGAATTCTGTGACCTAACAGGATAGGGTATTTAATTGGTTCCTAGAAGAACAGCAAAGAAGAAATAGAGGGAACAGTCTAGATTCCCCTTCCCCCATGCTCCCATGCCTTTTCCCGCCCTGTTCATTAGTTTTGAGGCTAGGTCAAATTGCAAAATGACTCCCCTCAATTTTCCTGTCTGCATGAATGATGAAATATTGCCCAAAGTCATGATTTATGTGTTAATATTTTAAATAATTTCAAAAGCGTTGGCTGAGATGCATTCCATAATTACTTTCAACACATTTTGGTAATATTAGAGTTTATCCTTTGACATTAAGGGAGTTTTCCATTACACTATAAGATATTACCTGTACCCCCAGATACATGACTTCATGTGAAATTGCTTGCATTTGAGACCTTTCCCAATGTAATAAAACTATTACAATTTCCAATATTTTTCAATGTGACTGGCAGCATGATTGTTTAATAATTAAACATTAGGATTAAAAATTAAATTCATATAAGTGTTAAAATATTGCCACTCATTTTTTCATATCTCCCTTATTCCATTTTGACTGTCTTGTTTAAATGTAGGGATAAGGATGGGACCTATGATTTCATTAGTAAAGAGAACTCCCAGGCTAGGGATGCAGGTCACTACCATTTCTGCAATTTATATTCATAGAGAGTTGTCTAGGGCTCTAAGAAGTTCAGTGACTTGCTTATGGCTCACTAAGATTGAATGTGCCTGTCAGGACTTGAATCTAGGTTTTCTTGGCTTTGAGGCCACTATCCACTATGCAACACACTCTCTCTGCTTAATCATATTTATGGAAAAATGATTTGAGGCAACAGGGTATAGTGAATAGGCAGCTGACTTTGATGACAGGAAGACCTAAATTCAAATCCTGTGTCTCATACATTTTAGCTGTGTGACGATGAGCAAATCAATCATCCTCTTGCTGTCCTAGGCATCTCTCCAATAGTCTAAATGGAAAATGGATTCCTGATCTGCATTTCCAACCCTCTACAGGCTTGTACCCTAGCCCCTTAGAGAAAAATGTGATAATAATAGTGTTATTGACTTTCTCTTTATTCCTAGAACTTAGCACAGTGTCTGGTACCTAGTAAATGCTTTATAAAAGCTTGTTGACTGGTATACTACCTGATAATATCTGCTTTTTTATTAATTTATTTTAAACTTAGATAAAAAACTTAAATACACAATGAGAAAAAGAAACATATTATGAACTTGAATATTAAAACTTAAATACAAAAAAGAAAAGAATAGAATAAGAAAGAAATAAGAAAATCAGAAAATCAGAAAAGAAAATAAGAAAGCAGTAAGAAAAAAAAGTTAGAATAAGGAAAGAAAAGAAAAAGTATTGCCATGTGCAGAGCAGAGCATAAGAGAAGATTCAAAATATATAGCAATAAATTTCCATTACAAGAAAGGGCATATAATAAATACTACACATTGTGTTTGGAGCTGTCCATCTTTTGTTTGTTTCTTTGTAAGTTTTCTTTTGTTTTCGGCTGTGCACTTTTTACTTTGTTCTTTTTTCCCTCCTTCCTCCCCCTTCCCCCACCCCAGAAGGCTACAATTAAGTGCAGATACACACACACAAACACACACACACAATGTATATGCATATGTACATATATACACATGTAAACATACATATATTCACACAAAGATGTATACATACACATACATATTCTTAGATATCTATAATCATACTCATATGTAGAACATATTATAATTATTTGTTCTCTGTTTTTCTGATGGTAGATAACATCTTCTTTCATAAGTTTGAGTCTTTCCATATTTTTCTAAGTCCACCAACTCAACATTTCCTACACCACAGCAATGTTCCATCATTATACTATCTAGTTATTTTGAATAGTCAAAAAATATTGATTAATATGGCCAACAAATAGTATAGTTTCCATGTTTTTCTCTTATGATTAAGTCTATTTTAGCTTTAACTTTGTCTGAGATCATTACTACTGATTTTTTTTTGTGTAATAAATTCTACTCCTGATCATTGTTTTATGTTTGTGTGCATCTCTTATTTCCTATCCCTCCTTTCTTCTACCCACTACCTTGCTCTCCTATTACTTAACCTACCCACCTTCTCCGCCCCACCCTGCCCCACCCTAGGGTCCCTCCCTTTTCCTTCCATTACTGTTGATCTAAATGCTCTTCTATTACCTCCCCCCATCCTATTCCCTCACCTTGCCCTCTAAAAATCCCTCCCTTATCCTCTTCCCTTCCCTTCCATATCCTCTCACCCTTTTATTTCTTTCTGAATTTAGAAGACTTTTATACCCTTCTAGATATATGTGAATTGTTCCCTCATAAACCCATTCCCAATGAAAGTAGGGTTCCAGAACTATCAGTCCTCCTCCCCCATCTAATTCCTTTGTGTCAGTTCTTCCTCTTGCACCTCATTTGTATAAAATAATTACTTTTTACCTGTTCCTAAATGGTTTTTACTTTTTAAAAAAAATCATGCTTAGGTCTATCCCAGTCTTTCTTATGAACTACCTAATTGCTAATAACAATCTTAAACATACTTTTTTACATTTCCTCATATAAAAAGTAAACACCGTGTCTTTATTGAGTCCCTTGTAATTAGTCTTTGTTATATACCTTATATTTCTCTTGGATCTTATGTGTCATATCTTCTATTAAGTTCAGGTTTTTTTTTAAACATAATCCCGAAAGTCTGACAATTCATTAAATATCCATTTAAAAAAATTCAAGATCATGCTTAACTTTGCTGGGTATGATATTTTTGGCTGGAGCTCCAGTTCTTTTGCTCTTTGATAGTGTTCTAAGACCTTCAGTCTTTTAGTGGTACTGCTGCTAGGTCTTTCATGATTCTAATTGTGGCCTGTCATATTGAATTTTTTTTCTTTTTGCTCATAATATTTTATCTTTGAGCTGGAGGTTACAGAATTTGATGATGCTATTCTTATAGATTTTCCCTGTAGAATATTATTCAGGTGGTGATCGGTGAATTTTTTTCTATTTCTACTTTCCCCTCTTGTTCTAACACCTCAGAACAATTTTCTTTAATTATTGCTTGTCTAATTGTATCAAGATTCTTTTTTTGATCATAGCTTTCAGGGTACTCTGATTATTATGATTTCTCTTCTTGATCTGTTCTCCAGATCAGTCGTTTTTCCTATAAGATGTTTCACATTCTCTTTATTTTTTATTCTTTATATTTTGTTTTATTATTTCTTGGTCTCTTATACTTTTGCTGGCTTCCCCTTGCCCAATTCTAATTTTCAAGGAGCCATTTTCTTCTGGATCCTGGATGTCCTTTTTCTAATTGGTTGATTTTCTTTTCATAATCTTCTTGTTTTTCTTGGATTGTTCTTATTTTTTAAAAAAAAATTTTCCTCAATCTCTCTCATTTTATTTTTATAGTTCTTCTATGAATTCTTTTTGGGCAAGTGACCATTTGTCATAACTCTTTGGGGTAGGAGAGACTTTTTTTCTTCAGTATTCTCCTCTGAAGATGAGCTTCAGTCATCTCTATTCTTTGATTCTTTCTATGGTTGGATTCTTTTTCCTTTGCTTGCTCATTTTTAAAATTTTTAGCAGCTTATTTTTTTGTAATCACCTCTTGTCTTGGGGTGTAGAGGATAGTGCCTCTGACCTCACATCCTCCTTCAGTTCTCCCCTATAACTTGGAACTGAAACCAAGAACTCTGCCCTCCTGGAAGTGACCATAGCCAGTGGCATCCAGCCCCGATGCTTCTGCCCTTACAGGTATGTGCTGGCTCCTTTTCACCTTTTCCTTATGAGCTTAGGTTCTTTTACTACTCTGCCCAATTCCACACTGTCTGGGAAGTGAAAGTTCTCAGGGCTTGGACCAAGGCTACTTCCCAACCCAGATAGGAGCAGGGCTTGTCACTTGCTTTTTCAGTAGAACTAGCCTGGAGGTGTTTACTCTTCACAGAGATCAAACCTTGGTCCTGGGATTTTTCTTTAGATCTTTTGCAATTGTCCCAGAAGGACCACTTCTGTCTACTCCTACTCTTGTTCATTTTACTGCTCTATGTTCACCCTAAGGTGCTATTTTATCTTGTTTGGGGGGGAAATCTGGAAAGCTTGGAATTTTCTGACCTACTCTGCCATCTTCCCAGAATCCTCTCTCTTGACCTAATAATACTGTAAACCACTGAGGAAAGGAAGTGTGTCTTTTGTCACAGTTCCAGATACAGGCTCCCCATGGAGAGTAGCTATTATTAGTTTTTGTGTCTGGCTGATTATTTTAATCAGCCATCAACAGGCAAATAGTTGGTTCAGAAAACATCCAGAGTTGGTCACTGATTTTGTACAGTTACCTACTCTTGGAGGTATAGCAAATGTGGAGAGAAGGGAGTGAGGAACCTGAATATGGGGACTGATGTTAATTGATACTAGCTGGGGAACAGAAGACTCCTGGGGAACTAGAGGCCAGTTGATAGCCTCCCCTTAGGTGAAAACAGGGGCCTTAGGCTGTTATTGCTGGTCTCATTCTGACCCAGTTCCTTAGCTTCCCTGTCAGAAGTTTTTGAACTTCCTCTGGGTTTCCTCATTTACTGAAGGTAGGCTACTTTATTCTTTCCTGAAAAGAGAAAAAGATAACCTTGGTGGTTATATTACCTTATGCCAGATATTTCTTGTGGCCTTTCCTGAACCTCCAATTGCCAGTGTCTTACCCCCAAATTACCCTGTATTTACATTGTATGTAGTTTTGACACAAGCTGATTTGTGACCCTGGACAAGTCGTTTAACTTATCAATGTCCTCCAGGTAACTCTATGAAACTTTTTCATCCTTCATTTTTGAAGAGGACCAATGACTTCACAGATGATGTCTTGATTTGTACATGAATTAGATTTAAAGGAGGCAGAGTGGTCATGAGCCTTACTCTTTCAGAGTTATCAAAGTCTAGTGACACGATGAAAGTCAAGATGACTGGCTATGGACTGGGATGCAATGGATGACCTTGGAGTCTTTGATGTCTGACCAAGTTCTAAGTGCTCCATGGTGCCTGATTCAGTCACCTTCATGGCCGCTGAAACAAATTGTTCTCATCTGTCCATTCTACTGGGGAGAGTCTTCACGTGCTTGGGGTAGACATCCCCCAAACTCACTGACTAGTTTGAGACCCCCCAGCTACCCTCAATCTGGTATAGGCCATCTGCCAAAATGGTTTACTGGAGTGTAACCTTTGCTCATGTTACAGCTTCTTAGAGCCACAGGTGAGACTCGTGTGATGGTGAACACCAAAAGTGAATGAGTAGCCCTGAAAAGGGCTTGATTGGTCCTCACACCAGAGGTGCTAGTCCTTTCTGAATACCCCATATAACTGGAGATAACAAAGGGAAGGCACCAGCATTAAGGGGTATTAGAAAAGCCTTCTTGTAGGAGGTGAAGCTTCAGCTGAGATCTGAAGAAAGCCAAGGGAGGCAGGAAGCAGAGAAAAGGAAGGAAAATATTTCAAGCATTGAGAATAATCAGTGAAAATGTCTTGAGTGCCCAGTGGTTGACCTCTGTTCCAATGTGTATGTTGGGGCAGAGAGTGGTAACTAGGAGTAGTAAAAAGAAGTCAAGACTACCACATCCTGCAAAAATCTCTTCAACATATTAAAAAGAAACATGTGAAAATAGTCAAGACATTCCCATTGTCAATGTGAAATATTGATATTACTATAAAATCATAGATTTAAAGACCTCACTTGAGGTCTTATGGGTAGCTTGAATGACGGGAAGAAATTACAGATGGGAATGAGAAAGAGAGGTAAAGTAGGGTGGCTTGGGCACAGATGGAAAGTCTAGGTCTGCATTACTGAGCTCTCCCCCAGAGTGGCCAATCTGTTCATGAATATTCAGCTAGGGTCAGCAGGCTAGATATCAACAAACAGATTGATAGAGTGCCCCTATTACTGGTGAATTCTTCTCTTGGTCAAGAAATATCTCCCTTCTCCTTCACTTTTCCTGCCTCTATCCCTCTCTTTTCCCAAGTATGGAGATCAGATTCTGAAGTTTCTTGTTCCTCCCCCTCTCCCCCCGCTTTTTTTGTTTAAGCCTAAATGATGGAGAGAATCCCTAGAATCAGTCACCCAATCACCCATTGACTACACTCCATTTAAAGCAAATATCCATATAATACTATGATACCTTAATTGTGTAAGAACCTGTGTAATGAATCAAGCAAAAGTAGATGCAGAAAGTCCTTGATCAATTTAAAAGTCTTTGAAAGCCATTGGATGAAATGGAATGATATTATGCAGGGAGTATATTCATCCAGTTGTATTTATGTGTTGTATACAAGGCTATATCTAGTCACTGTATATTTGGATTAATAGCTTTACTTATTATAAGAGGATGTTCAAAATTATTATTGTTTTAAGTGAACCAGTCTATCAACCATGATGCCAAATAACTAGATTAATTTTGTTCCCAAACCATTTTGGATACTTTGTAAGCCATTATGTTCAGAATATCTTCTTTGACTACTTCTTAGCAGCTTGAGGATAGAAAACATGACTTTTGATTAATTAAAAGCAAAAAGTTGGAAGTATTTATTTTTCCATTCTTTAATTAAAGAAGCCTACAGGCCACACGAGGAAATAATAACATTCATTAGGACATTGACTGGTTTCTGTAAGGATGGAACACTGGCAACAGTCTCTTTGTTAAGTTCTTGTAATATGCTGCCATGAAAATATACAGATTATTGAGTTGGGAAATTTTTCCCACCCAATTCAAACACAGTAGTTACTGCAAGGGTTCCTTTGTTTTCAAAAGGCAAAGAAAAACCCTTAAAATAAAGACATTTTAATTAAGATAGTGCCTCCTTTGTTGGCATTTCCTTTTCCTAGAGGGATGTTTCCTTTAGTTTAGACTTATGTGTTTGTGTTCCTCTATGGTGTAAGAAGAGAAAGGTTCCTCTCAGGCAGAACTTCCCCATCTGAACAATCAAAACTCATGTCAGTCACCCTGCCAGCCAATGGGTTATTTTCTTATTATCTCCAAAATTTCCCTGCAAACTGTTTCAAGATAGTCTCCATTCCTTAGACCACGCTCATTGCCCCAGCCGCCTGTGGGTGGTCTCAAGGCTTTTGAGGAAGGAACAAACACTTGTTGTAGGGGGCAACCCCAAACTTTCCACCCCACCCCACCTGTGGTTCCAGCACTGAAAAGTTCCCTTCCCATGCTACTGGTGACAAATGTGCAGCCAAATGGTCATCCATCGAAGGGAAAAATGAGCCTTCAGATGTTGTGTTTGTGCTCATTCAACTACAGAAACCCAATTAAAAATTGCCTCTGCATGAATGAGAAAAAAGTAAGGGTGTACTATTGACCTAATCCCACCCTTTTCCCCCTCCCCCCATGCTTGACTCTGTACTTGTATGGAGAGGATGACAAGGAAACCAACAGGTCACAGCATGGAATAGGGCATGTAGAGCTTTCTACCTTTATTTCCTGAGTTTTATTTTTTATTTTTATTTTTGGAGTGGGGGAGGTGAATTAAGCATGGTAATTCCACTTTTATTAAACATGGAGTTTGGTGCTGACTTTTCCCAAAGGAGAAGTTTGTGTGCCAAAAGAAGCAAAGAGGAAATAAATAAATCTTTAAAAGATTCATCTCATGTGAAGCTCTCAACCAATCATCACTTAGGAATGTCTCTATGTAGCCTTATTTAAGAGAATAACAATTATGCATGTTGGCACTGGAAGGAACCTTGGAGATTGTTTCATTCAACTGCCTAATTTGACAGGTGGGAGAACTGATATCCTCAGAAGGGAAGTGGTATGTTCTAAGTCCCATAGTAAATGAGTCTGATCCAAGTCTTTTATAAGAAGATGAAGGTAAGATTCTTGAGAGTAAGGACTGATTATCTTCCTTGCCATTGTGTCCCTAGCACTTGGCCCAATGCCTTACACCTCATAGATATTTAATCAATATGTATTAGATTTTTACTCAAAGCCCATTCTCTTTCTGCTCTGCCCTTATACCTCTTTTCTAAGCATAAAATAGGGAAGACTCCTTGTTTTTTTTTTTAATGAATTTGAAAAAAATGAGCAAATGAGTAATTCCACATTAGAAGAAAATAAAAAGAGGATTGCACATGAAATGTGAGTCTATTACACAGTTTGGTTTTTAAAAAAATCCATATTAAATTTAACATAGTAATACCTTTCTTGCCCTGTTTATTTGTGTTCACCTTCTGAACTTCCTTTTGCTCTCTTCTGTGCACTTTTTAAAATGTTTCATTGATGCTTTTAATTTTGTTTTGTTTTTTTTTCTTTTGACATCACTGTCAATACTTCTCATAACCCCCCCCCACCACCAAAAAAAATAATAAAAGTACTCCCATGTAACAATTAAGTATAGACAAAACAAATCTATACATTGGCTATACCTGGAAATGAATCTTATTCTGTACCTCTGGTCCCTTACCTCTCCCACAAGACATTCGAGGTTTGTTTATCATCAATCTCTGGAGATGTGATTGGTCATTACATTGATCAAAGTTCTTAAGTCTCTCAAAGTTGTTCTTCTTTAAAAAATTGTTCTCTTGGCAAGTCATGGTGACATGTCTCCAAATCCAGCTACCAGGGATGCTGAGATTAGTGGATTAATTGAGCTTGAAATTTCTGTGCTTCAGGAGGCCAATCTGATCAGTTGTTATGCTAAGACTGGCACCAAAATGATGAGTTTGGGGGGCCACCAGGCTGTCTATGAAAGGGTAAGCTGGGCCAGGTCAGCAATGGGGCACCTATGTCTATTAGTATTGGAATCAGGCCCATGGGTGGCTGCTATGCTCCCATCCTAGAATAGACAAAAATTCATCAGAAAGACAAAATAAATAGTATTGATTACATGAAATTGAAAAACTCTATTGACAAAATCAGTGCAGCTAGAACAAGAAGGCAAATAGGGATTAAGAAAAATCTTTGGATCAAAGATCTCTGATAAGGGGCTGATATCAAGATATATAGAGAATGAACAGGTACAAAAAAAGAGTCATTCTGCAATGGATAAGTGATCAAAGTATATGAATAAATAGTTCTCAAAATAAGAATTGTAAATTGCGAGCAACCATGTGAAAAATCTCTCTACATCAAGAGTAATAAAATAAAAAATGTAAATTTAAACAACTCTGAAGTTTCATATTACATTCAGGAGCTTTGCAGAGATGATAAAAGATGAAAATAATGTTTTGGGTGCTTCAGGAAGACAGGCTTTCAATACACGATTGTTAGAGCTGTGAATTGGTCCAACAGTTCTGGAAAATAATATGGAATTATGTAAAAATATGACTAAGATGTTAGTAGTCTTTAACCCAAATATTCCCCTTCTAGACCTCTTTTGCCCAAGGAGGTCAAAGACAAAAGGGAAAGAACCACATAAGCCAAAACATTCATATTGAGAAGCAAGTGCTCATCAGTTAGAGAATAAGTTTTTAAAAGTGAGTAATTCTGCACTGTATGAAATGATGAATATAAAAATGTCAAAGAACCATGGAAAGACATGGGAACTGAAGAAGAGAGCAGAATCAGGAAAACAAAATACACAGCTAAAACAATGCAAATGGAAAGAACAAGAAAGCAATAGTAAACACTTTGTAATTATGATAAACAAACTTTTCATAGGAGAATAGTTTATAAAATGAACCCCCTTCCTTTCATTACAGAGGTGGAAGATTCAAACCAGAGATGCTAGTCCTTATGTTCATAATAAAAATTTGATTAAAAAATGAATGATCACTGAGAATTTTAGATGTGAGAGACTGAATTGATCCTAACCAAATAATTTCCCCCAGACCAAGATGCAATCACAGTTAATTAGGTGTTAAACTAAATGTAAATATAGATGCAAGCAGAGAAAATATAGGGATAGCTAACAGAGAAGAAGAAGTGCTAATGTGTTAACAAGGTGTTAATACTCCTTTTTGAAGTGTGAGGTTTTCCCTGATGGAATCAGAGGGGTAGCTCACCATTGGCTGAAAGAGTAGGTTGTTTACTTCCTTGGTTGCTTTTTTTTTTTTTTAAAAGCTAACTTGCTAGGTTCTACAATCAGTTCAGGTTATGAACAGTTTTGTGGAGTGTGACCCCTGTGCCAGTTCCAGAGGGAAGCAAGGAGATTGTACAAAGAAATTTTCTTCTCTACCCTACTGACCACATGGCACTAAAGTTAACTTTTCTAATAGGAAATGCCACATCCAACATGAAGAAGAAACACATGCTCTTCAGTCAAATGCAGGCACAGAGAGGGAGTCAAGTGGGAGTAACTGTAAGCAAGAAAATTTCAAGGAGGACCCCTGACAATAAAGTAGAGACTGGACTCCAAATAACTCTCTGTTAATTAAGAGTTATTAAGTTTTGAGAGGAGAGTACCCTTTGAGCCCAGCTAAGATAATTGCCTACTAGGGATACTGAATCCAGTGTAGAAAATCTGTGAGGAAAAGAAAGGATAACAAAGCCCAGCTATACTGAAGAAAGCATAAAGTTGTCTTGGCATTGTATTCCCTATGGGTGCCTCTCTATCAGTGTACTTTAGGTTTGTGACCACTCTTCCGATGTGTATTGTATATATCTGTAGGACACTGCACTACCGGTTTATGAGGTGTACATTTTTAATTACCTATACTATCAAAGTAAGTGACTTTGTTTTTATCTAATTGTATCTATTGCCTGATTTATAAGGGGAAGTTCACTGGTAGGGGCTCATGAGCTATAATTTTAGAAGTGAAATCCATGGGTACCTTTGTAATCGGAGTAGTTGCTCCCTAGGAACCCAACTGGCATACCTGTGAGTCTTGATTGGTTAAAAAGGGCACTCACAGAAAGACTTGTGAAAATTTGTATGAACTGGTTCAGTAAGCAGATCTAGAAGAACAATTTATACAATAAATACACTAAAGCAAAAGAAAACAATTTTAAAAGATTTAATTTTGAGTAACAGAATGACCAATTATCACTTTAGAAACTGATGATGCAGAATGCTTCCTACCCCTTAGTAGAGAGGGAAATCAGTGTTACAGAATGAGCCATAGCTTTAGAGAAAACAGAATTAATGTATGAATTCGTTTTGCTTGACTATACTTGTGATTTAAAAGAGTAGTTTTCTATGGGAGAAGTGTGGAGTTAATAGGCAGTGATAAAAAAGAGAAACAAAAATGTCAATAAAATATTAAAAATATATAAAGAATACATAGGAGTTAAGAAGGTAACACAAACAGGGCAGGGAGGCTATTATTGTGTTCAATTTTATATAGACTTTAAAATTATATCTATTATTAAGTTATCTGTTAAAATTATTATCTATTAAATTGTTCATATATTTAGATATTTGTTTTTAAGTTCATAATAAGAAAGAATTTTAAAAAGAAAATAATATAATGGAGTTACTTAGAGACATTTTGAAAATTTTTTGTGCTATTCTTCTATATCGATTTTCAATTTTATGGTCTTTGAAAAGTAATGTCTATTAACTCCAAAAGACTCTTGATCAAAAAA
This sequence comes from Gymnobelideus leadbeateri, assembly GCA_011680675.1. Classification (NCBI taxonomy): domain Eukaryota; kingdom Metazoa; phylum Chordata; class Mammalia; order Diprotodontia; family Petauridae; genus Gymnobelideus; species Gymnobelideus leadbeateri. The sequence goes on along the minus strand of WOXC01003688.1, from coordinate 841,542 downwards.
GATATCCACATCCAGAGAAAGAGATGCTGAGTCTGAAGGCAAACTGAAAAACTACTTGCTGTATTTCTTTTTCTTGTTTTGTTTTGTTTCCTCTTTCCCACTGATCATTCCATCAGTTATAATCCTTCCTTACAACCTGACTAATGATTAATGTGAAGATATTTGTACATCCTATATTCGAGTGCATGCTGTCATGATGGGGGGTGGGGGAGAGGAAAAGGAGGGGGAGAAAATTTGAAACTCAAGGGACTGTGGAACTGAATGCTGTAAACTAAAAGTAAATAAACAAACTAATTTAATGAAAAAAAGTAATGTCTATAAAGTAGAGAGTGATCCAGCTTTTACAGTGGCACAAACAGCAGTGCTTTAATCAGTCCTATTTTTGAAAAATCTCACAAGGCTTGCTTTGTGAACATGTCTTGGGGTTTCAGAATGTTTTAGGAATAACCCAAGGAAATGCTTCTAAATCTAAAGAATGTATAGGCAGCATAATGTAGTGAAGAGAGAGTTTAACTTTGAGACAGGAAGGTCTGTTTCCAAATCCTTCCCTTGACATTTATTAGCTGTGTGACCATGAACAAGCTCTTGAAAACTCTCACAGTCTGTTTCATCTTCCATATAAGGGGAATAATATTATCTGTAGTACCTACTTCACAGGTTGTTTGGATCCCCCAAAGGATAGCATATATACAGTGCTTTGTGTGTATGTGTACATATATATATAACTTAAAAGCATATATTAATGTTAGTTTATTATTATTCCAATGGTCCTTTATTAAAGCAAAATTATCATTAAATGAAATCCACAAATACTGTGTACTTCCTATATGTAAGGCACTTTGCCTGATGCTACTCAAGGATATAGAGAGAAATAAAATAGTTGTGCCCTCAAGGATTTAAAGCTGGGAGGGGCCCTAGACATCATTTAACTTCTTAAACATCTGGTCTCAGGACCCACTTTATGAACTTAAAAATTATTGAGGAACATCCCCAAAAGCTTTTATTTACATTCTGGGTATCAATATTTATCAAATTAGAAATTAAAACATCTTAGTATTACTATGAAAGAATTTTGACCTTGAAGATCCCCTGAAAGAGTCTCAGGGACCCCTCAGTGTTCTTAGATCCCACTTTGAGAACCAATGATCCAGTTGACAATGGTGTAGTGGATAATGTCTTGGTCTGGGTGTCAAGAAGACCTGTGTTCTCATCTTCCCTTAATCCTTGATCGAATACTCCTTCCACCTCCAGTCTCTGGCATTGGCCCTTGTACACAGAAAATACACAATAAACACTTGCTTATTGAAAGGTCAGTGCGACCTATTGGAGAGAAGACTCTACTAAGAAGTGAGGAAGTTTGGAGAGTGAGGAGACCTGAGCTTGCATTCTAGTGAGGAACAACTTCCCTGGTCCTCATTTTCCTCACATTTAATATAAGAATAGTAATGTTTGTATCACGTACCAAACTGTTCAGTTGTGAGGAAATTCTTTGTATATATAACAGCACTTTATGAATGTGCTTATTATTATTTGTTGAATATAAATTGCTTTAGCTATGCTCCCTAATTAGTAAAAATCAGGACTCCCTATTGCCTATGATTTAAAGTAAAAATTCCTTACTCCTACCCATTCAATAATTTCCCACAATTCCACTGTTTATAGGATGCTTGCATTCTAGTCAGGCTGGTTTCCTCATTTGAATATGATTTGAATTCCTCATTTGAATAATAGGCTCACTCTCATTCAGGGGTGTGCTGCTAAATGTTTAATAACCAGCTCTCCAAACAAAAAAGTACATTTGACACTTTTAAGTTTAATCTGCATGACTAACATTTTCTCCATCACTTTATTAAGTCTAGACCAGGGGTGGGGAACCTGCAGGTTCAAGGCCACATGTCACCCTCTAGGTCCTCAAGTGTGTCCCTTTGACTGAATCTAGACCTCACCGAACAAATCCCTAAAAAGATTCAGTCAAAGGGCCACACTTGAGGACCTAGAATGGCCTCAAGGCTGCAGGTTCCCCATCTCTGGCTAGACTATTGAAAAAAAAAACCCAATAAAAATAAAAAAATCAACCCTGATGTATATATATGTATATATATGTATATGTGTATGTATGTATATATGTATATGTGTATGTGTGTATATATGTATATGTGTGTGTGTGTGTATAAATTTCAGAGCTGTAAATGTGCTAGGTCACACTGAAAATTTAACAATCTGTTCTAGCAGACTAAAGTCAGTTCCTATAGAAAGCAGATTGTTAAAAATTTTAATTGTTAAATGGTATGTTATAACTCAGCTCTCAACCTTGCCTCATAGTATTTCCTCCCTATTAAATGCCTTCTGTTCTCCTCTATGGCTAAAGAGAGCTTACCTCTTCCCAAGACTCAGTTCAAGACTGCTCCAGGCTCCACTGATAATTTTTCTGCACTCTGACTTTCTATAGCACTTATTCTTAGTGCCATTTGTTAGACATGGGATTACATACTGTGTTTTTTATAATTAATTTTTAAAATTTAAATACACAATAAGAAAAGAAACACTATAAACAAATACAAAATAAGAAAAAAAAGCATTGCCATGTGCATAGCAGAACGTGAGAGGATTCAAAATATACAGCAATAAATTTGTATTTCAAGAAAACCTATATAACAAATATTCATAGCTATCCATCTTTTCATTGCTTCCTGTTCTCTTCTGTGCACTTTTTATTTTGTTCTTTTTTTCTACCCTCCTCCTCCTTTCCCCTAAGAAGCTTACAATTAAGTACATCTAAATCTATCTATATCTATATAGATACATGTTTTATGTATGTGTATGTGCACATGCACATACATACACACATACACATACATGCATGTATGCATACAACTTATATACACATAAAGATATATACATGCATACACACATGCTTACATACACATGCATATACTTAGATATCTTTAATCATACTCATATAGACGTATATGTTCATGTGCATCTATGTAAGACTGTACTATACTTACATGTCCTCTGTTTCTCTGAGGGTGAATAACCTCTTCCTTCACAAGTCAGAGTTTTTCCATATTTTTCTAAGTCCACTAAATCATCTTTTCCTACACCACTACAATATTCCAACCTTAGACTGTCTAGTTATTTTAAACAGTATAAAACAATATTGATTTAATATGGCTGACATATAGTGTAGTTTCCCTATTTATCTCTTTTGATTATAGCTTTAACTTTATCTGAGATCATTACTACTCTTGCTTTTTTCCTCCCTAAAAAATTCTACTCCTGATCTTTATGTTTTGTGTGTATCTCTTATTTCTTATCTCTCCTGACTTTATCCCTCTTACTTTACTTCTACTCACTTCCTTTCCTTCCTATTACTGAACCTACTGCACCCCTACAAGAATCCCTCCCTTATCCTCCCATTCTGTTCATCTAAACTCTTCTATTATTCCCCATCATCCTATTCCCTCACCCTCCCCACTAAAGATCCCTCCCTTATTCCCTCCCCCTCCCTATCCTTTCAGCCTTTTATTTCTTTCTAAATTTAGAAGACTTTTATGCCCTTCTAAACATATATGTATTGTTCCCTTTTAAACCCATTCCTGATGAAAGTAGGCTTCTAGAACTACCAGCCCTTCTTTTCCATCTAATTTCTCTGTGTCAGTTCTTCCTCCTGCACATCATCTGTATAAAATAATTACTCCTTTTACCTGTTACTAAATGGTTTTGCTTTTTAAAATCATATTGTACTCAGGTCTAGCCCAAGCTTTCTTACAAACTACCCAATTACTAATAACAATCTTAGATATATGTTTACAGTTCCTCATATAAAAGGTAAACAGTTTGTCCTTGAGTCCCTTGTAATTAGTTTTTGACATGTACCTTATATTTCTCTTGGTTCTTTTTTTTTTTAAAAAAACATGCTTTATTAACTTCTGTTTTACATCATTCATTTCCGCCAGATTTTGAGTTACAATCATTTCCCCCCCGTTATTCCCCTACCCAACCTCCCAGAATAGCAGTCCCACAAGATATTGCTTCCTCCAATCTGCTCTCTCCCATACCTTCTCCCATACCCCCTTCAACTTTTCCATTAGAGGAAGGTGAATCTTTGTGTCCCAATGCCTGCACATCTTATCTCCCAATTACAGGCAAAAGAGTATTAATAATAGTATTTATATATATTTGAAACATTTAATCTTAAGACCTTGAATTTCAGATCCATTTCTTTCCTCCCTTGTCACCCATTCCCTCTGGGGAGATAAGTAATTCAGTATATGTTGTACATGTCTAGCCATGCAAAACATTATCATAGTAGATATATTGTACAAGGCTGCTTATAATTCCCTCCTACTCATCCCACCCCCCACCTGGTCCATTCCCTACATGATCCTGTCCCTCTTCTATAGTGGGTACTTCCAACCTCCCCTCCCCCCAAGGATGCCCTCCCATCCATCATCCTCCTCTCATCCCCCTTCCCCCTATTCTGCTGCAGGTTGAGATATCCCATTTAGTATGTATGTCATTCTCTCCCTGAACCAAATTCAATGAGAATGTGGTTTTGCCTTTTTTTCCTTCCTATTCTCCCTCTCCCTTGTAACCACTTCCCCTTGCTTCTTCTACATGAGACAGTTTACCCTACCCTGTCTCTCCCCATCTCCTCTTGCCACTTTCCTCTCTCACCTCATAATTTCATCCCGTGAGTATTCTCCCTTCCCAACAGATTCAACCTATGCCCTCTATCCATATATAACTGTAACCATATACACACACATTCACATATGTATTTATATGACCACACACCCTTCTTCCATTATTTTCATAGTGAGAAAGATATCATCAGTCCTAGTGATTGCTTTTCCATATAGGAATGTAAATAGTTCAACTTTGATAAGTTCCTTTTGATTTCTTTTCCCTGATTACCTTCTCAGGCATCTCTTCCCTCTTGTGTCTGGATGTCAAATTTTCTATTCAATTCAGGTTTTTTCCTCAAGAATGCTTGAAAGTCCTCTATTCCACTGAATGACCATATTTTCCCCTGAAACAAAATACTTAGTTTTGCTGGGTAGGTGACCCTTGGGTTCATTCTCAGTTCTTTTGCCCTCTGGAATATCATATTCCATGCCCTTTGATCCCTCAGTGTAGAAGCTGCCAGGTCCTGGGCTATTCTGATTGTGTTTCCACAATATTGAAATTGTTTCTTCCTGGCTGCTTAGAGTATTTTCTCCTTGATCTGGGGATTCTGGAACCTGGCTATAATATTCCTGGGAGTTTTCTTTTTGGGATTTTTTCAGGAGGTGATCTGTGGATTCTTTCAACCTCTATTTTGCCCTCTGGATCTAAAACATCAGGGCAGTTTTCCTTGAGAATTTCTTGAAGGGTGATTTCTAGGTTCTTTCCTTGATCATGGCTTTCAGGTAGTCCAATAATTTTTAAATTGTCTCTCCTGGATCTATTTTCCAGGTAAGCGGTTTTTCCCATGAGACATTTCACATTGCCTTCTAATCTTTCGTTTGTTTGGATCTGCTTAACAGCATCTTGATTTCTCATAAAGTCACTAGCTTCCATTTGCTCCAGTCTAACTCGGAAGGAATGAATCTCCTCAGTGAACTTTTGAGATTCTTTTTCCATCTGGCAAATTTGACTTTTTAAGGCATTCTTCTCCTCATTGCCCTTTTGGGCCTCCTTTGCCATTTGAGTTAGTCTGTTTTTTAGGTGTTGTTTTCCTCAGTCAGGCTGTTGACCCTCATTTCATACTTTTCCTGCATCCTTCTCATTTCTCTTTCCAATTTTTCCTCCACTTCTCTTATTTGATTTTTAAAGTCCTTCTTAAGGTCCTCTATGGCCTGCAACCCGCTCATGTTTTCCCCTGGGGCCTTTGGAGCAGGACTTCTGACCTCACAGTCCTTTTCTCGCTCTATGCCCCCAAAATAGGAGTCTAGGGTTGCATTTTTCTGTTTCCTTTGCCTTGGCATGTTGCCACTTAATTACTTGACTTTTGGGCTTGTTGCCACACTATGGCTTTAAGGCCAGATAGAGGAATTTTCATCCCGAACGTGTGGGGAGCAACTTCCGTTTCTGGCAAGCTGTAAACCCACCCACCACTTCCACCCTAGATCACAATCCAGATCCAGGGAGGTTAAAGCAAGAGCGATTACCCCCCAAGACTGATCGCTGGATCTCCCTACAATTCGCAGGCCAGGAGCTGGAGCTGCCTCTGAAAACTACAAAATGGCGTGTCTTCTCAGCAGCTTCTAGCTCCCAGGGGAGGAAGCCAATGCATTCCCCAAATATTGGTCCCAAAGTCCATAGGACACTAACCTCTTACTTTGTCCTAGGCATGTCTATGTTGATAATTCTGGAGTCGCCACAGGTTCTGGTGTTCTGGGGTTCCTCCAGCTGGCTGCTGGCCCTACTGCCCTGGGGCTAAAACCTCAGCTCACGTGGACCTGGGCTCTGCTCAGCTCCGCTCCCTGCGCTCTGTGTGCTGCGCCCTGCCGGCTCCCAGACCACTGCGCTGGTCCTTCCTGCAGGGCTTCTGGGCTGTCCTCAGCGGGAGGTTAGCTTCTCTGTGTTGTTCTGTGGGTGCTGGGGCTCCAGAAGTTGTTCAGAGTCCCCCTTTACATAGTTTGGAGGGAATCTGGGGGCAGAGTGGCTTGGATGAGCTGTTTCTACTCCGCCATCTTGGCTCCGCCCCCGCCCCTCTTGGTTCTTATATGTCAAATCTTCTATTAAGTTCAGGTTGTTGTTTTTTTTTTTTTAACAAAACCTTGTATGTCTGACAATTCATTAATGTCCATTATTTTTCATCCGGGATTATGCTTAACTTTGCTTGGTCACATATCGTCTTGCTAAATTATTTGATTTATTCGTGTCATGTCTCCCACACTAGAAAGTAATTACAACAATAATATTTAATACTCTGAAGTTTGCAAAGTATGTCTTATAAATGCCTCATGTAAAAGAACTATGCCCAATGTTTCTTTTTGGTACTCTCCTAGTCTCAAAAAAAAGTATTGAGCTGTCATCAAACGCTCAGTAAATACTTGCAGAATTGGGTATATTTCAGATTGAGGGAAAGGTTGGCATGTTCTGATGGATAGAAATCTGGGCTTGGAATTCCAATCTTCCTCTGTCACTAATGTCTCTGGGCAAGTCATTTATCTTCTAAGTTCCTCAGGCAATTTCCTAGGATTTATGGACTCATTTTCAAATTGTTTCTAATTGGCAGAAGTTCCCTCTTGGAATTCCCTGGGCAATTAAAAAAGAGATCTTTCCCCTGGGCATATTGAGAGGATGGTAGACTGCTCTTGGCTCCTGTCTGGGATTTTGTAACATAGAGTCTTATGAAAAGTCTTCATAGATTCATAATATGAAAAGGGGGAAGAGACCTCAGAGATCTTCCAGACCAAGGCTCAGGCAAACTAGTGGAAGCCAAATCTAACTTTCCCATTTTGGTTTGTTATTCTTCAATTGTTTCAGTCATGACTGATTCTTCATGATCCCACCTGGGGTTTTCTTAGCAAAGATACTGGAATGGCTTGCCATTTCCTCCTCCCATTCATTTTACAGATAAGGAAACTGAGGTAAATGGTGCCCAGGTTTGTAGAGCCAACAAGTGTCTGAGGCCAGATTTGAACTCATGAAAATAAGTCTCCAAATCTAGCACTCTATCTACTACACCACTTAGCTGCCCCCATTCAAGAATAGTTTTTACATTTTTAAATAAAGTTTCATTGTACTTGAAAATATTTTTTTAAAAATCTTAGGGGTGGCTAGGTAGCACAGTGAATAGAGCAACAGCCCCGGAGTCAAGAGGACCTGAGTTCAAATCCGACCTCAGACACTTGACACACTTACTAGCCATGTGACCTTGGGCAAGTCACTTAACCCCAACTGCCCTTCCTCCCCCTCCAAAAAAAATCTTAGCTCAAGAACTCTGGGAAAACAAATTACCTGTCAGTTTGCGTCTCAGGCCACAGTCTACTGACCCCTTATTTTTCAGGTCATGAAATGGAGACTCGGAGAGTTAAAGGAACTTAAAAAATCACAGATAGTAAATGTTAAAGCAATGATCCAAATCCTCTGTATCCAAATGACTATGCCAATCCTAACGTTGAGGATGCACAAGCTTAGTCTTTTATCGTTAGTCCAAACGATTTGCAAACCCCAAAACAAGTCACCTCAGATAATTCTGTAATGAATTCTGCAAGGAATCCTTCCCATCCTCAGGACTCCCCCTAAGAGGATCCAAATATGAATCTTATTTCTAGATCATTTGACCCAAGAGAAGCAGGATGGTGCAGCAGCTAGTACCCTGTATTCAAAGTCAAGAGGATTTGGGTTCAGATCTGAGATCAGACATTGACAGGCTGGGTAGCCCACTGCAAGTAACAGAATTTCTCTGTCCTTCATTTTACCCATCTGTAAAATGTGACAGTGGGACTCAACAGGATTTAAGGACCCTTCTGAGAGATTCCTTTCTGGGCTGTACTCTGGATGTTCTCTGCTATACTGTAGAAATCTCTTCTTTATGGAAGCTCACTGCAGTCCTGGAATTTGTACATGGCAAGTACTCTCTGTAATTGCAGCTTTTCGCCCTGATTGAATGACTTCTCCCAAAATTCCTAGCTTCTCCATTTAAGGATGGTGCTCAGGTCTGGCCAGCTGTATGTCATTCCTCTTCATGCTACCCTCCAGACTTTATCTGACTCATGAGCACCTTTGTTACCTCCCCTTCCCCTTTGCAACTTACTTTTATGTATTCTCCCCCATTAGAAGGGAAGGTCTTGAGGGTAGGGACTGTTTTTCATTCTGTTTATATTTTTGTTTCTAGTGCTTAGCACTGTGCCTTGTACTTAGTAAGTGCCTAATAAATGCTTGTTACTGCTCTAGCTAGAAATCTCCTAAGATCCTATGATCCATACATGTATAGAGGACATGTGCCCACCTTATGTGAAGCAGGGAAGACAAGATAGATGCTCCTTTTCCCCATGATTTCCTCCCATCTCTATGTCTCAGTTTCCTCACCTGTAAAATAAGAGACTGAACTCTATGACCTCTATGCTCCCTTCCAGCTCTCAAACTATGATTCTGTTATTCCCCCACCATGATTAAGTTGAATAAGGGGATGGCTGCTGGCAGAAACAGGCAGATAAATAGAAACAGTCATGCCTTTTGATTTTTGCTCACACTGGAGCGAGGACTTATTTCCCTCATTCCTTACAAAGGTAAGACAAAAACTTGGGGCTCCCAGTAAGGCTCGGCATAACCATTTATCATACCTAATCATTCATGTAAATAATGGCAAGGGTCCCCACCATATTTGAATTACCAATCTTGATTTTCCTTTTTGGAGGAGGGGAAAACTGGTTGGGAGTGAGTAGTAGAGGACAGGAAGTAATAATTGTCCACACAACTTGGGTCCAGGAAACTACAAAAGTTAAACATAAATCAAAAGAAAGGAAACATTGTCTCTGGGATCAATGGGCTAATTGAAAGGCAAAGCCAAACTCAACTGAATATCAAGACATTTATAGAACCTGGCTTCATCTAGACCTCTCCCAAAGGGGAAAAATGTACAGCTCCTTCATTCTCCAGGTATTGAAGCAAGGCCAAGGGGCAATAACACTCTCTCTCTCTCTCTCTCTCTCTCTCTCTCTCTCTCTCTCTCTCTCTCTCTCTGAAATGTTGAAACCCAGCTCCTTGCCATCTACCAACCTTTGGGTTTCTCCTTATGTTGGAATGGAGTCTAGAATTGGAAGATCATAAATGTCAGTATCCTCTAGTGTAACTACAATGTTTTGAGTCCATAGCAATGAAGTGTTGGCCTTGTGTTATCTGTTAATTCCCCTGGCTGAACATTCAGCCTGGCAGACCATCAATGACCAAAGGGCTTGAGTAAGACATTACAATAAATAGAAAAAGAGCAGCTGGACAAGCATGAGTCAAAGCTATCCAGAGCACAGGATACAAGACCTCTCTGTAGTAGCCAACTTGGTTCCATAAAGTCTGGTAATCAGTTGTAGGAGAATTGGAGGAAATGCCAGGCCAGGGTTTCATCAATGCCATATGTTAAATCACCATGTGGCAGTCTGCAATTTGGAAAAAAAGTTGGGCAGTTTCTTGGCTGGGTTGGTAGGGAAAGAAAAAAAGTTCTATACATTGAAGATGATCTGTTGTGTCCAAAGAGCCACCTCATTGAATGGGCCTTGATGATGGGTTTTTGGAGACACTGGAGAATTATTTAACTTTGGCTTATTGGAACTTTTCCTTTTATGAAATTCCAGTACCAGTGTTCTAGGGAACACATTGCCTCCCTGATGTGACCAGAGCAGATGCAAATGCCTCCTGGCAGCAACAACTTCTGGGCTTTTTTTTTCCTTTTTCCTTTCTTAAAAAATCTGAGTTGCCAGAGCTCACAAAAGGAGAATGTGTGAGAGAGTCTGGCTTATCCAAAAAATGTGGCAAAGGAGCTATAAAGTTCAGCATGGAAGAAAGAAATAAAATATTGGGGGTGACAATTAAGGAAGGGGCAAATGAGTTCCAGAATTTCCCAGCTAAGTCATTGAATTAGAGCTCGTTTGCTATCTTTGAGCAGCCTGAATTGATGGATATACATGACAAGTTAAAACAAACCTTAACACTACAATGCAGAAAATAATGCAAGATAATTTTGCAGAACTTCTAGGTAAAGGGGCAGAGAGGGAGGAAAGCATGAGTTGAAAAAGCACAGAAATAGTCTCTAGAAAAGACACTGCTCATCGAACTTCAAGACACATAAAGGTTAAATTTAAGAATTTCGATTTCAAGCAACAAATTCTGCAAGAGGCAGGGAGAAGACCTTCAAATATGAAGGAAAGAAAATTAGAAGAACACAAAGTTATTCCTCAGTAACAAAGTTTGCAGGAAGGCATGGAATAGTATGTTATGGAAAAGGAAAGGAACTCAAGCTTGAAAACAAAATGACATATCCTGAAAGCAAAATGACACGAAGCAAAACAAATGACATTTGGCTGATGAAAGTATGAACCAAATCAGTAATGGGAGTAGATGCAAGTTTATCAAAGAAGAGACATTCCTGAGAAAAAGGTGTGGGGAGATCTCAATCATGCTATCAGACAAGGCAAAAATTAAAATTCACAATGTTGATATGGGTAATAAGAATATTTCATTATGCTGAAGCATAATATCAATATCTTGAAAGATCATAAAAATGACCCAATGTCAATATGATACATACATGTGCCAAATTGTATAACATCTAAATCCATGAAGGAAAAATTAGCTGCACTTTTAAAAGACATAGATGGTAATATAATAAGAGTAAGTGTCCTTAATATTCTTCTCTCAGAGCTAGAAAATTTTAACAGAAAAGCAAATAAAAGAGAAAACACAGAACTAAGAAGATTATTGGAGAATTTAGAACTAAAAGATTTATTGGCATCTTTTGAATGAGATCACTAAAGAATATACATATATCTCAGTACTATATTACGCCCATGCAAAAACGCATGTAATAAAGCCAAGAAAATTACAAAAAAAATAAAGATAAGCATGTATGTATATATTATGAAAAAGGAGACACTCTACATATTCTTTATAATCATAACCAAGGAAAATAACAATCAATAAGGAGAATACAAGCAAAAGACATAGACCAAATTGGAGAGATAAGGAAATCCTAAACAATGAGCAGGTAAAAAAATAAATCATAGAAATAATCATACTAGGTATGTGAAAGACAATGATAATGACAAGAATATACACCAAAATTTCTGGGATGCAGTAAAAGCAGGCCCCAGAGGGGAAAAGTATCTTTAAAAGCATACATCCATAATATAGAAAAATATAGGATTCGTGAACTGAATATAATAAAAATGAGAAAATCCACAAATAAATGCAAAATAAGCATGAAAGAAGAAATGTTGAAACAGATTGGAAAACAAAAAGACTTTTGAACTGATAAAAAATAAAAGCTGGCTCTTTGAAAACACTAACAAAGCTCTTAAAACTTTAGCCAATCTAATAATAAAATAAGACAATTAAATTGTCCCAAAATAAAAATGAGCAAGGTGTATTCCCAACTAAATTAAGGCTACTTATTGCAACAATTAGAGTGAAATCTCCTTGAATTCCCAGAATTTCAAAGAAGGATGAAATTAGCTCAACTTCCTCTAATGCATTTAAATTCTTTCATTTAGAGGCAAATGCATTAACAAACTAGTGATTTTGTGGAAACCCTGCATCTGCACTAAGGAGAAGCAAAAAGCAATTCACTAACCTTATTTGTTTAAAGAGATTTTATTAAATGACATTTTGTATAGACAGGCATAAAAATGGGGTAATTCAGATCTCTAAATCAATACCCAGATTGAGGTGATGTAAATAAAAAATGTCTCCTTTCCCCATTGCTATTTGATATAATTCAAGAAATGCTAGCAGCAGAAATAAAAGAAAGAAAATTATAAAGATAGGAAAAGGGAAAATAAAACTATTCCTATTTTCTAATGACAGAATGTTTACTTAGATAATCCTAGAGATTCAGTAAAACAATTTACTAAGATAATTAATAGTTTCAGTTGAAGGCTGCAAAATAAACCCACAAATGTCAATAACATTACTATAATGATAACAACATCCAGGAGACAATAATAGAAGGGGATGTTCTACTCAAAATAATGACCAAAGTTTTAAAATATTTGGGAATCAATCTATCAAAACTCAATACCTGTTTAAGTGCAATTATAAAACACTCCTTAAAGAACAAAGAATTTAAATAATTGTATGGATATCCAGTGCTCATGAGTGAGCCTTGATAATATAATAAAAATAAATAAAATTGAAATTAATTAAATACAATTGAAAGTAATATATTTAGGACTAAAACAATTAAATTAGCACAGGGATACTTTGGAGAACAAGATAAAATAACAAACTCCAAAATTTATTTGGAGGAACAAAATATATAGAATGTAAATGGAAAAAAATTTTAAAGTTAGAAATGAACTATTCTAGTCCTTTATTTTATTCTGTAAATATTTATGTGTCAAATCTGTTTCTTTCTTTTACAAAAGTGTTTTTGGATTTTGATTTCTAATCCATTCCATTCTGCTACCTTTCTCTATTTTAAGAGTGAATTCATCCCATTAATATTCATGATTATATTGGTTAATTGTGTTTTACTCCCTCCCATTGTGATTTCCCTAAATCTTTCCTCATGTTACTCAATAAAAAGAAAATTGACATGTTGAAAATAAAGGGAAGGGATCAGTGCCAACAGGAATCTATAACTGGACTGGTCAGATTCTAGGTATCCTCTGACTCTTATCTCTTTCCTCAACTTAATTTCAGCTCACTGATCCTTACACTATCTTTTTTCTTTCAATCTCTTCCCTTATGATCCACCTCCTATAATTAAAAAAATTTATTCTGAATTTAAGAAACAAAACAAGAATTTTCATAACAGTAGAATAGATAAAAAAGATGATTGTACATGAAACTTCAAAATATATTATGGACAGTTTGCTATTTCTTTTAAATACATAACATTTATCATCTAACTTTCTTTTTTTTTTTCTTCCTTCCTCCTCAGCGGCCCCAACCCTTAGAGATGGCTACCATTAGACACAAATATATGTTTATATGTCAAACCAATCTATATATTCTTCTATTTATCAGTTCTTTTTCTGTATTTAGATAGTGTCTTCCTTCCTATGTCTTTTGTGGTTGAAGTTTGTTTTTTTCAGGAATATTCCTTTCCCAAATTTATCTCCATCTTATTTCCCTCCCCTTCCTCTGTCCCCACTAATTTCCTTGTTGAATTTAATGTATTTCTATACTAAAACCCCTGTGTTTGTGTTCAAATCTTGCCTTGTTCAAGAATGAGTAAGGTTCATGAACTATCTCCTTCCCCTACTCTTTCTCCCATAATTCCATACTTCTCTTCTGATGAGCCCCAATTATGAGAAATAATAAGTTCCTCTTTCTCCATCATCAGCTCTTCCCTAACGTATTCCCTTTTCTCTTCCTTTACTTTCTTCTTTCAAAACCGACAATGAAATAAAATTTGAAAAAGAAAACCCTGAAAAGGTGCTGTATAAATACTTATTCCCTTCCCTTTCTTTGCCTATGACATTAGGACTGTGAAAGCAAACAGATGTACCTTCAGTCTATCTTTTCCCTAATGTCTTTATTTCCCCATATCCCTGCCTTCAGGTATTTCCTTCTGGTCCTTGAGTCTTCTTTTGTGTGAGATAAAACAGACCATACTTTTAAAAAGTGATCACTTTATGTATCACTATTATCTCTGATTCTTTCCTGAAATCTTCTTTAAGTCTATAATCATTGCTAAGGACTAGGATATGGGAGTTAAACTCATTGACCTGTGAGTTCCCTTCTCCCTTCTAGCCCTAACATGCTATGCTTCTGTGAAAGCAGTTGGTGAATTCACCTTATAAAGTGAGCATGAATCTAAAACCCACTGTTACTCCTAATAGTTTTCTTGACATGCTGGTGGTCTCTCTCTCTCTCTCTCCCTCTCCCTCTCTCTCTCTCTCTCTCTCTCTCTCTCTCTCTCTCTCTCTCTCTCTCTCTCTCTCAAGTTTTAGGTCAACTTTCTGGAGGAGTAGGGAAGATGGGACTTCCTCATTGGTTGTTATCAGTCTATACCCAATTCTCTTAGGCTATTTATTCACAATGCACATTTGTATATTCAGTTGTTCTTTTAATGAGGATAAAATAAATTTGTTACAAAAAATATTAAGTTCATTTATGGGTAGTGTGAGAACAGAATTTATTGAATGAATTGTTTATATTTCTAACTTATTGTTTTGTGGCTGCTTAGATATGATTTTTTGAATTTTTCCTCTTACCGTTTTGGCTTGCTCTAGAGACCTACCTTTCCTGTTCCCTGAAAAAGTTGTTAAAAGAAATAAAAGTTCAGTTCCTTCTTGGCACAGTAAACTCCAACACACCCAGGAAGGAAAACCAGAGATGATGCTAAAATTCTCTTTTGGTGGTAGAGGCAACTCTCCAAATGGGCCACTGTTGTCCAAAGCTTTCCCCATCTGTGTTAGTATGAAAATGAATTTGCTGTATGAAATTTCATTAACATTTAAAGAGTCATGCAAATTGATCAATGCTTCATGCAGAAAAGTTAGGAATATACCAAGAACATGGTGGTAGTAACTTACATGTTTTAAAGTTAGAACCAAATTTTTTTTTTTAAGCAATAGGGGTTAAGTAACTTGCTCAAGGTTACATGGCCAATCATTATTTATGTGTGGGTGCTCATTTTCTGAGGCCAGGACCAATCCCCGGTCATCCCGATGCCAGGGCCAGCGCTCTTACTCACTGTGCTACCTAGCTGCCCCTAGAATCAAAATTTAAATGAATTTCAGAAGCATTGTTTTTATGATACCCAGTGAAGAACTTATTTCAGAGACCAGAATGTAAGGAATGTGTTTAGGGAAAAAAATGTTTTACATTTAGTATAGTAGGATAGAAGGCAGGAGATCCAATGTCCAACTCATAAGTCTTGTTCCAGATTTGTTATATGGGTTGGATAATGGATTTAACATTTCTGAGCTTGCAATTTCTCAACTGTAATGGGAATGATCATTATTACTACATTCCTCCATTGCCATTTATAATCTTCATGCTAAATCATTATTGCAAATGATACAAATGCTTTGAGTTCCATGGGATAAAAAAGGTATTTTGTAGCGTTTACATAATATTTATCTTTATTGACAATATTTGCTATAAATGAAACCAAAAGACATAAAAATTATAACTAAATAGATGAATGGGTCACAAATTTTCTCAGAAAGGTAACTAAAGGATTTGGTTTCATCATGTATCAATAGCAATAAGAAACATCAGTTAGGAAGTATATCCATTGTTCTAGGTTTGGTCATCTTGGATTACAACACTCATGATGGATGTTAGCAAACAAACTACAATAAAGATTATTGTAGCTTATGTATGAACTTATGTTGCAGAAGAAAGAGTAAGGAAATTCTATGAACAATTTGAGACGTTAATCTATACGTTGATACTCATTGATTTAAATGTATAAGTAGACACAGAGTAAAGTGGCAAAAATATTTTGGAAAATATGGAGCTAAATTAAGTCTATATGGAGTAAAATGTTTGTAGACTGCCTAGGAGCCTTATTGTGACTGTTGATCAGGAATACTTTCTTAAAAAATAGAATTGGAAGATGTTGGACAGTTCACATTGAACAATGTATGAAAATGAAATTTGGCTCTTTGGACAGAAAATTATTGACTACTAATACTGGAGTAATTTCTGAATCCATTCATGATTGGCATAGAGTCATTGTCATCGAATAATTAGCATGAAGGTAAAAAAATCAATGCCAAATTAGAAGAAAGAATAAAAATGTGAAGGTACTCTTTGTAATCACAATGAAACAATGTTTCAATTTGAACTATTTAGATCAATAGGAACTTATTAAACATCTTCAGTTATGGATTATGAGAAAACTGAACAAATTAAAGATATTGATTCTGATTATCACCATTTCTAAGAGAAGTATAATTGATGTTGGCAAAACTCATTAGGTTAAATCATCCTGGTATCTGCATCAGTCTGCAAATATCATCTCTGTTACAAGTAGAGACAAGGCTGTCAAGGGCAGCCCTAATTTAGAGTATAAGCTCATTTGCAAAATATAAAAACGTATGATGAAAAATTGTGTGTGGGATTAGAAAACAGTGGAACTGAACTTGGCATGAAGTGTGGCTAAACCAGATCATTTAAAGATCATTTATAGTTTAAACTGGAATAAAGACAATAAAATAAACACAAAAATGAAACAATTTCTAGTGTTTTGATAGCAACCAATTTCCGTGATCAAGGGCATTGTAACTACCACATTTGAATACTACTACCCTCAAAGTGCTCCATAAGGAAGTGAAGAATGGACTTTCAAAAGGTGGAATTAGAAAGAATGAGTTTTTATTATTCTGAGATCTAAATATTTTGTTGATTAAGTGAATTTAGAAGAGGATAACAAGAAAACCATTTTTTTCCACTTCAGGTTTTAGTTCCTATTTGGTGGTATTTTGTCTACAGGCATAAGGAAAGGGAAGAGAATTAAGATTTAAATAGTGTCTACTATGTGTCAGACACTGTACTCATTGCTTTAGGAATATTAACTCATTTTATCATACATTACCAAAAAAAAGAAACTTAAGCAAATCACAGCAACTTACAGCCTAAGCTAGTTACCTGGGTTAAGCAGCCGGTATGATCACACAACCAGTAAGAGGTAGAAATCAAACCTAGATCTTTCTGCCTCCAGTGCCAGCTCCTAGTCACTAGGCCATGCTGTCTAGGAGGATAAGAAAGGATGAGAAAACAGACTATATCTAACTCCTATTTCCCAAGCTTTTGCACGTTGAACTGAACTTGGAACCACAGATTTGGATTTGGAGGGTAAATAATTCAAACCCTCATTTGATGGGTAAAGAAAAGGAAATCCAGATAGCTAATGCGTAGGAGAGGGTAAAACATATTGTTTGGAATTTGTCTTTGGGTAAGGGTAAAGCAGGTAAACAAATTTAGCATATTTGTGAAGCCATTTTTGAGTTCTGTCAAGAAAGGAAAACTTACTTCTACAGAATTGAAAACTGAGCTTTAATTACATAAAATGTCACCCGAACATCAAATGTTTGATTTTTAGTGACTTGAAAGCTTGCTTACAGAGTATGAGCTTTCAGGTTAGGAAAAAAGTTGGGAATGAATTTGCTAACATTTAAACTCATCCTTCTGAGCTCTTTGTGAGAGGGGGAAGGGCTTGGAAAGCATTCACCTTCCCAAAGGCAGCATTTCCTTCAAACAATACGTTCCTTTGGGAACATTAAAAAAACCAGCCATGATAAATTTAGTTCCAGGACAACTAATGTTGTTGGCCTAGTCAAACCACTGGGCTCTCTAGGTCAGGAATTCTTAATAATTTTTTCTGTTTCCTAGACCCCTTTGGCAGTCTGGTGAAGCCTTTGGACCATTTTTCAGAATAATATTATTAAATAATTGAAGCTAATGCTTCATTTCAGTTAGAGGTTAGTGAAAACAAAGATATGATTTTTTCCCCATTCAAATTTCATCAGCCCTCTGAAATCTCTCTTGTTGACCTCAGGTCCATTTGTTCAGGTAGCAGGATGCCCAGGAGTCATATCCCTGAGATCTGAACAGGTAAAATAAGAGTATTTGATCCAGGATATTTGGGCTACAAGAGCCAGTCGTGTTCTGAGTTGGCCTCAAAGGGAGGGATTCCATCTGTTTCTCTTCTTCCAGCCCTTGACCAAAATATCCATTGTTGTAGTGCCAAGGCCTAGAACAGTACATTGAACATAGTAGCTGTTTCATAAATATTTGTTAAATTTAACTGAAGTTTGCACTGACTCACAGAGGCATGCTTGGGGCCACCTTGGGTCTGCTGTGCTTCCTGAAATAGGAAGTTTTCTGGGTAACAGAAACTGTTGACCACATACTCAGTTCTGCCTGACATCAACTTGTTGGTTTCATTGCTCAGTGACCAAGAAAAAAAATCAATGGAGCATATGAGATCATGGGTGTAAAGAGCTCTGAATTTACCCCTTTCACTGAAAGGGTTTGTACCTGTGATCTTATTTATTTTTACAACACCCCAAAGATGTAAAGGGCCAGGTATATGGTGTGTATACATTACCTTTCTTTGACAGATGGAAAAACTGAAGCACACTGGGGTAAAATACCTTGTATAAATCCAAAAATCCAGTCACATGAAGCTGGAGCACAAATCTGTCTACTGTTTCTCAGGCTTTTGCCCACTGAACTGGGATTCAGTTTTGGAACTGGAAGGTACCTTAGTAACTTAGTTCAAAGTCTTCATTTTATGGATAAAGAAAAGGAAGCCCAGGCAGGTGGTGGCTTGCCCAAAGTCACACAGAGTAAATAACAGAGTGGGTAAATCAACTCAAATCCTCTGGCTCTAAATTCAGCATTCTTTCTCCCTTTTCACACTGTCTCCCAATCAAATCAAGTTGGACTCATGAGATTTATTCTGGCTCTATTTAATTCAATGTAAATACCCTGTGTTTTCTATCACGTTCTTACTCAAACAGCACTGAATGGATCATTCTCCTTCATTATATATGATCATACAGAATCCTCTCCCTAGAGATCTTTTGCAATTGGGTTGTTTTCTAGCTCAAATCCTCTATGGTCTCCTCATCGAGCTCTGTCTACATAATGCTCATTCCCACCTCCATGACTTTGCTACTGTTGATTCTCCTACCTAGACTGCCTTTTTTTTCCTTTCTACCTATCCTCATTTTCCCCACCCTTCCAAACCCAGCTCTTCTTTCAAAATCATCCCTGGGCATACCAGCCCTCAGAAGTCTCTTTTTATGTGAAATACCATTGCTTATACTATTCCTTATACCTGATTTATATTTGTTCTTCAGTTCATGTCTATTTTGTCAGCCTAGTAAGACTATAAATTTCTTGAGGACAGGAATTAGACTTGTACTTTCTGAATAGTATCTAAATAGCACTAATCATATAGGTGTTGTTGTTCAGTCATGTACAACTCTTCAGGACCCTGTATTGTCCACGGGGTTTTCTTAGCATAGATACTGGAATGGTTTGTCATTTCCTTTTCCAGTGGATAAAGGCAATCAGGAGTTAAGTGACTCACCCAGGGTCACATAGCAGTGTGTCTGAGGCCAGATTTGAATTTAGGTCTTACTGCCTCCCAGCCCAGTGCTTTCTCCACTGGGCCACCCAGCTGCCTCCTACAGAGAGCACTCAGTGAGTGCTTTGTTGATCAGTTTCTCTATTTCTACCTTCTAGGGATGATTTATGTCAGTCTGCCAACAGATAGGAGACAGAGTTGCAGCTTCTCAGAAATTCTTTTAATTTCCTTCATTATCTATGCTTGTGACTGAGTTATTTATAGTTATTTCTCAATTTGCTGATGATCCTTCCTAATCCATTTATATTTAGGTGTGTTTCAGTCAAGTGGCCTTTAATATCCAGAGGAGGCCAGCCTAACTTTGTGCCACCAATATAGTGTGGCACTTAGAGAAAAACATATTTTTTTTAGAGGGGTAAGGTAGAGCAATTGGGGTTAAGTGACTTGCCCAAGGTCACACGACTAGTTTTTTTGTTTGTTTGTTTTTTTTGGTGTGTGTATGTGTGTGGTGTGTGAAATGTCCGAAGCCGTATTTGAACTCAGGTCCTTCTGACTCCAGGCCTGGTGCTCTATTCACTGCACCACCTAGTAGCCCCTAGACAAAACATTTTAGGAAAAGGATAAGGAAAAAGATAAGTGGTGTGAATTATGGGTGTGAACCAAAGTTCAGTTGGATTGGGGAGGAGGGGTGAGGAAGAAGGAGGAGGAAGAGGTAGCAGACACATTGGACTGATAATAAAAAGCTTATTTATATATCTAGAAGAAAACACAGGAGACTTCTATAATGGACAATAGATAGAAAAACTAGCTTATGGGAATGTACCTGACCCGCTTTGCTGAGTAGTTAATTCTTCAGTGTAGTTTGTAGAATTGGAATAGTGATTCCTATAGTAACTTCAACAAGGCAAAGTGAAAAAAAAGTGGTTACCCAGAATAATCACTTGATAAAAATAATCTGATGATATCGTCTAATTAAAATCATCTCTGGCTGGAAGATGATAATAAAATTCACACAAACAAGGATGGGCTTATTATTATTCTGTTGGGGATGGGACAAAGAATGGGAGAACTAGCTGGCATTTTTAAAAAATTTGAACATGTGAAAAATATGGGATACTCCACTACACATTTTTTTCTGGAAGTTATCTGTTAAAAGTTCAAATCAAAAGTGCCTACTGTGACATATAAAAAGTTTGAGAGACATAATTTCTGGATAATTAATCATTTTATTAATTATGCTAGTGAATAATTAATAAAAGGGATCAGTGCCACTCTCAAATGCCAAAGATGGACCATGGTGACTTCTTGACACTTATATACCCTAGGAAGAGGGAGGGTTCCCTGTAGGTAGCAATCAACTCTGGTTAGCAATCAATGAAAGAATGAATCTCAAGCCAAACTACCTCCAACCCGGGACAATCTAGACAAAAGATCTACTACTTTTCCTGCCTAAGTGGAACACCATCAGCCAGAATTCACCTTAGATTAAATTCTTTGTTAAGGTTCTCTAGTTGGGTTTCCCACCCAGGATTGAAAATATGTACCAGGATATTTGGGCAATCACATCCATCAACAATATCCTTCAAAGACTGAACAACCTATGGGTTTTGGAAAAAATCTTGGTCCTAATTCAATAATTGATTATCAATTTAAGAGAGAAATAATCATTTCTCTCACTACTAAGTGCCAGGAATTGTGGTAGTTATTTGGCATACAAAGACAAGCAAAAAATTTTCCTGTCCCCAAGGAGTTTACATTCTACTAGATGGAAACAATATGTATCCAGATAAGTAAATAGGAATTAGACTCAAATCTTCAGATAGATCTGTGATTTCATCGATGTAAATGTGCCCTACAATAACACAATTGGTATCCATCCTTGTTTACTCATGTCCTTCCATAAGTTCACCACTTGGGTTCAACTCAATATGCTGGGGAGCTTTCCTTGGCACCAGACATTTGCCAATTTGCAAATTGATGAAAAAGCATTCATTTAGTTCTTACTATGTGCCAAGTGCTGTGCTAAGTTTTATGAGTTCAAGCACTAAAATGAAGCAGTCTCTTTCAAAGAACTTACAAATGAATGGAGAAGATAGAGGGGTCTTTTGTTATGGGAAATCACTATAGTGTAGGTGACTGATAAATCCTTTCCAGAAGCAATGCCAGTATTGACTCGGTTATGGTTCCCAGAGCAAGTGATAAACTTCAGTCTATCTGGTGGTGGCAAACAAAATAAAACAAAACAATAGCAACAAAAACCTGGAAACTAAAAGGATGCCTTTCAGGTGAAGAATGGTGTAATAAATGAAGGCATATATAAGAATGTGATGGAATGATATTGTGGTGTAAGAAATGAGGACATGATCTCAAAGAGACACATAAAGATTTATATGAACTGATGCAAAGGGAAGTGAGAACCAGGGTAACAATTTATACTATGACATCAATATCATAAAAGTGAGCAAATATGAAGGCTTTTATAAACTGATGAAGAATGTAATGCCACAACAACAAAAGAATGCAATGAGAAATAATTTATGCAGTAACAATATTGTAAAGACAAATGTGAAAGTTGTAAGAACATGATCTATATAGTAACCACCTATGCTTCAAGAGGACCAATGATGAAACATATTATCCATGTCCTGACGGAAGGATGATAGATTTAAAATGCAAAATGATATATGTGGGTATGCATGCAATCAGTGGGGGAATTCATTTTTCTTGGCTTTGAATATTTGTTACAAGGAATTTTTCCCCTTTTTTCTCAATGGGGTAGGGAGCAGGAGGGAGAGAAAAATAGATTTCTGTAAATGTTTTAAAATTAAAAGATAGAGACATGATGGGAGTACTACATCTATGGAATAATACACTTTTATATACATATCAGATGAGGACACTTTATTGTTGATTTTGCTTAATTATTTTATTACAAGAGGGGTCTCAGGGTAGAAGTAATCTGGAAATATTTATAATGTAAAAACAAAATACGTTGATGAAACTTTAAAAAAAGATAGTAGGGAGCAAAGGAAAGGGATGAGTGAGCGAGGGGGCAGATGGACAAGGTAGACAAGCATGGTTGAGTCTGGCTAGACAGAGTGGATTTTGCTTTCATGTTCTTGCCAATTAGGACCCCATAGGTCTTGAGCAAGGAGTTCAAAACTGATCACATGTGCTATATACATACTATATCAGTTATCTTCCATTCTTGTCACAAGGCTTGGTCAACTTTTTCTATACCGTTTCTGTAAAAAACATCTTTTACACAGGCATAAAGATATCAGTAGGATGAGGTATTTAGCAGGGAAAGGAAGCTCTTTGTCCATGTTATCCCACATTATATACTACATCTTTATTATTTCAAAAAATGGACTAGAAGTAGAGAGACTATAACATCTCATGGTGCTTTTTCTAGGTTGCCTAAAAATAAGTATTTTATTCTACTGAACAAAATAGCACCTCAAAGTCTCTTTTAGCAAAGTGTGTTCTATTCATACATTAAAATGAAGCAAGATTCCTTGAAACAGAAAACATCAGAGACCGCTTTATCCCTCAATTTTGATCACTAATGTCAGGTGAGGCATTAAACAAGGAGCCAAGCTTGCCAAAAAAAAAAAGTTTGCCACAATCATGGAGGAGATCCAGCCAGAAGTCTAAGTTTAAAAGGATTCTCTTTAGATGGTGAAGTCCTTATACTCCTATTTTCGTATTACATGTGCTGGTTGGCTCAAGTCCCAGAACACTGCAGAGTCCTCTGGATAAGATCCTTAACCAATCAAGATGTTTTGGCTTAACCATACAAATAAGAAAATAAAAGTGGATGAAGAATGCCTGTTTTCCAGGCCATGACATACAATTGAGCTATACAACTCATCCATCCATGTATGTGTGTGTGTGTGTGTATGTAAGACCACACATACACATATGTATGTGTTTGTATTTGTGGTGTGTAGATCTCTCTCTCTATCATCCCTATCTTCAGCTTTCCCCTCTATTATCTCTATCACTATCATTTCTAACTCTATCTCGATCTCTTGTTCCAAAAAGTCTCACTGCAATTGTAAGCTATTAAAGCTTAAACACTTAAGAAAAAGTTGTGTAGGAGGTGGGGAGATTGCTACAGATGTGGAATGTTGTATGTACTTCCAGAAGAGGACGCTGTATTTTTAGTTTTGCTTAATTGTTTTTCTTTGTTACAAGAGACCACTCAGAGTGAAGGCAATTTGTAAATGTTTGTATTATAAAAACAAAACACATCAATACAATTTTTTTTTTAAAAAAGAAAAAGGAGCAGAAGTGGGTGAGTGGCAGGGGTGGGGTGGACAGAAAGAGGGGATCATATGAGCTTTAGTAGATTAAACCTGATTTAATTACTAAAAACTGTACCTGGCCTTTTGGAGAACTGTATGTGTTCATGTGTGTGTGTATGTATGGATATGCATATGTATATGTACACATATATGTATATGCATATACATATATCTATCATCCACCTATGAACCTATCATCTATCTTTCTCATTTATCATCTCTATCATCTATCATCAATTATCCATCTGTCTTCTCTCTTTATCCATCAATCACCTATCAATCTATTATCTATTAATCTGTCATCTGTCTATTATCAATCAATTTATCCATCTATCATCAGTCTATCATCCATCTATTATCAATTATCCATATATTATCAATCTATCCATCTATCATCTATCAATCTATCATCCATCTATTGTCAATCAATCTATCCATCTGTCATCTATCTATCTATCTAGTTGTCTTCTGTCTGTCTTAATCTTGGAGAGAGAAAGTGCATCTGGCCAATGAATTGGACCTAGAATGAAACAAGAGGAGGAGAGAGCAAGCTTGATGGCTTTTGAGAAGTTGTAAAGTTCCTTTAATGGCCCCAGACTTCTTTCTGAAACAACAACCCATCTTTTTAATGCCAACTTTCTACCATTGTTGTTTTATGAGTGTGAGGCATAGAGCACAGTACATCTCTGAAGACTAAAAAGTGAGTGTCGTTTAGAGGACAATTCAAAGGCACAAGTAGGTGGGAGGAGGCCACAATAGAACAATGAGGAAATAAAAGGCATATTACAAAGAAAATTCATTATAATTTGGGGGCGGGGTGAGGCAAGAACACTAACAAGGGTATATGATGAGAGTGGTCATGAAAATGCCATATGTGGAGAGGCTGGAATGGTATAGTGGATAGGGGGCTGGACCTGGAGACCTTCGTATGTATCCTGCTTTCTCAGGAACTTTGCTTCACCTCTCTGAGCCTCAGATTTCTCATTAGTAAAAGAGTGATTATAAAAATAAGTAGCGTTTATGTCCCACTTTAAGGTTTGCAAAGCCCTTTACACATGTGAATGCATTTGATGTTCATAAAGTTGCTGTGAAGTAGGCCCTCTTATTATCCATATTTTACAAATGAGGAGATAGAGAAGGTAAGGAGTTAAGAAGTTAAGAAAGAGCAGTCAAGTGGCTTTCCCAGAGCCACCAGCTAGGTAAGAGTCTGAGGCAGGATTTGAACTCTCTCCAAGCCCTGGTCCTCCTCTCTCCAGGTCCAACCCTTTATTCCTTTCCTCACTTACCTCACAGGGCTAGTCTATGGATTAAATGAAATAATAGATATCAAATGTTTTTCAAACTTTAAAGTGCTATTAAGCCATTCCTATAAGGATGAGTTAATGAAATTCTGAATCCCTTTGGCCTAGGAAAACACTCTGGAGAAGAGTACCCCAAACCCTTCTCGTCAGTCACACTTATATAAGCATTACGTCAATCTATTCCCCAACTGACTGGTTTTCTTTTACTTAAAACACGGAAAGGGATTTATGGGGGGAAAATAATAGGAGGCTTGTGAACTTTGGAAAAATCAATCAGGCAAATAATAACTCCATTCAGAGTTTCGCTCAGCAATGCAAAACCTCCTACTTTCCTCCCATACTGTTTGGTCTACAATAACTCATTAGTTTAGCATCTCTCCGACCTTTGCTTCAGAATGCTAGTTCAAAAGGCCCCTAGTGAGCATCTTATTTCTGTCCAAGCTTCTCACTAGGCACCATTTAGATCTGGGTGTTGAGTCCAAGATCAATTCAACACCATGTTGTAGGTAGGTATGGTAGCTCCTTATTGCTGTTGTGGTTGTTTTTTTTTTTTTTCTCACTGGGACCACTTCTAATAAAAGGTCAATTTAATAGGGCTAGGTTGCTGTTGCACATACTCTTCAGATTTCATTTCCTCATCTAGGTAGCTAATCAATACTGATGCCCTCGGTGCTTAGGGCAGCACCTTAGTAATTAGAATAGGCAATTAGCAGAACCTGACAAAACTTTCTGCTTTAGACCACATCACATGCCTTGGCCTCTCTGATCACAACATAGTGAAGATTGTAGTGAGGGAAGAAAAAACAAAACAAAAAAACCTTTTTCACTTATCCTTTTCTTTATAAAAAAGAAATTATTAATAGTTGCCATTTTGTAGTGGGGGTCAGGAAACTGTAGAGAATATTGCCTTGGGATAGTGACTGAGTTGGAGTACCATGGCTTGGACAGGCCTAGTCTAATCTGGCACATGCATACTCGTTCTGCTTTTCCCTACTTCCTTCTAAGAGGAATGATGACAGCAGCGTGGGACCTAGGGGTGGGGGCAATCAGTAATATCCCCAATCAAAGCCCTGTTGGCTGGAGGAGGTCACTGGAGACCTACACTAACACTGTGAGAATCGGGTTTCAGGGGTAGAAACTGAAAGAGACTTACCCCAAGCATCCTGGAAATAAATGTTAGAGTAGTGCCATTGCTGTAATTAGAGCCCATAGATGGATTTTTTTTTCAGTCCTGGAAACAAATCGGCCTGGGGTCTTGAGAAAAGAAAAAAGCTAACATCTCCAATTTATAAACAAAGAGAGAACAATTGAATTAGTAAAAACAGGGTAGGGCTCCAGAATAAATCCGAGCATGAATTTTGCAGGCACGAGAACAGACAGAGTATTGGCTTCTTCTTCCTTTTTTTTTTATAAACCACCTCCCACATAACTCTGAACTCTTTAGTCTTTGAAATGGAGCTGAAGAACGGGAAAAGTCACAATGGAAGAATCATTGAAGTAAGAGGAACACAGAGTTCAGATTTGAGTAGATTGAACCCATTCCATGGCCAGGGCAATGACGGTAGGTTCAGTGAACCGATACTGTAGTGGACAGAAGAAGCTATGACCTTTCTCTTCATGCCTCCTGGGAGAAACTTTGAGGATCCAATCATGGGGAGTAATCAGTCTTTTTGATCACCCTCTCTGGTGACAAAGACATTTCCCTTCCTACTCCTTCCAACACTGTGCCTGGAGAAGGTGGGGGAGAGAAAAGAGAACACAGAGTATGATAGAAGAGGAAAAGATTTCAAATAGACCACAAAGCACCAAGAAAGATTAATGTCCTCTAAGAAGTTTCGACACTTCCAAATAAGTCCCAGAAGCTGAACCGAATGTACCACTCGTAATTTAAAGTGGGAAAGGAGATGATGCTAAGAGCTTCATTTCAAGTTACTTTCCAGGGGGCAGGAAGAGGCGATGACAGATATTTATGAAATATGTTGGATACTTATGGATAGGTTCTGAGGGATACTTATGCAATATGGTGGATAGGTTCTGACGCATAGTTATGAAGTATATTGGATACTTATGTGTAGATTCTGATGGATCCTTGTGAGGTGTGTTGGATACTTGTGGGGGTCATAATACCTTACACTTACACAGAATTATTAAAGGCTTATGGTGTACTCTCCCTGCAATGATTCTGTGAACCAGGTAACAAAAAATATTTTTTATGCAGCCCATTTTGTAGATTTGGAAACATGCTTAAAAACGTTTTGTGATTTGGCCATGGTCAGATGCTGAGCCAACATGATGCTATGGAAAGAATGCTTGATCAGGAGTCAGAGAACCTGCATTCGAATCTGGACTCTGTTACCATCTATGTGAATTTGAACAAGTTGGTTAACTTCTCTGGGCCTCAGTTTCCTTCCCTATAAAATAAAAGGATTGGATGCGATGGTTTCTAAAATCCTATCTAGCTCCAATTCTGTGGTCTTTTGGTAAGTGGCAGAGCTAGGACACAAACTCAGGTCTTCTGACTTTAAGTCTGGTGATGTTTCTACTGAATCTTTCAAGATTTAATAATGAACTTTTCAGTTCCTTAGGATGTTGCAGCAAGCTGCCTATGTTGTGTACTCAGGGATGGAGTCAGTTACAGTTATGGTGGAAAGAGAAGCCTGAATCTGAGTTCAAATGCTGACTCACACTTACTGACTGAGTGCCATAGGCAAACTGCTTAACCTCTCTGAGACTCAGTTTAACAACTTGTAAAATGGGATTAATTGTAAGTAACACTTGGACCTTGCAGGGCTGTTGTTAGGAAAATGCTTTGTAAACCTGTTCTTTCACAGATTTCATGAGAAAGCAGAATAGGAAGAAACCTTAGAAACCATCTTATGGGATTACTTCATGCCATAGATAAGGAAACTGAGTGCCTATAAGGTGAAATGACTTCACAGTGTGACTCAAAGTCATACAGTCGAGATCGTGACCTGGGTCTCCTGACTCTTAGCTCCATGCTCTTTCTATTATTACAGGCTCAAGGTCTTTAAATGTTTTGGTCATGCAGCATGGATCTTCTCTCCAGCCCAGACCTAATAATCTGAAGGGGTGTGGAGTACTCACTTTCCTACCCTCTGTTCTCCTAAAGAGTCTAAAATGTGCTCTGAGAGAGTTTATCATAGATGTCTTTGGGCCTTTTTGCCTAGAGTCTATATGCAGTATGGTCATGAAGTAAAGATGCTGGTTTTCACCAGTGACTGAGGGAACATCGATAAGCTGGAAAACAAACAGGAAAGGGTGGCTAGGGTGGTGAAGGGTCTCAAGGTCAAGCCACATGTGGATCAGTTGAAGGACCTGGGAATGTTTAGCCCAGAGAATAGAAGACATTCAAAGAAAGAGATGAAGTAATTGTTTTCAAAAGTTTTAAGGACTATTTTGTGTGTAAGGGACTTCATCTTCTTGGCCCCAGAGAGGAATGGGTTTGCACATGAAAATTTAATTTCTCCTCTCCCTTCCCTCCCTTTCCTTCTGGCTCCATTTCCAACTTGAGCCAGTTTACACCTCACCTTCACTCCCTAGATCTCACCATATTGGTGTTGGACTAATGTGAATGCCAGATCAGCTTTACCTCTGCTGTCCCTCAGAAATTCCCAAGTTCAAGTGACCCATGAGCATCAGCTTCCCTAAATAGGGAGGATGATAGCCATGGGCTACCATGCCTGGCAAATTGAGTCACTTTTAAGTCACATCCAACTCTTGGTGACACCATTTTATTGGCAAAGATACTGGAGTGATTTGTCACGTCCTTCTCTGAAGAAAAACCTTACCAGCAATTACAATTGTCCATAATAGGAATAGGTTGCTTCATTAGTAATGGAATATCCCCTTCCCTGACTAGAAGTCATCAAGCAAAGGCTAGGTGATCAATTTGGGTCTGTTATTGGGGAGATTTTTATTTTACATTGGCTCAGGTTGGATTAATTGGCTTCTGAGATTCCTTCCAACTCTGAGATTGGTATTTTAATGTTCTAGATTGACAGACAGAAGGAATCTCAAGACCATCTAATATAATCTATTCATTTTACAGATGAGGAAACTGAGTTGACCCCTTATTCTGTTCTATCTCTTTACTTTATAAATAAAGGATCATTGTGGGGTATTAGTGTTGGCTTCTTGCAGAGCTGGCTCAATCCATTTCAAGTTTGCCTTCCTTGCCCAATTGCCACTCCCCCTTGGCCAGACCCCTTGGCTATCCCACTGGCCACACCCTTAGCCACTCATTTGAAAGGCTTTTTCTCGCCATGTAAGATGGCTCCATGTGTGGTCTTATTTTTAGCTTTTAAATTTACTGGAAGCATATGGGGTGACACTGTCTGAAATTCTTTGCTCTTTCCACTAGCCTCCCTCCTCTCTCAACCCTGCTCTCACGTGTTTGCTCCCTCCCTCTTTTCCTCTTTTCCCATGTTGTTGTTCCCTCTCTCTTCAGCCTTCTTGGAATGGGTATAATGACAACTTCATCTAGGCAACATAAGTGTGGTTGGCCCTAAAACTCCTTTTACATAGAAAACAAGGTCAATTCCCACACAGGCACTAAATGTACAATACTGGTATTGGGTATGGGACAATTTTACTTTCCCTCACAAGAAAAGAAAGAGAAGAGAAAAGCATAAGATGCTAAGAACTCAGAGGAGCTCATGAATTAATTTCTGAAACAAAACACTCAAATAACCTCTCTGCTTCCTCCAAACCAGTCAAGTCCCAGGGACAAAGGGGTAACGTTGAGTGGGAGGGGAGAGAGTGAGTTTGGCTTAAATAGCAAATACTGCTCCTACCACAATAAGCATCTAGTCCAACATCTTCATTTTATTGGTGAGGAAACTGAGACCCAGAAATGTTGAGGGACTTAAGGTCACAATTGGTAGTAAGTGGTAGGGTCAGGTCTTCTGACTCCAAATTCAGCATTCTTTCCTTGCACCATTGAACTCTCTCAAACCATATCATCCAGGCATACTCTCACAAAGTCCTTGACAAGTGATCACCCAGCCTCCATTTGAAGACATACAATGATGATAAACTCATTAACTTTTGAGGCAGTCCTATCCCATTTTGGACAGTAAGGAATCTTTCCTTACAAAACCTCTGAATCAGCCTTTCTGTGACATACATATTGCTCCCAAATCTGCCTTTTAGAACCAAAACAAGTCAATCTCTTTTCCACATACAGCTCTTTAAATACTTGGAGACAGCTACTGTAACTTCCATAAGTCTTCTCCAGGCTAACTACTTCCAATTATTCCTAAATTTCTTTACATCTTGTACTAGAAGGAAATTTGGGTGGAGATGCATAGATAGATTTAGGAGATATGGGTTTGGAGCTCTGGGAAGAGGGAGAAGAGAGGTAGAGCTTGAACTCATCAGCATAAATGTGATAAACAGTTGTGGAAGCAGAACAGAAGACCTAGGGGGGAAATATAATATAAAAAAGGAAGGAAATTAACGTTTAAATAGCACCTACTATGTGCCAAGCACAATGATAAGCGTTTTTACAAATATTATCTCATATGATCCTAACAACAATCCCAGGAGATAGGTAGTATTATTATCCCCAATTATGTAGGTGAAGAAACTAAGAAAAATGGTGATTAAATGATTTTTGGCCAGGGTCAAATAACTAGTGAGTGTCTGAGCCTGTACTTGTACTCAGGTCTTCTTGACTTCTCTATTCACTGTGTCACATAGATGCCAAAAGAAAGGAAGCAAAAAATCTCCAAGGACAGAGCCACCATGGGCACTCACTCTTAGAAGGCAGGAGAAGGAATATGAAGCAGCAAATGAAAGCAAAAAGGAACAATCAGAGGTGTAGGAGAAGGACCCAGAGAAAACAACATTATGGAACATTATGGAAGGTATCCAGAAATAGGAGGTGGACAATGGAGTCAAATGCTGCAGAGTTTGAAGGG
This sequence comes from Gymnobelideus leadbeateri, assembly GCA_011680675.1. Taxonomy (NCBI): domain Eukaryota; kingdom Metazoa; phylum Chordata; class Mammalia; order Diprotodontia; family Petauridae; genus Gymnobelideus; species Gymnobelideus leadbeateri. The sequence goes on along the minus strand of WOXC01003688.1, from coordinate 810,284 downwards.
AATAAAAACTTAAAAAGGAAAAAAGTCTCTAGATTTGACCATAAGGAAGTTATTAGTAATCTCAGAGACGACATTTAAGAAGAGTGATAAAGACAGAAGTCAGGTTGCAAAGCTCCCTGGAGAATGAGTAAATGATCAGAAAGTGGAAGTAGAAAAGGTGGCTCATTCTTTCTAAATGCTTGGGTTTGGCAACTGGCTTGGCACTTAGGGTGATTTTCCAGTCATTTATTCAGTATGGAGGAACTCCCTGCAGCCAGAGAGAATACAAAATTCAGAAGGAAAAT